>CM051374.1:23623324-24098324 GCA_028015245.1 Cardamine occulta | reverse complement strand
TGTTGTCTCCATTGTCAACAACAACACCATCACCACCATCATCACCATCATCATCATCATCATCACCATCACCATCACCATCATCATCATCATCATCATCATCATCAATAAGACCATGAACATCACCCGGAATCAATTCAAAATCATCCTCAACAATCAAGCCGTCGTTGTATTCAATCGTATTTCTTGACCATGCATTTATCAGCGAGATGAGATGATTGGCCGTGACAGATCAGATTAAAATAAACGTAAACATTTTGTCCCACGACCTATATAGCAATCGTCAATAAATATTAATCATTCATAGACTAGAAACTTGGATCTGGTTTGAGAAGAGAAAACTTACATTTACATTGTTATTGGCCATCTTTAGATCCTTGATCTGCTAAATAAACAAACAGAGTTACCATATATAGATCACAATAAATTCGACGAGTATAGGGTTTTCCGTGATAGCAACACAAGCTTTCAATCTCATGAAAATTACCAAAGCAGTACAAAGCAGGCTAAATTGAGCTATACCAGATGAGAATCAATGAAAAAAACAAAGCGAGCGACACCTGTATCTAGATTTTTGAAACAATAAGATCTAAGCTCTCGCAATTAGAAATACCCAAAAATAAGGCGATGTTAGATCTCGATAGTATGACGAAAAGAGAAGAAACAGATTCTATATGCCAAATTGAAACTATGAACACAGTGTATCTGAACCAAAAACAAAGAGAAAGAAAAAAACTCAAGACACTCGAGAAAAATGATTCGAGATTTAGCAAACCCTAATCATGGCGATCTCATATCTATAGCAACAAATTTCACACACGCTTTCCGATTTTGCAAGACGACTATAACGCAGGTGTATCGGAAATGGAAATCGAGACAAAACTCCACATAAACGAAAGGAGGTATAGATCGCGACGAAATTTCACTTGAATCTGATAGTAACAAGCCATGAATCGAACACAAAAATCGAGTGATGATTAAGAAATACTTACTCAAAGTTTCGCGGGTTGAAAGTGCGAGACCTGACTCCAGATTCGGTGTAGAATAAGTGAGAGAACAAAAAAAAACAGATCGCGGAAATTAATCGAAATACGATCGGAGAGAAATTGAGAGATGAAGCGAAATTGAAATTTCGGGGAGAGAAGCGGGAAACTGAAATTTTTATTTCACTAATTGTTGTATAACAAACGGCTTGGTATGAACTGCGTATCTCTGACGCAGACGATTTTGACCCTGGAGTTTATTCAGAATTACATTACTTCGTCACCGTTAGATTCAGATGAGTACACGTGTCATAATCGACCTTATTATTCTCAAAATTTTGGCGCCCTGATTCTCTCAGAAATTTTCAATCGCCGTAGACGGAGACGACAATCGCATGTGAAAATTTTCCGTTGAACTTGAGGATTGTTGTTTAATTATTGTCCCTTAGTATTCTTGGGCTTTTTGGGCCCATTTGTAAATGGAATACATTTACAACTTATCACTAACTTTTTTTTATATAAGAAAATTTTATATTATGTTTTTAAAATTTTATTGTTGTGTCATCTATAAATTTATCATAAAATAGCCAAAATCTCTGTAAGTTTTCATATGAATATGTATTATTATTATTATTATTAATATTATTAATATTATTATTATTACCATAATATTTACCAATTGGCGCTTTGAAGTCTCTAAACCTAATTATAAAGCTCCATCAATTGTTTCCGTAAATGTATGACCAAATCTTCTCAACTCTTCCTTTATAAAAAAAAACAAATAACATTTGATATTTAGTCGATTGTTTCATTTGTGTTTCATATGTTTTTGATGATGATTGTTTTTTTACTCTATTTTAAGCAATGTTTTAACAAATTATCAGGACTTTTTTTTTTTGATAAAGAACACGCATGAATATTACTTTATAGAGCTTCAATTATATTTTATAAACGTACTAAAGCTTCATCATAACAAAGGAGAGCTCCACTTAATTTCCCATCTTGGACTATTCTACTTCACATTACATATTCGAAAACTTTGGCTCCTTCACTTATCAACAAATGAGTTTTTCTAAATCCATAAATTTGGGCTATTAAGTCCTTTTAAGTATTGCATTACTAAGTTTTTTAATTCAATTTTTGATTCGCGACTTAGAGTACTGGACTATTGAATCCCTGATGGAGAGATATATAAAAATCCTAACTCTTGTATAGTATTCAAATTTGAATCTAATTCAGGTAAGGTAATAAAATCCATCAATATATTTTATTTTAATTATTTACGCAAAGGGATTTATTTTAGTTCTCATCATGTCTAGTGTTATCTTTTATTCTATTTTGGCCACACAAAAAAATGTTAATGGATCAAAGTAACCAAACTTTATGTAAAAAAGAAAGATACAATTATAGATAAAAATTAATGAAAACATAGAAAAATACGCTTGCAAATTATAAATTAAATTTTATTGTATAGATTTATAAATCATTAGTGGTGGTGAAATAAAGTTTGGTTACTAATTAAAGATATCGAGAGCGTCACTACATGCGGTGGTGAAATAAATCACTAGTGAGATGGGTATTCTTCCGGGATTTTTAAAGTAATTAACATAAAGAAATCTCAGCATTAGTTAGTTAAATTAAATTATTTGTAACATTAGTTAATGTATGTGAAATTATTTGGTAGGGAAATGTCATTGAGTAATGTTTTAAAACTTATACTATAACGAATGCATGCATGTAAACATATACCCAATCAACAAATGAAACAATCCGATTATTTCAGTAATTTCAACGCAAAGGGGGAAAACAAAAGGCTATGATTAGTCCAACTAGAGAGGGGCTATAAAAAAAAAAAATCACGCATTACGTTTGATGAAAATATATGTATAAAGTATTTTGTAAATTTAATTCACATAATATCACAAAATAGTCAAAATTTAGTCTCGATTCTTCTCCGGAGAGTCATTGTGGATAGACACGTGTCAATCTCATGCAACTTGATTTGTCAGTTTTTTTTTTCCCACGACGATTTCAACATCTTCCGTAAATAAGCTAGCTTTCAAAATATAAAATCTCTTGTGTCGCTCTCTATATTTTTGATCTTTCAAGTCCGAAGAGATCCACGAATGTTGTTCATCCTCAACATGACGACCAGTCCCTATAAAGGTCTTAACCCAAAATTGGAAGATTCACACAAATTTTGGGTTTTCTCTGGTTTATTGATTCCGGGAAATCCCAAACGAGTAATGCACACAAGGTGTTTGACAGAATTCCCAATGCTCAAAATTGGTCTCCATTGTTTTCACTAAGCCTTGTCACGTGGCTTTCACGTGATAAAGCCAGCCTCTTCAGCACCTTGCAGTTATTTTCGTTGATTTCCCCACCTCTACTCTGATAAAATTTGTCTCTGAACCAAAACAAAAGAAAAACCTCGGGACCAAGAAAGCGAAAGAATCTTGAGAAATCGTTACTATGGAGTATTCTTTCAAGGAAGATGACGAGGCCTCAAAACTCTACAAAGATGCTAAAGATCTCATCGCTAATGGAAATCATATCAAGGCCTTATATACAGCTAGGATTCTTATACGGCACTTATATCCTTCAAGTGATAAAACCTTTCTTGCTGGTTGGTTTGAAACTTCGGTTATATACAGAGAGATTTGATTTTCAGTCTAAGTTAGCCTTTGAATTGTTTTTTTTCATTTATGTGTTGTAGAATCCAAATTCAAGTCAGATGCAGCAGAAGCAGATCTTTTACTCGAGGTGGAGAAGAAGAAGCCACAGTCAAAGAAGAAGACAAATAAAAGCAAAAAGGTCTTTGAAGTTCTAAATTCTCTATTTGCTTCTCTGAACTCGCATCAGATGTTGTTTGCCTCTCTGAAAAAATATTTTATCTGAACTAGTCAATAACGTCTTCCATGTAGAATTAGGATTTCACTTCTCTGCTTTGTGTATATAATTCCTGTAACGGTTCACCTATTCATTATTCAGTATACGTAGAATTATTCTCCACAAATTGGTTGTAAGAATGAATTGTCTTCATGGTGAAACAGATAACTTCAGCGAGCAAGTCTTGTCCCCTTTATAATACTGTTGAACAGTAAGTAACTTATGTGTCATTTTCACATGTTATTAATTGTTTTCGGGTTCTTACATGTACCCTAAACCTTCTTTCAACCTAAACCGGTGGAAGAAGATTCTATGGAACCAGAAGATGATTTTGCAACTGAGAGGGGTCGATCGAAAATTTCATCCAACACTGAACATCAAGAGGAAGCTAGTAGAGATGACTATGGTTGTTAAAATGCTTCTCAATTGACTAACTTCCACGAGCATGTCTAGTCCCCTTGATAAGACTGTTGAACAGTAAGTATCTCAAGAGTCTTTTTCGGATGTTGATAAATTGTTTTCAGGTTTTCTCTGAGAAAACGTGTTCTTACATGCACAGTAAACCTCCTGTCAACCTTGAACCGGAAAGTACATCACTAAAAACAGTGGAAGAAGATTCTATGGAACCAGAAGATACGCTTGCAAGTGAGAGGGGTCGATTGTGTGCCTGCAAAGGTAGAAGATTTTTCCTTTTCTGTGTGTTTTTGATTACCTGTTTGTTGCTGCAACAAGTTATGTAGAGGGTCAGCTTTTCCAGTTTCCGAATTTGACATCTTCCTTACTGATGTATTGTTTAATGTCATAGTAACTCTAACTCGGTATCTTGCTCCTATCTTTGATGCAACATTTTCTATAGTAGGCCATAGAGATAGAATAATATGTAGCTTAGGAATCGAAGAGACCACATAATAATTTCGATTAATCATACCTAGTTTTATGTGAAGGCCGCAGGGACATAATGTTACTGTGAATCATATTATTGTTTTATGTGCTTCGTAGGCTGTTGACAGCCACCAGTTCGTGGCAGGGTTGGGCAACAAATTATTTGAGTTTTTTGGATTCACCTAGTTGATGAAGAAGGGATGACTTCTTTTGCATGTTTTAGTGTGTTTTGTGAGTGAATTCTTGTTTGCAATCTCCTGTTGTTAATAAGTCTTGATGAACCTTCTGAACTAGGCGATGGAGATTTTGGCTCGTAATTTGGAAAGTGAGTCAAATTTAAAAAGGAGGGTGGACTTATTTTTCCTTGTGGATTCTATTGCTCAGTGCTCCAAAGGTCTGAAAGGTAAGTTGTATATGTAATGTGTTTTGTTAAGCCGCATCAGCAAAATTCTAACAGCTGAATTGACCATGAATACTGCCCTACTTTTCAGGTGATGCTGGTTGTGTTTCTCTCTCAGCCATTCAAGTTATTTTACCTCGCCTATTGGTCGCGGCTGTCCCTGCTGGAGCTACCACAGAAGAAAATCAGACGCAGTGCTTAAAGGTATGCAATACTATTTGTTAGCTCTTCAAATCGTTATTGTTTTCCAACCTTTCTGCTATTTATAGGTTTTGAGGCTTTGGCTTGAAAGACGGATCCTGCCTGAATCTAGTGTTCGTCACCATATAAGAGAACTTGATTCACATCGTAGTTCCTGCTTGCCTCTATTCTCGGCTCAGCTCGAACAGAAAGGTCGTTTGATGATCCTGTGAGAGATATGGGGGATATGCTGGTGGATGAATATGGAAGGTTAGATTTTGGGTCTTTTTAATCTACATTTATGTCCTTGTCTCCAGATTTATTAAACTAATTCATCTTTGCCTGTCAGTAATTCAACTCTCCAGCTCCCTGGATTTTGCATGCCCGCAATGCTTAAGGACTCAGAGGGAGGGAGTGACTCAGAGGGAGGGAGTGACTTAGATGGAGGGGATTTCGAGTCTGTCACCCCTGAACATGAGTCCAGAATCCTTGAAGAAAATGTCTCCTCCTCCACTGCTGAAAGGCATACGCTTATATTGGAAGATGTTGATGGCGAGCTTGAAATGGAAGATGTGGCTCCGCCTTGGGACACTGGAAACTGCACACACACGGATCAAGCTGATAATACAAAGGCTACCAGTTGTCAGCTTGGACAACAGCATCGGCCTGTCTCTGGCACTTCACATCAGCACGCTTTTTCATCTCCACCACTGCCATCTTCGTCGCCACCAGCTCCCTCTTCACAGCAAGCTCAGTGTGCCATGTCGGATTCCTACTTAAATGGCTTTGACAGTGGTGGATATCCCAACATGCATGTATGTTTGTTTTCTTGTTTTAGAATCCTTTACAACAGACATGATGATATTCTTGATATGGTCACTTATCCTTTTGTTGCTGGTTAATATGCAGGCTGGTCCTCCAAGGATGAACCCACCAGTGTCTGGAAACACAAAACATTATCAAGCTCCCGAGTCATCTTATAGTTCTGGTGTACAACTGACGAATAGCATTACACAGGCAGATGGTTCTAATTTCCAGCATAGGCCTTATCTATCATCTCATCCACATCCTCCCCCTCCCCCTCCCCCTCCACCACAGCATCAATACTCATTTACAGAGCCGGGCCACCATATGAAGTCGCGTAAGGATGCTTCATCATACTCCCATAGATCTCACTATGCTAATTTTGATGAAATGAATTTTCATGGTTACCATGCATCGAGATAATTGGAGATATCCATCATCTTCTTCTTATGGTGATGCCTTTTACCACCATGCGTGGGTTAATTATGCATACATATATATCGCACTATAGATGCATGGTAACAGTCAAAAATGCTTTCTAAGGATGTGGATTGGGAAGTCTGATATGATCATCTTGCAGGTTCAAGATATCAAGACAAACACAAAGAACCTTATCCATCCAGTTCATACAATGGTGGCCCTCCACCCGAGTCTGGAAGATTCCAGAACCACCGGTGGAATCATCATCCTCGTCCATATTACAAAATACATGCGTTTCAGCCTAAGCCTCATTCTGAAGGTCCTGTTCCAGTTGGAATGAGAGGTAAGGAGGTTTGAGACGTTTATGATCAGTTTTCTGTTTATCTAGAATTCCACTCTTGCCCAGAATCAACAACCTTACCTTAGAGACATTATCTTCTAGTGAGCCATCCTTGAGTTTTGGCATTGCTGGAAAAATGCAGAAAGAGAAAGCGTAGTAACTCACCTTTTTACGTTTGGCGGAAAATGAAAGAATGAGCTGTAGAAAATGCAGAAGGATTACAAATTATCCAGGGAAAAGCTCTCATGTTATTGTTATGGCTGCAGATTCAATCAGAGACCTAAAGGTATTTTTTCATTTATTTCTCTCTTTATTTTTCCTACAGAAACTGGTACTCCCCTTATAAAGATGTAATGTGCTTATATATATGCAGTGTGCTCTTTGGAGTATAAAGTTTGTGGACATACTTAAGGTGATCCACATAGAATATCAAAAGTCATGTGACATTAAAACAGGAGGCTGTGGAAAGACAAACTTTGTTCATCACACTATAAATAGATGCCCGCCTATATATCCTCACAATCGGTAAGTTTGAACCACCATGATTGTGTTCTTATGTACTCATTTCATTTATAATTGTTTTTTTTTCATTTATGTGTTCTTATGTGTCTTCTCATGTAGAATGAAATTATGAATATGGATTAATCCAAATTCAAGTCAGATGCAGCAGAAGCAGATCTTTTACTCGAGGTGGAGAAGAAGAAGCCACAGTCAAAGAAAAAGACAAATAAAAGCAAAAAGGTCTTTGAAGTTCTAAAGTCTCTATTTGCTTCTCTGAACTCGCATCAGATGTTGTTTGCCTCTCCGAAAAAATATTTTATCTAAGATATCGGTTAAACTATTAGTAATATCGGTCTAACTTCTCTGAACTAGTCAATAACGTCTTCCATGTAGAATTAGGATTTCACTTCTCTGCTTTGTGTATATAATACATGTAACGGTTCACCTATTCATTATTCAGTATACGTAGAATTATTCTCCACAAATTGGTTGTAAGAATGAATTGTCTTCATGGTGAGCAAGTCTTGTCCCCTTGATAAGACTGTTGAACAGTAATAAGTAACCTGTGTGTCATTTTCACATGTTATTAATTGTTTTCGGATTAAGTATTTCGGTTTGGTTTTCTGGTTTATCAAACTATATATGTAATCGTTTCTCTACTTTGAGAAAAGATCAGAAAAATTACACAAATATCTTCTTCTCTATTTTCTCTGTCAATTATCATCTTCCCCAAAGAGAAATTGTTCTTCGAGGTGGTTGTTCTTCAACCTAATCATCTTCTAGACTCTATCTCACCTGAATTTCGAATCTCTAACGGAGATTTCTACTTCAGGATTTCATATCCCCATTTATCCCGTTACATTAAATCTGAGTCGCATTATCAATCTGAGTCCCTGGAATTGTTAATTAACTTGGGTTGAGACAGTGAACATTACCGCGAAATATAATGTTAATTATTAATTAATCTCCTCAAGTAGATAAGATCATAAGAGCAATGGAAATCCTAATAGATATGGGTTCTGTTGATACATACTTGTATCATACAAATTGAAAAAAAAAAAAAAAAACTGAAAATAAGCAAATGACAAAAACGAGATTATTAGAATCAAGGAGAAAGTTGAGGGAGCGGATTAAACCAGCGTGGGAGCACGTACTGTGAAAAGTAGAGGTTGTGCTTACCTATAAAATCATTGTAGAAAAGAGGATAGACCAAGTCCATATACTCCTTGCAACCGCTAAATCTCATGATGCAACCATCCATAGACTTGTTCTCCGATGATGATGACTCCTTGTGAAGACTAAACTTGTGTGTCCTCAAGTTTAACAAGACCAAAGCGTTCTTGTTCCTACTCCATAGGTATATGATGTCAGAGTTCAAAGGATGCATCACCACGGGGAAATAATCAGCACCCAACCCTTTCAAAGACAACTTGGTGTTGAGGTTCCACAAGAGTTGCCATGACTTAGGATCATTATTCGTAGAGATCAGCCTCCAAACCCTGATTATACGGCCTCCATCACCACTGAAAACGTTGCAGTACATCACGGATCTTGCAGATGTTGTGATTGTTCTCTTGAAACGCTGACACCGTAGATATTGCTTACCAGGAAAAAGTACAATATTACACTCATCGTCAATATCATCATTATGGAACAAGTCATATGATACAACATGATTTGCGTCGATGCTGTTCCCAGCCGCAGCAAGCCAGTAAAGAATCCCGTTCAAAGAAACCGAATACTTTAGTCTAGACCAGATCAAGGCAGGAGTCCTAACGTTTTTGGTTTTCCACAATCCTGTTTCAGAGGAATATATCATAAAATTAAGTTCTCTAGATATAGCATATGAGGCCAATATCCAAACAACCTTGTAACCCACGGCAATACCCTTTTCCATTTTTGTGACCAGTCCAGTGTCGCTGAATAGTCGATTCTCTTGTAACCTCACGACATCGAAAGCAGAGAGATGCGGAGGAGAGAGGATTCTAACCCATTGTCGCAACAACGGGTTTCCGACATGATACATAGGAGATCCTTGGCTGTCTTCGGTGTAAAGCAATACAATACCATCCGTGCAGCTCAAGACTGATGTTTTTCTCAATGTGGTCGTCTCGGGATTGTAACTCGTGATCAAAGAGGCTCCTAGAGAATTGGTAAGTCCCCATCTTTCGCATCCATGATGTCCCACGATTTCAAGAGACAATGTTTTGTTCCTTCTATCCATGATTGACCACGACACCGAGGACGAGGATGAGTTTATAGATTCGTAGAGATCTCTGAAGAACTCGGAATCAATTATCGATTTCCATTCTTTGCACACTGATCTGAATCTTGCTATGTTCCTCAGTGATAATAGAGCCAAGATTTTTACCCATGCTTCCTCTATTTGTTGTTTCCCCATATTCGAGATTTAGGTTTAGGGTTCTTCTCTCTATAATGAAAAGATTTAGGTTCTTTCACTTATGTACTAAATATATGAAAGAGTCCGTAGGAATAGAATAGAATATAATATTCTGTAACAAATTAATTGTTTTCATATTTAGCGATGGGCTTATCTTAAAAGGAGTTTTTAAATAGGACCCACAAGTAGCTTTTGGGCCACCTTCATCAACCCCCCCCCCCTTCTTTCATGGCCTAACAGTAACAGCTACTTCTACTTGTGCGTTTTGTGCGTTTTCGTTTTAGAAAAAACTTGTCGTTTTGTGCGTTTTACTTTAGGACATCGTCTATTTTATCCTATGACGCATTCTAAAGAACATTTTCTTTATGTGAATAAATTAAAACTCCTTTGCGATCATACTTAGGAGAAAAAAGGCTTTTATGTTATAAATTGTTTGTAGAATGGTTCACAAATCACAATAAACTGTTCTATACGAATGAAATTAAGGCAAAGCATCAACTACCTTTGATCAGCCTGAATACGGAAACCAAAACAAAGGTTGGTTTGGCTTGCGAGAGGTTTACTAACAAGGGAAATCAAATAATGGCTCAGTCTAATGAATTTTTTTTTTTAAGTGGAGACTGACTTACGTTGTGACTGACTCAGTTAGCCTAACACATCATCCCTCAAACATTCTGCGACAATCATCTTCAGCTGCAGCATCTTTCCTCTCGCAGACTATCAACAAAGATACCATTTTATGTTAAAACTCATTTACAATTTGATTCTTAGGAGCAGAACAAGAATACTACTTGCCTTGTTGACAGATTCGATTCGTTTGGTTGCATTCTCCATTTTTGTCTCTATGCCTCCTTCAAATTGTGCTATGAGTTTTTGGTGTGACGTTCCTGTCAACAAGAGACAACCTCAAAAGTGAGTTAAGGTAACACTTTTCCTACTATTTATATATCAAAACTCTCTTGCCGTATAAAGAATCTAATTTTGATACTTGAGATCTAATATTGCTCAAAATAAGATCATGAATATGTTTCACAGCAGTTCTGATGTTAGGATTCTTTGTAGTAAAAAACATGCAAGAGTTACTTTGTTTTTTTATGCTTCCTTTCAGCTCTGCTTCAAGTTCTTCAATAATACTCTTGAAATTTTCAAGATGATGGCCCACATCGTCCTTGAACTTTTCATTGATCATTCTCATTTTCTCTTGTTGCTCTGCAATACGATCACATTATCAGCGAACACAGCAGATCAGGAAGGATCTTGCATATTCTTATTCAGCATGTAGGTAGACTTATGAACACAATTCAAAGACTCTAATGCACCACAACAAGACACAAGTCAATTTTTCTGTTCTCCTTATTGACCATATAGCTTTAACTTGACGATCTAAACCAACACACCAGAATGAATTAATTTTTTTTAGAACAGATAGGTGAATTGTGTCTACTCAAGCAGAAATGAAGGCAACAGAATCTAGCAAGATAACTACTTTAAGACGAAATGCAATCTAAAGAACAATGCTTGATATCAAGTTTCTGATCCATAACCCTTAATCAGGATTAAACTACTAAGATAATATATTTGAATTTCTAAGCTTTCTTAATGTTCACGACTGTGAATTAAATTACAGTGATCAAGATATGATGCGTTTCTGTACCTTGTAATCTGGTTTCGGCATGCTTTCTCTTAGTTTTGGCTAGGTTACTCGTCTTTCCCCTATACCGTAATTAGCAAGATCATTGATTGAATATTAAAATGGAGCAATGCATAATCAACTCTAGAAACATACGCTTCTGTTATGATATGAGACTTGACATTCTCCAACTCGAGATGCATCTCCTCCGAGACTGATGCTATAATCTCAGAAGACTTATTTTCAGCTGCAGATTTCAGTTTTTTCTCATAGTTTTGAAGAGACAGCGCGAACAATGCAACAGCCCTGAGACAAGGTAATGTAATTAATCACGTCAGACAGGAATGAAGATTTAAGGTAGAAACGTGATCTCAGTTATATCTACAAGAGACCTTCCCAAGCCTTCATCTTCATCCATCTCTGAAGAATGCTGGAAGCAATCAGTTTTATGGATCCCTGCTCAGTTTCCAGGACAAACAAATGAGGGTGCAGTATAAAAAAACACAAGGTCCACAAAAATGACAGACAAATGAGCATCATACCTTTAGAAAAAGATGAGGGAGGACTTAACACGACACGTCCAGTGCCTTTCAGGTTAGAGTTCCGTTTAGCTGAGCTAGAGCCTAACTTAGATTTCTCAATATTCCAATTGGTAGTTTCTCTTTCTTTGGGATCTGAATCAGAAGATCAATAAAATAAGCAAAACATGGACTCTGTTAAGAAAAAATACAAGATTATCCAGTTTCTATATGGTCTAGAGAAAAAAAGAAGAAGCATACTGTTGTAATGGTCCGACATTGGTGAATCTCCTGAACCATCTGAGTCTCTCTCATCAGACGATGGATCTGACAAAGCTAAATCTTCATTTGGCTCGGCAGAAATTTCTCTCCTGAAAGAATAATCTCTTTTCTTCTCCAAGAAATCCTGAAAAAGATAAGGAAACACAAAGGTCAAAGAGGAATATGTAAAGACTGTGTTCTTTGTCTTCACTCTGGGCTTAATCTTTTGCTTGAGATGCTGAAAAACTTTCAGGTTTGGTGTTTGTTTTCCTTTTTTAGCTCTGTGGTTGTGGCCTTCTCTAACATTTGCCTCTGATTGTGACAGCAATCTGAGTTTTATAATCAATTCTTCCGGTCATACTTTATGCAAATTGAGCAAGAAATATTTGCCGTTTTGACCGACACCTTCCATAAGCCTGGCTTCAAGCTGCATGTGCTGGTGCTGCAACAGCTCTTTTACTTGGTAAAATCATTTCTATCTCTTATTGTATCTTATTGATGTGTTAAGTAATGGTTTGCTTGGGAATGGTAGTTCTATGCACTTAAGCGTTTGTTGATTACATATTTCAGGTTGAGAGCAGTTCTTTGACAGAACCTTTGTGGGATGCTGCAACCGTTCCTTACCCATATTCGAACAACGCTGCCTTTGTTCGTGAATACACCATTAAGCTATTGAGCTCTTCATTCCCCAACATGACTACAGCAGAGGTAAGTAACAACTAAAACCAGAAGTTTTACTTAGCAACGAAATAAACATCAAACACCATTTGGTTTGATGTTTTTAATGGTTACAACGAAAAACCATAATAACCACATAAACCCAGCGCCAATTCAATGCACACTTTTCATATTGTTTCCCCTTCTTTCTGAAATCTGATATTGAATCTCAATATATATACAGGTCACACAATTTGTGAATGGACTTTACGAGTCTAGAAATGACCCATCTGGATTTAAGAATAATATTCGTGACTTCCTTGAACAGTCCAAGGAATTTTCCGCTCAGGTAATTAACTTGTCTTTGGTAAAGCCATTCAAATTAGTTTTTAAGAACTCGAAACCAATAGCCTAAGTCAATTTGTTGAATATTAATTTTCAGGATAACAAAGATCTGTATGCAGAGGAAGCTCTTGTAGAATCGTGAAGCTCTTGTAGAACTTGTAGAACTTTGGCTTGTAGAACTTGTTTGTGGTTTGGTTGTGTAAAACTTGATGGTTTGGCTAATGACAGGATGTTTCTTTTAATGAGCAAAATATTCCGTACAATTATTCAATTACTGGCTACAATTATTCAAAAAACCCGGCTACAATTACTGGAAAATATTACAAAAATGTTGTGAATAAATAAATAATAACGAAAATTAATTGCTATTATAAGTTATAGAATAGCAAAAATGTAAACGCCATCTAAAAAAAAATCAAACATAGCACAAATACAAAACGCTATGTAAAGTGTCGGAACTATTATGACGGGGCAGACATAGCATTTGCCATAACGCTGTGATAATATGTTATAGCGTTTTCGGACGCTGTATATGTGACATTTTCTTGTAGTGACAAATTAATTGTTTTCATATAATTAATTGTTTTCATAAGACTCCTCTATCCGAGAGATCCCTTCTTTATCGGATTGCTTGAATCTTATACGTGAGCGTAAAAGTCTTAGTGACAATAAAGTTTTGAAGTCAATAGACCTTCTGAAATCAATGGTCACCCACAAGGTTCATTCATTTTGTCTATTCTCATCTAGAATGAACTTGTAAAAGTCTTAGTGACAGTAAAGTGTTGAAGTCAATAGGCCTTCTGAACCAATGGTCATCCACAAGGTTCATTCATTTTGTCTATTCTCATCTAGAGTGAACTTATGAATATGGAAGTCAAAGCCAAGTCACATGCAGCAGAAGCAGATAAAGTCGCAGTCATAAAGAAGAAAAATAGAAGTAAAAAGGTCTTTGAAGTTTTAAATTCTGTTTGTAAGAATGAATGGTCTTCTTGGCGCAACAGAGAACTTCAACGAGCATGTCTTACTCTTCTCTTTCAGTATTCTTTCTTTCCCTTCTTGTTCTTCCTACTCTTCTTCTGGTTCTTCTTACCACCTCTTTTACCTGCAAGCATTTATATGAGTAACCCACTGCATATATTGACAGAATTGATAAACAAACTTACAAAAAGTGTACCTTGAGCAGATGATGGTGGAAGATAATCTTCTTCATCGTCATCATCATCATCATCATCATCACCACCGTCATCATAAGCATCATCCAATTCATTATCGATGAGGTTATCATCTTCGTTGTTTCCACCACCATTGTTGTCTCCATTGTCATCATCATCACCATAACCACCATTGTTGTCTCCATTGTCAACAACAACACCATCACCACCATCATCACCATCATCATCATCATCATCACCATCACCATCACCATCATCATCATCATCATCATCATCATCAATAAGACCATGAACATCACCCGGAATCAATTCAAAATCATCCTCAACAATCAAGCCGTCGTTGTATTCAATCGTATTTCTTGACCATGCATTTATCAGCGAGATGAGATGATTGGCGCTGATCAGATTAAAATAAACATTTTGTACCCACGACCTATATAGCAATCGTCAATAAATATTAATCATTCATAGACTAGAAACTTGGATCTGGTTTGAGAAGAGAAAACTTACATTTACATTGTTATTGGCCATCTTTAGATCCTTGATCTGCTAAATAAACAAACAGAGTTACCATATATAGATCACAATAAATTCTGAGCGAGTATAGGGTTTTCCGTGATAGCAACACAAGCTTTCAATCTCATGAAAATTACCAAAGCAGTACAAAGCAGGCTAAATTGAGCTATACCAGATGAGAATCAATGAAAAAAACAAAGCAGAACGACAACTGTATCTAGATTTTTGAAACAATAAGATCTAAGCTCGCAATTAGAAATACCCAAAAATAAAGGCGATGTTAGATCTCGATAGTATGACGAAAAGCAAGAGAAGAAACAGATTCTATATGCCAAATTGAAACTATGAACACAGTGTATACGAACCAAAAACAGCGAAGAGAAAGAAAAAACTCAAGACACTCGAGAAAAATGATTCGAGATTTAGCAAACCCTAATCATGGCGATCTCATATCTATAGCAACAAATTTCACACCAACGCTT
Source organism: Cardamine occulta (assembly GCA_028015245.1). NCBI lineage: Eukaryota > Viridiplantae > Streptophyta > Magnoliopsida > Brassicales > Brassicaceae > Cardamine > Cardamine occulta. The sequence goes on along the minus strand of CM051374.1, from coordinate 24,082,943 downwards.
TCCGATTTTGCAAGACGACTATAACGCAGGTGTATCGGAAATGGAAATCGAGACAAAACTCCACATAAACGAAAGGAGGTATAGATCGCGACGAAATTTCACTGAATCTGATAGTAACAAGCCATGAATCGAACACAAAAATCGAGTGATGATTAAGAAATACTTACTCAAAGTTTCGCGGGTTGAAAGTGCGAGAGACCTGACTCCAGATTCCGGTGTAGAATAAGTGAGAGAACAAAAAAAAACAGATCGCCGGGAAATTAACTGAAATACGATCGGAGAGAAATTGAGAGATGAAGCAGAAATTCGAAATTTCTGGGGAGAGAGAGAAGCGGGGGAAACTGAAATTTTTTATTTCACTAATTGTTGTATAACAAACGGCTTGTAGCTGACTGAACTGCGTATCTACGACGCAGGACGATTTTGACCCTGGAGTTTATTCAGAATTACATTACTTCGTCACCGTTAGATTCAGATGAGTACACGTGTCATAATCGACCTTATTATTCTCAAAATTTTGGCGCCCTGATTCTCTCAGAAATTTTCAATCGCCGTAGACGGAGACGACAATCGCATGTGAAAATTTTCCGTTGAACTTGACGGGATTGTTGTTTAACAGTTATTGTCCCTTAGTATTCTTGGGCTTTTTTGGCCCATTTGTAAATGGAATACCATTACATCTTATCACTAACTTTTTTTTATATACGACAACTTTATAATATGTTTTTGAAATTTTATTGTTGTGTCATCTATACATTTATCATAAAAAAGCCAAAAGCTCTGTAAGTTTTCATATGCACATGTATTATTATTATTATTATTAATATTATTAATATTATTATTATTACCATAATATTTACCAATTGGCGCTTTGAAGTCTCTAAACCTAATTATAAAGCTCCATCAATTGTTTCCGTAAATGTATGACCAAATCTTCTCAACTCTTCCTTTATAAAAAAAAACAAATAACATTTGATATTTAGTCGATTGTTTCATTTGTGTTTCATATGTTTTTGATGATGATTGTTTTTTACTCTATTTTAAGCAATGTTTTAACAAATTATCAGGACTTTTTTTTTTTGATAAAGAACACGCATGAATATTACTTTATAGAGCTTCAATTATATTTTATAAACGTACTAAAGCTTCATCATAACAAAGGAGAGCTCCACTTAATTTCCCATCTTGGACTATTCTACTTCACATTACATATTCGAAAACTTTGGCTCCTTCACTTATCAACAAATGAGTTTTTCTAAATCCATAAATTTGGGCTATTAAGTCCTTTTAAGTATTGCATTACTAAGTTTTTTAATTCAATTTTTGATTCGCGACTTAGAGTACTGGACTATTGAATCCCTGATGGAGAGATATATAAAAATCCTAACTCTTGTATAGTATTCAAATTTGAATCTAATTCAGGTAAGGTAATAAAATCCATCAATATATTTTATTTTAATTATTTACGCAAAGGGATTTATTTTAGTTCTCATCATGTCTAGTGTTATCTTTTATTCTATTTTGGCCACACAAAAAAATGTTAATGGATCAAAGTAACCAAACTTTATGTAAAAAAGAAAGATACAATTATAGATAAAAATTAATGAAAACATAGAAAAATACGCTTGCAAATTATAAATTAAATTTTATTGTATAGATTTATAAATCATTAGTGGTGGTGAAATAAAGTTTGGTTACTAATTAAAGATATCGAGAGCGTCACTACATGCGGTGGTGAAATAAATCACTAGTGAGATGGGTATTCTTCCGGGATTTTTAAAGTAATTAACATAAAGAAATCTCAGCATTAGTTAGTTAAATTAAATTATTTGTAACATTAGTTAATGTATGTGAAATTATTTGGTAGGGAAATGTCATTGAGTAATGTTTTAAAACTTATACTATAACGAATGCATGCATGTAAACATATACCCAATCAACAAATGAAACAATCCGATTATTTCAGTAATTTCAACGCAAAGGGGGAAAACAAAAGGCTATGATTAGTCCAACTAGAGAGGGGCTATAAAAAAAAAAAATCACGCATTACGTTTGATGAAAATATATGTATAAAGTATTTTGTAAATTTAATTCACATAATATCACAAAATAGTCAAAATTTAGTCTCGATTCTTCTCCGGAGAGTCATTGTGGATAGACACGTGTCAATCTCATGCAACTTGATTTGTCAGTTTTTTTTTTCCCACGACGATTTCAACATCTTCCGTAAATAAGCTAGCTTTCAAAATATAAAATCTCTTGTGTCGCTCTCTATATTTTTGATCTTTCAAGTCCGAAGAGATCCACGAATGTTGTTCATCCTCAACATGACGACCAGTCCCTATAAAGGTCTTAACCCAAAATTGGAAGATTCACACAAATTTTGGGTTTTCTCTGGTTTATTGATTCCGGGAAATCCCAAACGAGTAATGCACACAAGGTGTTTGACAGAATTCCCAATGCTCAAAATTGGTCTCCATTGTTTTCACTAAGCCTTGTCACGTGGCTTTCACGTGATAAAGCCAGCCTCTTCAGCACCTTGCAGTTATTTTCGTTGATTTCCCCACCTCTACTCTGATAAAATTTGTCTCTGAACCAAAACAAAAGAAAAACCTCGGGACCAAGAAAGCGAAAGAATCTTGAGAAATCGTTACTATGGAGTATTCTTTCAAGGAAGATGACGAGGCCTCAAAACTCTACAAAGATGCTAAAGATCTCATCGCTAATGGAAATCATATCAAGGCCTTATATACAGCTAGGATTCTTATACGGCACTTATATCCTTCAAGTGATAAAACCTTTCTTGCTGGTTGGTTTGAAACTTCGGTTATATACAGAGAGATTTGATTTTCAGTCTAAGTTAGCCTTTGAATTGTTTTTTTTCATTTATGTGTTGTAGAATCCAAATTCAAGTCAGATGCAGCAGAAGCAGATCTTTTACTCGAGGTGGAGAAGAAGAAGCCACAGTCAAAGAAGAAGACAAATAAAAGCAAAAAGGTCTTTGAAGTTCTAAATTCTCTATTTGCTTCTCTGAACTCGCATCAGATGTTGTTTGCCTCTCTGAAAAAATATTTTATCTGAACTAGTCAATAACGTCTTCCATGTAGAATTAGGATTTCACTTCTCTGCTTTGTGTATATAATTCCTGTAACGGTTCACCTATTCATTATTCAGTATACGTAGAATTATTCTCCACAAATTGGTTGTAAGAATGAATTGTCTTCATGGTGAAACAGATAACTTCAGCGAGCAAGTCTTGTCCCCTTTATAATACTGTTGAACAGTAAGTAACTTATGTGTCATTTTCACATGTTATTAATTGTTTTCGGGTTCTTACATGTACCCTAAACCTTCTTTCAACCTAAACCGGTGGAAGAAGATTCTATGGAACCAGAAGATGATTTTGCAACTGAGAGGGGTCGATCGAAAATTTCATCCAACACTGAACATCAAGAGGAAGCTAGTAGAGATGACTATGGTTGTTAAAATGCTTCTCAATTGACTAACTTCCACGAGCATGTCTAGTCCCCTTGATAAGACTGTTGAACAGTAAGTATCTCAAGAGTCTTTTTTCGGATGTTGATAAATTGTTTTCAGGTTTTCTCTGAAAAACGTGTTCTTACATGCACAGTAAACCTCCTGTCAACCTTGAACCGGAAAGTACATCACTAAAAACAGTGGAAGAAGATTCTATGGAACCAGAAGATACGCTTGCAAGTGAGAGGGGTCGATTGTGTGCCTGCAAAGGTAGAAGATTTTTCCTTTTCTGTGTGTTTTTGATTACCTGTTTGTTGCTGCAACAAGTTATGTAGAGGGTCAGCTTTTCCAGTTTCCGAATTTGACATCTTCCTTACTGATGTATTGTTTAATGTCATAGTAACTCTAACTCGGTATCTTGCTCCTATCTTTGATGCAACATTTTCTATAGTAGGCCATAGAGATAGAATAATATGTAGCTTAGGAATCGAAGAGACCACATAATAATTTCGATTAATCATACCTAGTTTTATGTGAAGGCCGAGGGACATAATGTTACTGTGAATCATATTATTGTTTTATGTGCTTCAGAGGCTGTTGACAGCCACCAGTTCGTGGCAGGGTTGGGCAACAAATTATTTGAGTTTTTTGGATTCACCTAGTTGATGAAGAAGGGATGACTTCTTTTGCATGTTTTAGTGTGTTTTGTGAGTGAATTCTTGTTTGCAATCTCCTGTTGTTAATAAGTCTTGATGAACCTTCTGAACTAGGCGATGGAGATTTTGGCTCGTAATTTGGAAAGTGAGTCAAATTTAAAAAGGAGGGTGGACTTATTTTTCCTTGTGGATTCTATTGCTCAGTGCTCCAAAGGTCTGAAAGGTAAGTTGTATATGTAATGTGTTTTGTTAAGCCGCATCAGCAAAATTCTAACAGCTGAATTGACCATGAATACTGCCCTACTTTTCAGGTGATGCTGGTTGTGTTTCTCTCTCAGCCATTCAAGTTATTTTACCTCGCCTATTGGTCGCGGCTGTCCCTGCTGGAGCTACCACAGAAGAAAATCAGACGCAGTGCTTAAAGGTATGCAATACTATTTGTTAGCTCTTCAAATCGTTATTGTTTTCCAACCTTTCTGCTATTTATAGGTTTTGAGGCTTTGGCTTGAAAGACGGATCCTGCCTGAATCTAGTGTTCGTCACCATATAAGAGAACTTGATTCACATCGTGTAGTTCCTGCTTGCCTCTATTCTCGGCGCTCAGCTCGAACAGAAAGGTCGTTTGATGATCCTGTGAGAGATATGGGGGATATGCTGGTGGATGAATATGGAAGGTTAGATTTTGGGTCTTTTTAATCTACATTTATGTCCTTGTCTCCAGATTTATTAAACTAATTCATCTTTGCCTGTCAGTAATTCAACTCTCCAGCTCCCTGGATTTTGCATGCCCGCAATGCTTAAGGACTCAGAGGGAGGGAGTGACTCAGAGGGAGGGAGTGACTTAGATGGAGGGGATTTCGAGTCTGTCACCCCTGAACATGAGTCCAGAATCCTTGAAGAAAATGTCTCCTCCTCCACTGCTGAAAGGCATACGCTTATATTGGAAGATGTTGATGGCGAGCTTGAAATGGAAGATGTGGCTCCGCCTTGGGACACTGGAAACTGCACACACACGGATCAAGCTGATAATACAAAGGCTACCAATTGTCAGCTTGGACAACAGCATCGGCCTGTCTCTGGCACTTCACATCAGCACGTACCCTTTTCATCTCCACCACTGCCATCTTCGTCGCCACCAGCTCCCTCTTCACAGCAAGCTCAGTGTGCCATGTCGGATTCCTACTTAAATGGCTTTGACAGTGGTGGATATCCCAACATGCATGTATGTTTGTTTTCTTGTTTTAGAATCCTTTACAACAGACATGATGATATTCTTGATATGGTCACTTATCCTTTTGTTGCTGGTTAATATGCAGGCTGGTCCTCCAAGGATGAACCCACCAGTGTCTGGAAACACAAAACATTATCAAGCTCCGGAGTCATCTTATAGTTCTGGTGTACAACTGACGAATAGCATTACACAGGCAGATGGTTCTAATTTCCAGCATAGGCCTTATCTATCATCTCATCCACATCCTCCCCCTCCCCCTCCCCCTCCACCACAGCATCAATACTCATTTACAGAGCCGGGCCACCATATGAAGTCGCGTAAGGATGCTTCATCATACTCCCATAGATCTCACTATGCGCCGAATTTTGATGAAATGAATTTTCATGGTTACCATGCATCGAGATAATTGGAGATATCCATCATCTTCTTCTTATGGTGAGGCCTTTTACCACCATGCGTGTGTTAATTATGCATACATATATATACGCACATAGATGCATGGTAACAGTCAAAAATGCTTTCTAAGGATGTGGATTGGGAAGTCTGATATGATCATCTTGCAGGTTCAAGATATCAAGACAAACACAAAGAACCTTATCCATCCAGTTCATACAATGGTGGCCCTCCACCCGAGTCTGGAAGATTCCAGAACCACCGGTGGAATCATCATCCTCGTCCATATTACAAAATACATGCGTTTCAGCCTAAGCCTCATTCTGAAGGTCCTGTTCCAGTTGGAATGAGAGGTAAGGAGGTTTGAGACGTTTATGATCAGTTTTCTGTTTATCTAGAATTCCACTCTTGCCCAGAATCAACAACCTTACCTTAGAGACATTATCTTCTAGTGAGCCATCCTTGAGTTTTGGCATTGCTGGAAAAATGCAGAAAGAGAAAGCGTAGTAACTCACCTTTTTACGTTTGGCGGAAAAGGAAAAGAATGAGCTGTAGAAAATGCAGAAGGATTACAAATTATCCAGGGAAAAGCTCTCATGTTATTGTTATGGCTGCAGATTCAATCAGAGACCTAAAGGTATTTTTCATTTATTTCTCTCTTTATTTTTCCTACAGAAACTGGTACTCCCCTTATAAAGATGTAATGTGCTTATATATATGCAGTGTGCTCTTTGGAGTATAAAGTTTGTGGACATACTTAAGGTGATCCACATAGAATATCAAAAGTCATGTGACATTAAAACAGGAGGCTGTGGAAAGACAAACTTTGTTCATCACACTATAAATAGATGCCCGCCTATATATCCTCACAATCGGTAAGTTTGAACCACCATGATTGTGTTCTTATGTACTCATTTCATTTATAATTGTTTTTTTTTCATTTATGTGTTCTTATGTGTCTTCTCATGTAGAATGAAATTATGAATATGGATTAATCCAAATTCAAGTCAGATGCAGCAGAAGCAGATCTTTTACTCGAGGTGGAGAAGAAGAAGCCACAGTCAAAGAAAAAGACAAATAACAGCAAAAAAGGTCTTTGAAGTTCTAAAGTCTCTATTTGCTTCTCTGAACTCGCATCAGATGTTGTTTGCCTCTCCGAAAAAATATTTTATCTAAGATATCGGTTAAACTATTAGTAATATCGGTCTAACTTCTCTGAACTAGTCAATAACGTCTTCCATGTAGAATTAGGATTTCACTTCTCTGCTTTGTGTATATAATACATGTAACGGTTCACCTATTCATTATTCAGTATACGTAGAATTATTCTCCACAAATTGGTTGTAAGAATGAATTGTCTTCATGGTGAGCAAGTCTTGTCCCCTTGATAAGACTGTTGAACAGTAATAAGTAACCTGTGTGTCATTTTCACATGTTATTAATTGTTTTCGGATTAAGTATTTCGGTTTGGTTTTCTGGTTTATCAAACTATATATGTAATCGTTTCTCTACTTTGAGAAAAGATCAGAAAAATTACACAAATATCTTCTTCTCTATTTTCTCTGTCAATTATCATCTTCCCCAAAGAGAAATTGTTCTTCGAGGTGGTTGTTCTTCAACCTAATCATCTTCTAGACTCTATCTCACCTGAATTTCGAATCTCTAACGGAGATTTCTACTTCAGGATTTCATATCCCCATTTATCCCGTTACATTAAATCTGAGTCGCATTATCAATCTGAGTCCCTGGAATTGTTAATTAACTTGGGTTGAGACAGTGAACATTACCGCGAAATATAATGTTAATTATTAATTAATCTCCTCAAGTAGATAAGATCATAAGAGCAATGGAAATCCTAATAGATATGGGTTCTGTTGATACATACTTGTATCATACAAATTGAAAAAAAAAAAAAAAAACTGAAAATAAGCAAATGACAAAAACGAGATTATTAGAATCAAGGAGAAAGTTGAGGGAGCGGATTAAACCAGCGTGGGAGCACGTACTGTGAAAAGTAGAGGTTGTGCTTACCTATAAAATCATTGTAGAAAAGAGGATAGACCAAGTCCATATACTCCTTGCAACCGCTAAATCTCATGATGCAACCATCCATAGACTTGTTCTCCGATGATGATGACTCCTTGTGAAGACTAAACTTGTGTGTCCTCAAGTTTAACAAGACCAAAGCGTTCTTGTTCCTACTCCATAGGTATATGATGTCAGAGTTCAAAGGATGCATCACCACGGGGAAATAATCAGCACCCAACCCTTTCAAAGACAACTTGGTGTTGAGGTTCCACAAGAGTTGCCATGACTTAGGATCATTATTCGTAGAGATCAGCCTCCAAACCCTGATTATACGGCCTCCATCACCACTGAAAACGTTGCAGTACATCACGGATCTTGCAGATGTTGTGATTGTTCTCTTGAAACGCTGACACCGTAGATATTGCTTACCAGGAAAAAGTACAATATTACACTCATCGTCAATATCATCATTATGGAACAAGTCATATGATACAACATGATTTGCGTCGATGCTGTTCCCAGCCGCAGCAAGCCAGTAAAGAATCCCGTTCAAAGAAACCGAATACTTTAGTCTAGACCAGATCAAGGCAGGAGTCCTAACGTTTTTGGTTTTCCACAATCCTGTTTCAGAGGAATATATCATAAAATTAAGTTCTCTAGATATAGCATATGAGGCCAATATCCAAACAACCTTGTAACCCACGGCAATACCCTTTTCCATTTTTGTGACCAGTCCAGTGTCGCTGAATAGTCGATTCTCTTGTAACCTCACGACATCGAAAGCAGAGAGATGCGGAGGGAGAGGGATTCTAACCCATTGTCGCAACAACGGGTTTCCGACATGATACATAGGAGATCCTTGGCTGTCTTCGGTGTAAAGCAATACAATACCATCCGTGCAGCTCAAGACTGATGTTTTTCTCAATGTGGTCGTCTCGGGATTGTAACTCGTGATCAAAGAGGCTCCTAGAGAATTGGTAAGTCCCCATCTTTCGCATCCATGATGTCCCACGATTTCAAGAGACAATGTTTTGTTCCTTCTATCCATGATTGACCACGACACCGAGGACGAGGATGAGTTTATAGATTCGTAGAGATCTCTGAAGAACTCGGAATCAATTATCGATTTCCATTCTTTGCACACTGATCTGAATCTTGCTATGTTCCTCAGTGATAATAGAGCCAAGATTTTTACCCATGCTTCCTCTATTTGTTGTTTCCCCATATTCGAGATTTAGGTTTAGGGTTCTTCTCTCTATAATGAAAAGATTTAGGTTCTTTCACTTATGTACTAAATATATGAAAGAGTCCGTAGGAATAGAATAGAATATAATATTCTGTAACAAATTAATTGTTTTCATATTTAGCGATGGGCTTATCTTAAAAGGAGTTTTTAAATAGGACCCACAAGTAGCTTTTGGGCCACCTTCATCAACCCCCCCCCCTTCTTTCATGGCCTAACAGTAACAGCTACTTCTACTTGTGCGTTTTGTGCGTTTTCGTTTTAGAAAAACTTGTCGTTTTGTGCGTTTTACTTTAGGACATCGTCTATTTTATCCTATGACGCATTCTAAAGAACATTTTCTTTATGTGAATAAATTAAAACTCCTTTGCGATCATACTTAGGAGAAAAAAGGCTTTTATGTTATAAATTGTTTGTAGAATGGTTCACAAATCACAATAAACTGTTCTATACGAATGAAATTAAGGCAAAGCATCAACTACCTTTGATCAGCCTGAATACGGAAACCAAAACAAAGGTTGGTTTGGCTTGCGAGAGGTTTACTAACAAGGGAAATCAAATAATGGCTCAGTCTAATGAATTTTTTTTTTTTAAGTGGAGACTGACTTACGTTGTGACTGACTCAGTTAGCCTAACACATCATCCCTCAAACATTCTGCGACAATCATCTTCAGCTGCAGCATCTTTCCTCTCGCAGACTATCAACAAAGATACCATTTTATGTTAAAACTCATTTACAATTTGATTCTTAGGAGCAGAACAAGAATACTACTTGCCTTGTTGACAGATTCGATTCGTTTGGTTGCATTCTCCATTTTTGTCTCTATGCCTCCTTCAAATTGTGCTATGAGTTTTTGGTGTGACGTTCCTGTCAACAAGAGACAACCTCAAAAGTGAGTTAAGGTAACACTTTTCCTACTATTTATATATCAAAACTCTCTTGCCGTATAAAGAATCTAATTTTGATACTTGAGATCTAATATTGCTCAAAATAAGATCATGAATATGTTTCACAGCAGTTCTGATGTTAGGATTCTTTGTAGTAAAAAACATGCAAGAGTTACTTTGTTTTTTATGCTTCCTTTCAGCTCTGCTTCAAGTTCTTCAATAATACTCTTGAAATTTTCAAGATGATGGCCCACATCGTCCTTGAACTTTTCATTGATCATTCTCATTTTCTCTTGTTGCTCTGCAATACGATCACATTATCAGCGAACACAGCAGATCAGGAAGGATCTTGCATATTCTTATTCAGCATGTAGGTAGACTTATGAACACAATTCAAAGACTCTAATGCACCACAACAAGACACAAGTCAATTTTTCTGTTCTCCTTATTGACCATATAGCTTTAACTTGACGATCTAAACCAACACACCAGAATGAATTAATTTTTTTAGAACAGATAGGTGAATTGTGTCTACTCAAGCAGAAATGAAGGCAACAGAATCTAGCAAGATAACTACTTTAAGACGAAATGCAATCTAAAGAACAATGCTTGATATCAAGTTTCTGATCCATAACCCTTAATCAGGATTAAACTACTAAGATAATATATTTGAATTTCTAAGCTTTCTTAATGTTCACGACTGTGAATTAAATTACAGTGATCAAGATATGATGCGTTTCTGTACCTTGTAATCTGGTTTCGGCATGCTTTCTCTTAGTTTTGGCTAGGTTACTCGTCTTTCCCCTATACCGTAATTAGCAAGATCATTGATTGAATATTAAAATGGAGCAATGCATAATCAACTCTAGAAACATACGCTTCTGTTATGATATGAGACTTGACATTCTCCAACTCGAGATGCATCTCCTCCGAGACTGATGCTATAATCTCAGAAGACTTATTTTCAGCTGCAGATTTCAGTTTTTTCTCATAGTTTTGAAGAGACAGCGCTGAACAATGCAACAGCCCTGAGACAAGGTAATGTAATTAATCACGTCAGACAGGAATGAAGATTTAAGGTAGAAACGTGATCTCAGTTATATCTACAAGAGACCTTCCCAAGCCTTCATCTTCATCCATCTCTGAAGAATGCTGGAAGCAATCAGTTTTATGGATCCCTGCTCAGTTTCCAGGACAAACAAATGAGGGTGCAGTATAAAAAAACACAAGGTCCACAAAAATGACAGACAAATGAGCATCATACCTTTAGAAAAAGATGAGGGAGGACTTAACACGACACGTCCAGTGCCTTTCAGGTTAGAGTTCCGTTTAGCTGAGCTAGAGCCTAACTTAGATTTCTCAATATTCCAATTGGTAGTTTCTCTTTCTTTGGGATCTGAATCAGAAGATCAATAAAATAAGCAAAACATGGACTCTGTTAAGAAAAATACAAGATTATCCAGTTTCTATATGGTCTAGAGAAAAAAAGAAGAAGCATACTGTTGTAATGGTCCGACATTGGTGAATCTCCTGAACCATCTGAGTCTCTCTCATCAGACGATGGATCTGACAAAGCTAAATCTTCATTTGGCTCGGCAGAAATTTCTCTCCTGAAAGAATAATCTCTTTTCTTCTCCAAGAAATCCTGAAAAAGATAAGGAAACACAAAGGTCAAAGAGGAATATGTAAAGACTGTGTTCTTTGTCTTCACTCTGGGCTTAATCTTTTGCTTGAGATGCTGAAAAACTTTCAGGTTTGGTGTTTGTTTTCCTTTTTTAGCTCTGTGGTTGTGGCCTTCTCTAACATTTGCCTCTGATTGTGACAGCAATCTGAGTTTTATAATCAATTCTTCCGGTCATACTTTATGCAAATTGAGCAAGAAATATTTGCCGTTTTGACCGACACCTTCCATAAGCCTGGCTTCAAGCTGCATGTGCTGGTGCTGCAACAGCTCTTTTACTTGGTAAAATCATTTCTATCTCTTATTGTATCTTATTGATGTGTTAAGTAATGGTTTGCTTGGGAATGGTAGTTCTATGCACTTAAGCGTTTGTTGATTACATATTTCAGGTTGAGAGCAGTTCTTTGACAGAACCTTTGTGGGATGCTGCAACCGTTCCTTACCCATATTCGAACAACGCTGCCTTTGTTCGTGAATACACCATTAAGCTATTGAGCTCTTCATTCCCCAACATGACTACAGCAGAGGTAAGTAACAACTAAAACCAGAAGTTTTACTTAGCAACGAAATAAACATCAAACACCATTTGGTTTGATGTTTTTAATGGTTACAACGAAAAACCATAATAACCACATAAACCCAGCGCCAATTCAATGCACACTTTTCATATTGTTTCCCCTTCTTTCTGAAATCTGATATTGAATCTCAATATATATACAGGTCACACAATTTGTGAATGGACTTTACGAGTCTAGAAATGACCCATCTGGATTTAAGAATAATATTCGTGACTTCCTTGAACAGTCCAAGGAATTTTCCGCTCAGGTAATTAACTTGTCTTTGGTAAAGCCATTCAAATTAGTTTTTAAGAACTCGAAACCAATAGCCTAAGTCAATTTGTTGAATATTAATTTTCAGGATAACAAAGATCTGTATGCAGAGGAAGCTCTTGTAGAATCGTGAAGCTCTTGTAGAACTTGTAGAACTTTGGCTTGTAGAACTTGTTTGTGGTTTGGTTGTGTAAAACTTGATGGTTTGGCTAATGACAGGATGTTTCTTTTAATGAGCAAAATATTCCGTACAATTATTCAATTACTGGCTACAATTATTCAAAAAACCCGGCTACAATTACTGGAAAATATTACAAAAATGTTGTGAATAAATAAATAATAACGAAAATTAATTGCTATTATAAGTTATAGAATAGCAAAAATGTAAACGCCATCTAAAAAAAAATCAAACATAGCACAAATACAAAACGCTATGTAAAGTGTCGGAACTATTATGACGGGGCAGACATAGCATTTGCCATAACGCTGTGATAATATGTTATAGCGTTTTCCGGACGCTGTATATGTGACATTTTCTTGTAGTGACAAATTAATTGTTTTCATATAATTAATTGTTTTCATAAGACTCCTCTATCCGAGAGATCCCTTCTTTATCGGATTGCTTGAATCTTATACGTGAGCGTAAAAGTCTTAGTGACAATAAAGTTTTGAAGTCAATAGACCTTCTGAAATCAATGGTCACCCACAAGGTTCATTCATTTTGTCTATTCTCATCTAGAATGAACTTGTAAAAGTCTTAGTGACAGTAAAGTGTTGAAGTCAATAGGCCTTCTGAACCAATGGTCATCCACAAGGTTCATTCATTTTGTCTATTCTCATCTAGAGTGAACTTATGAATATGGAAGTCAAAGCCAAGTCACATGCAGCAGAAGCAGATAAAGTCGCAGTCATAAAGAAGAAAAATAGAAGTAAAAAGGTCTTTGAAGTTTTAAATTCTGTTTGTAAGAATGAATGGTCTTCTTGGCGCAACAGAGAACTTCAACGAGCATGTCTTACTCTTCTCTTTCAGTATTCTTTCTTTCCCTTCTTGTTCTTCCTACTCTTCTTCTGGTTCTTCTTACCACCTCTTGTACGTTTACCTGCAAGCATTTATATGAGTAACCCACTGCATATATTGACAGAATTGATAAACAAACTTACAAAAAGTGTACCTTGAGCAGATGATGGTGGAAGATAATCTTCTTCATCGTCATCATCATCATCATCATCATCACCACCGTCATCATAAGCATCATCCAATTCATTATCGATGAGGTTATCATCTTCGTTGTTTCCACCACCATTGTTGTCTCCATTGTCATCATCATCACCATAACCACCATTGTTGTCTCCATTGTCAACAACAACACCATCACCACCATCATCACCATCATCATCATCATCATCACCATCACCATCACCATCATCATCATCATCATCATCATCATCAATAAGACCATGAACATCACCCGGAATCAATTCAAAATCATCCTCAACAATCAAGCCGTCGTTGTATTCAATCGTATTTCTTGACCATGCATTTATCAGCGAGATGAGATGATTGGCGCGCGGTACAGTCAGATTAAAATAAACGTAAACATTTTGTCCCACGACCTATATAGCAATCGTCAATAAATATTAATCATTCATAGACTAGAAACTTGGATCTGGTTTGAGAAGAGAAAACTTACATTTACATTGTTATTGGCCATCTTTAGATCCTTGATCTGCTAAATAAACAAACAGAGTTACCATATATAGATCACAATAAATTCTGAACGAGTATAGGGTTTTCCGTGATAGCAACACAAGCTTTCAATCTCATGAAAATTACCAAAGCAGTACAAAGCAGGCTAAATTGAGCTATACCAGATGAGAATCAATGAAAAAAACAAAGCAGAACGACACCTGTATCTAGATTTTTGAAACAATAAGATCTAAGCTCTGGCAATTAGAAATACCCAAAAATAAGACGATGTTAGATCTCGATAGTATGACGAAAAGCAAGAGAAGAAACAGATTCTATATGCCAAATTGAAACTATGAACACAGTGTATACGAACCAAAAACAGCGAAGAGAAAGAAAAAAACTCAAGACACTCGAGAAAAATGATTCGAGATTTAGCAAACCCTAATCATGGCGATCTCATATCTATAGCAACAAATTTCACACCAACGCTTTCCGATTTTGCAAGACGACTATAACGCAGGTGTATCGGAAATGGAAATCGAGACAAAACTCCACATAAACGAAAGGAGGTATAGATCGCGACGAAATTTCACTGAATCTGATAGTAACAAGCCATGAATCGAACACAAAAATCGAGTGATGATTAAGAAATACTTACTCAAAGTTTCGCGGGTTGAAAGTGCGAGAGACCTGACTCCAGATTCCGGTGTAGAATAAGTGAGAGAACAAAAAAAAACAGATCGCCGGAAATTAATCGAAATACGATCGGGGTGAAATTGAGAGATGAAGCAGAAATTCGAAATTTCTGGGGAGAGAGAGAAGCGGGGGAAACTGAAATTTTTTATTTCACTAATTGTTGTATAACAAACGGCTTGTAGCTGACTGAACTGCGTATCTACGACGCAGGACGATTTTGACCCTGGAGTTTATTCAGAATTACATTACTTCGTCACCGTTAGATTCAGATGAGTACACGTGTCATAATCGACCTTATTATTCTCAAAATTTTGGCGCCCTGATTCTCTCAGAAATTTTCAATCGCCGTAGACGAAGACGACAATCGCATGGGAGATTTTTCCGTTGAACTTGAGGATTGTTGTTTAACAGTTATTGTACCTTAGTATTACTGGGCTTTTTTGGGCCCATTTGTAAATGGAATACATTTACAACTTATCACTAACTTTTTTTTATATAAGAAAATTTTATATTATGTTTTTAAAATTTTATTGTTGTGTCATCTATAAATTTATCATAAAATAGCCAAAATCTCTGTAAGTTTTCATATGAATATGTATTATTATTATTATTATTAATATTATTAATATTATTATTATTACCATAATATTTACCAATTGGCGCTTTGAAGTCTCTAAACCTAATTATAAAGCTCCATCAATTGTTTCCGTAAATGTATGACCAAATCTTCTCAACTCTTCCTTTATAAAAAAAAACAAATAACATTTGATATTTAGTCGATTGTTTCATTTGTGTTTCATATGTTTTTGATGATGATTGTTTTTTTACTCTATTTTAAGCAATGTTTTAACAAATTATCAGGACTTTTTTTTTTTTGATAAAGAACACGCATGAATATTACTTTATAGAGCTTCAATTATATTTTATAAACGTACTAAAGCTTCATCATAACAAAGGAGAGCTCCACTTAATTTCCCATCTTGGACTATTCTACTTCACATTACATATTCGAAAACTTTGGCTCCTTCACTTATCAACAAATGAGTTTTTCTAAATCCATAAATTTGGGCTATTAAGTCCTTTTAAGTATTGCATTACTAAGTTTTTTAATTCAATTTTTGATTCGCGACTTAGAGTACTGGACTATTGAATCCCTGATGGAGAGATATATAAAAATCCTAACTCTTGTATAGTATTCAAATTTGAATCTAATTCAGGTAAGGTAATAAAATCCATCAATATATTTTATTTTAATTATTTACGCAAAGGGATTTATTTTAGTTCTCATCATGTCTAGTGTTATCTTTTATTCTATTTTGGCCACACAAAAAAATGTTAATGGATCAAAGTAACCAAACTTTATGTAAAAAGAAAGATACAATTATAGATAAAAATTAATGAAAACATAGAAAAATACGCTTGCAAATTATAAATTAAATTTTATTGTATAGATTTATAAATCATTAGTGGTGGTGAAATAAAGTTTGGTTACTAATTAAAGATATCGAGAGCGTCACTACATGCGGTGGTGAAATAAATCACTAGTGAGATGGGTATTCTTCCGGGATTTTTAAAGTAATTAACATAAAGAAATCTCAGCATTAGTTAGTTAAATTAAATTATTTGTAACATTAGTTAATGTATGTGAAATTATTTGGTAGGGAAATGTCATTGAGTAATGTTTTAAAACTTATACTATAACGAATGCATGCATGTAAACATATACCCAATCAACAAATGAAACAATCCGATTATTTCAGTAATTTCAACGCAAAGGGGGAAAACAAAAGGCTATGATTAGTCCAACTAGAGAGGGGCTATAAAAAAAAAAAATCACGCATTACGTTTGATGAAAATATATGTATAAAGTATTTTGTAAATTTAATTCACATAATATCACAAAATAGTCAAAATTTAGTCTCGATTCTTCTCCGGAGAGTTCTTGTGGGTAGACACGTGGTAATCTCCTGCGACTTGGTTTTGCCGGTTTTTTTTTCCCACGACGATTTCAACATCTTCCGTAAATAAGCTAGCTTTCAAAATATAAAATCTCTTGTGTCGCTCTCTATATTTTTGATCTTTCAAGTCCGAAGAGATCCACGAATGTTGTTCATCCTCAACATGACGACCAGTCCCTATAAAGGTCTTAACCCAAAATTGGAAGATTCACACAAATTTTGGGTTTTCTCTGGTTTATTGATTCCGGGAAATCCCAAACGAGTAATGCACACAAGGTGTTTGACAGAATTCCCAATGCTCAAAATTGGTCTCCATTGTTTTCACTAAGCCTTGTCACGTGGCTTTCACGTGATAAAGCCAGCCTCTTCAGCACCTTGCAGTTATTTTCGTTGATTTCCCCACCTCTACTCTGATAAAATTTGTCTCTGAACCAAAACAAAAGAAAAACCTCGGGACCAAGAAAGCGAAAGAATCTTGAGAAATCGTTACTATGGAGTATTCTTTCAAGGAAGATGACGAGGCCTCAAAACTCTACAAAGATGCTAAAGATCTCATCGCTAATGGAAATCATATCAAGGCCTTATATACAGCTAGGATTCTTATACGGCACTTATATCCTTCAAGTGATAAAACCTTTCTTGCTGGTTGGTTTGAAACTTCGGTTATATACAGAGAGATTTGATTTTCAGTCTAAGTTAGCCTTTGAATTGTTTTTTTTCATTTATGTGTTGTAGAATCCAAATTCAAGTCAGATGCAGCAGAAGCAGATCTTTTACTCGAGGTGGAGAAGAAGAAGCCACAGTCAAAGAAGAAGACAAATAAAAGCAAAAAGGTCTTTGAAGTTCTAAATTCTCTATTTGCTTCTCTGAACTCGCATCAGATGTTGTTTGCCTCTCTGAAAAAATATTTTATCTGAACTAGTCAATAACGTCTTCCATGTAGAATTAGGATTTCACTTCTCTGCTTTGTGTATATAATTCCTGTAACGGTTCACCTATTCATTATTCAGTATACGTAGAATTATTCTCCACAAATTGGTTGTAAGAATGAATTGTCTTCATGGTGAAACAGATAACTTCAGCGAGCAAGTCTTGTCCCCTTTATAATACTGTTGAACAGTAAGTAACTTATGTGTCATTTTCACATGTTATTAATTGTTTTCGGGTTCTTACATGTACCCTAAACCTTCTTTCAACCTAAACCGGTGGAAGAAGATTCTATGGAACCAGAAGATGATTTTGCAACTGAGAGGGGTCGATCGAAAATTTCATCCAACACTGAACATCAAGAGGAAGCTAGTAGAGATGACTATGGTTGTTAAAATGCTTCTCAATTGACTAACTTCCACGAGCATGTCTAGTCCCCTTGATAAGACTGTTGAACAGTAAGTATCTCAAGAGTCTTTTTCGGATGTTGATAAATTGTTTTCAGGTTTTCTCTGAGAAAACGTGTTCTTACATGCACAGTAAACCTCCTGTCAACCTTGAACCGGAAAGTACATCACTAAAAACAGTGGAAGAAGATTCTATGGAACCAGAAGATACGCTTGCAAGTGAGAGGGGTCGATTGTGTGCCTGCAAAGGTAGAAGATTTTTTCCTTTTCTGTGTGTTTTTGATTACCTGTTTGTTGCTGCAACAAGTTATGTAGAGGGTCAGCTTTTCCAGTTTCCGAATTTGACATCTTCCTTACTGATGTATTGTTTAATGTCATAGTAACTCTAACTCGGTATCTTGCTCCTATCTTTGATGCAACATTTTCTATAGTAGGCCATAGAGATAGAATAATATGTAGCTTAGGAATCGAAGAGACCACATAATAATTTCGATTAATCATACCTAGTTTTATGTGAAGGCCTGAGGGACATAATGTTACTGTGAATCATATTATTGTTTTATGTGCTTCAGAGGGCTGTTGACAGCCACCAGTTCGTGGCAGGGTTGGGCAACAAATTATTTGAGTTTTTTGGATTCACCTAGTTGATGAAGAAGGGATGACTTCTTTTGCATGTTTTAGTGTGTTTTGTGAGTGAATTCTTGTTTGCAATCTCCTGTTGTTAATAAGTCTTGATGAACCTTCTGAACTAGGCGATGGAGATTTTGGCTCGTAATTTGGAAAGTGAGTCAAATTTAAAAAGGAGGGTGGACTTATTTTTCCTTGTGGATTCTATTGCTCAGTGCTCCAAAGGTCTGAAAGGTAAGTTGTATATGTAATGTGTTTTGTTAAGCGCATCAGCAAAATTCTAACAGCTGAATTGACCATGAATACTGCCCTACTTTTCAGGTGATGCTGGTTGTGTTTCTCTCTCAGCCATTCAAGTTATTTTACCTCGCCTATTGGTCGCGGCTGTCCCTGCTGGAGCTACCACAGAAGAAAATCAGACGCAGTGCTTAAAGGTATGCAATACTATTTGTTAGCTCTTCAAATCGTTATTGTTTTCCAACCTTTCTGCTATTTATAGGTTTTGAGGCTTTGGCTTGAAAGACGGATCCTGCCTGAATCTAGTGTTCGTCACCATATAAGAGAACTTGATTCACATCGTGTAGTTCCTGCTTGCCTCTATTCTCGGCGCTCAGCTCGAACAGAAAGGTCGTTTGATGATCCTGTGAGAGATATGGGGGATATGCTGGTGGATGAATATGGAAGGTTAGATTTTGGGTCTTTTTAATCTACATTTATGTCCTTGTCTCCAGATTTATTAAACTAATTCATCTTTGCCTGTCAGTAATTCAACTCTCCAGCTCCCTGGATTTTGCATGCCCGCAATGCTTAAGGACTCAGAGGGAGGGAGTGACTCAGAGGGAGGGAGTGACTTAGATGGAGGGGATTTCTGAGTCTGTCACCCCTGAACATGAGTCCAGAATCCTTGAAGAAAATGTCTCCTCCTCCACTGCTGAAAGGCATACGCTTATATTGGAAGATGTTGATGGCGAGCTTGAAATGGAAGATGTGGCTCCCCTTTGGGACACTGGAAACTGCACACACACGGATCAAGCTGATAAGACAAAGGCTACCAATTGGCAGCTTGGACAACAGCTGCGGCTTTTCTCGGGCACTTCACATCATCACGTACCCTTTTCGTCTCCACCACTGCCATCTTCGCCGCCCCCAGCTCCCTCTTCACAGCAAGCTCAGTGTGCCATGTCGGATTCCTACTTAAATGGCTTTGACAGTGGTGGATATCCCAACATGCATGTATGTTTGTTTTCTTGTTTTAGAATCCTTTACAACAGACATGATGATATTCTTGATATGGTCACTTATCCTTTTGTTGCTGGTTAATATGCAGGCTGGTCCTCCAAGGATGAACCCACCAGTGTCTGGAAACACAAAACATTATCAAGCTCCGGAGTCATCTTATAGTTCTGGTGTACAACTGACGAATAGCATTACACAGGCAGATGGTTCTAATTTCCAGCATAGGCCTTATCTATCATCTCATCCACATCCTCCCCCTCCCCCTCCCCCTCCACCACAGCATCAATACTCATTTACAGAGCCGGGCCACCATATGAAGTCGCGTAAGGATGCTTCATCATACTCCCATAGATCTCACTATGCGCCGAATTTTGATGAAATGAATTTTCATGGTTACCATGCATCGAGATAATTGGAGATATCCATCATCTTCTTCTTATGGTGAGGCCTTTTACCACCATGCGTGTGTTAATTATGCATACATATATATACGCACATAGATGCATGGTAACAGTCAAAAATGCTTTCTAAGGATGTGGATTGGGAAGTCTGATATGATCATCTTGCAGGTTCAAGATATCAAGACAAACACAAAGAACCTTATCCATCCAGTTCATACAATGGTGGCCCTCCACCCGAGTCTGGAAGATTCCAGAACCACCGGTGGAATCATCATCCTCGTCCATATTACAAAATACATGCGTTTCAGCCTAAGCCTCATTCTGAAGGTCCTGTTCCAGTTGGAATGAGAGGTAAGGAGGTTTGAGACGTTTATGATCAGTTTTCTGTTTATCTAGAATTCCACTCTTGCCCAGAATCAACAACCTTACCTTAGAGACATTATCTTCTAGTGAGCCATCCTTGAGTTTTGGCATTGCTGGAAAAATGCAGAAAGAGAAAGCGTAGTAACTCACCTTTTTACGTTTGGCGGAAAATGAAAGAATGAGCTGTAGAAAATGCAGAAGGATTACAAATTATCCAGGGAAAAGCTCTCATGTTATTGTTATGGCTGCAGATTCAATCAGAGACCTAAAGGTATTTTTCATTTATTTCTCTCTTTATTTTTCCTACAGAAACTGGTACTCCCCTTATAAAGATGTAATGTGCTTATATATATGCAGTGTGCTCTTTGGAGTATAAAGTTTGTGGACATACTTAAGGTGATCCACATAGAATATCAAAAGTCATGTGACATTAAAACAGGAGGCTGTGGAAAGACAAACTTTGTTCATCACACTATAAATAGATGCCCGCCTATATATCCTCACAATCGGTAAGTTTGAACCACCATGATTGTGTTCTTATGTACTCATTTCATTTATAATTGTTTTTTTTTCATTTATGTGTTCTTATGTGTCTTCTCATGTAGAATGAAATTATGAATATGGATTAATCCAAATTCAAGTCAGATGCAGCAGAAGCAGATCTTTTACTCGAGGTGGAGAAGAAGAAGCCACAGTCAAAGAAAAAGACAAATAAAAGCAAAAAGGTCTTTGAAGTTCTAAAGTCTCTATTTGCTTCTCTGAACTCGCATCAGATGTTGTTTGCCTCTCCGACAAAAATATTTTATCTAAGATATCGGTTAAACTATTAGTAATATCGGTCTAACTTCTCTGAACTAGTCAATAACGTCTTCCATGTAGAATTAGGATTTCACTTCTCTGCTTTGTGTATATAATACATGTAACGGTTCACCTATTCATTATTCAGTATACGTAGAATTATTCTCCACAAATTGGTTGTAAGAATGAATTGTCTTCATGGTGAGCAAGTCTTGTCCCCTTGATAAGACTGTTGAACAGTAATAAGTAACCTGTGTGTCATTTTCACATGTTATTAATTGTTTTCGGATTAAGTATTTCGGTTTGGTTTTCTGGTTTATCAAACTATATATGTAATCGTTTCTCTACTTTGAGAAAAGATCAGAAAAATTACACAAATATCTTCTTCTCTATTTTCTCTGTCAATTATCATCTTCCCCAAAGAGAAATTGTTCTTCGAGGTGGTTGTTCTTCAACCTAATCATCTTCTAGACTCTATCTCACCTGAATTTCGAATCTCTAACGGAGATTTCTACTTCAGGATTTCATATCCCCATTTATCCCGTTACATTAAATCTGAGTCGCATTATCAATCTGAGTCCCTGGAATTGTTAATTAACTTGGGTTGAGACAGTGAACATTACCGCGAAATATAATGTTAATTATTAATTAATCTCCTCAAGTAGATAAGATCATAAGAGCAATGGAAATCCTAATAGATATGGGTTCTGTTGATACATACTTGTATCATACAAATTGAAAAAAAAAAAAAAAAACTGAAAATAAGCAAATGACAAAAACGAGATTATTAGAATCAAGGAGAAAGTTGAGGGAGCGGATTAAACCAGCGTGGGAGCACGTACTGTGAAAAGTAGAGGTTGTGCTTACCTATAAAATCATTGTAGAAAAGAGGATAGACCAAGTCCATATACTCCTTGCAACCGCTAAATCTCATGATGCAACCATCCATAGACTTGTTCTCCGATGATGATGACTCCTTGTGAAGACTAAACTTGTGTGTCCTCAAGTTTAACAAGACCAAAGCGTTCTTGTTCCTACTCCATAGGTATATGATGTCAGAGTTCAAAGGATGCATCACCACGGGGAAATAATCAGCACCCAACCCTTTCAAAGACAACTTGGTGTTGAGGTTCCACAAGAGTTGCCATGACTTAGGATCATTATTCGTAGAGATCAGCCTCCAAACCCTGATTATACGGCCTCCATCACCACTGAAAACGTTGCAGTACATCACGGATCTTGCAGATGTTGTGATTGTTCTCTTGAAACGCTGACACCGTAGATATTGCTTACCAGGAAAAAGTACAATATTACACTCATCGTCAATATCATCATTATGGAACAAGTCATATGATACAACATGATTTGCGTCGATGCTGTTCCCAGCCGCAGCAAGCCAGTAAAGAATCCCGTTCAAAGAAACCGAATACTTTAGTCTAGACCAGATCAAGGCAGGAGTCCTAACGTTTTTGGTTTTCCACAATCCTGTTTCAGAGGAATATATCATAAAATTAAGTTCTCTAGATATAGCATATGAGGCCAATATCCAAACAACCTTGTAACCCACGGCAATACCCTTTTCCATTTTTGTGACCAGTCCAGTGTCGCTGAATAGTCGATTCTCTTGTAACCTCACGACATCGAAAGCAGAGAGATGCGGAGGGAGAGGGATTCTAACCCATTGTCGCAACAACGGGTTTCCGACATGATACATAGGAGATCCTTGGCTGTCTTCGGTGTAAAGCAATACAATACCATCCGTGCAGCTCAAGACTGATGTTTTTTCTCAATGTGGTCGTCTCGGGATTGTAACTCGTGATCAAAGAGGCTCCTAGAGAATTGGTAAGTCCCCATCTTTCGCATCCATGATGTCCCACGATTTCAAGAGACAATGTTTTGTTCCTTCTATCCATGATTGACCACGACACCGAGGACGAGGATGAGTTTATAGATTCGTAGAGATCTCTGAAGAACTCGGAATCAATTATCGATTTCCATTCTTTGCACACTGATCTGAATCTTGCTATGTTCCTCAGTGATAATAGAGCCAAGATTTTTACCCATGCTTCCTCTATTTGTTGTTTCCCCATATTCGAGATTTAGGTTTAGGGTTCTTCTCTCTATAATGAAAAGATTTAGGTTCTTTCACTTATGTACTAAATATATGAAAGAGTCCGTAGGAATAGAATAGAATATAATATTCTGTAACAAATTAATTGTTTTCATATTTAGCGATGGGCTTATCTTAAAAGGAGTTTTTAAATAGGACCCACAAGTAGCTTTTGGGCCACCTTCATCAACCCCCCCCCCCTTCTTTCATGGCCTAACAGTAACAGCTACTTCTACTTGTGCGTTTTGTGCGTTTTCGTTTTAGAAAAACTTGTCGTTTTGTGCGTTTTACTTTAGGACATCGTCTATTTTATCCTATGACGCATTCTAAAGAACATTTTCTTTATGTGAATAAATTAAAACTCCTTTGCGATCATACTTAGGAGAAAAAAGGCTTTTATGTTATAAATTGTTTGTAGAATGGTTCACAAATCACAATAAACTGTTCTATACGAATGAAATTAAGGCAAAGCATCAACTACCTTTGATCAGCCTGAATACGGAAACCAAAACAAAGGTTGGTTTGGCTTGCGAGAGGTTTACTAACAAGGGAAATCAAATAATGGCTCAGTCTAATGAATTTTTTTTTTTTTAAGTGGAGACTGACTTACGTTGTGACTGACTCAGTTAGCCTAACACATCATCCCTCAAACATTCTGCGACAATCATCTTCAGCTGCAGCATCTTTCCTCTCGCAGACTATCAACAAAGATACCATTTTATGTTAAAACTCATTTACAATTTGATTCTTAGGAGCAGAACAAGAATACTACTTGCCTTGTTGACAGATTCGATTCGTTTGGTTGCATTCTCCATTTTTGTCTCTATGCCTCCTTCAAATTGTGCTATGAGTTTTTGGTGTGACGTTCCTGTCAACAAGAGACAACCTCAAAAGTGAGTTAAGGTAACACTTTTCCTACTATTTATATATCAAAACTCTCTTGCCGTATAAAGAATCTAATTTTGATACTTGAGATCTAATATTGCTCAAAATAAGATCATGAATATGTTTCACAGCAGTTCTGATGTTAGGATTCTTTGTAGTAAAAAACATGCAAGAGTTACTTTGTTTTTTATGCTTCCTTTCAGCTCTGCTTCAAGTTCTTCAATAATACTCTTGAAATTTTCAAGATGATGGCCCACATCGTCCTTGAACTTTTCATTGATCATTCTCATTTTCTCTTGTTGCTCTGCAATACGATCACATTATCAGCGAACACAGCAGATCAGGAAGGATCTTGCATATTCTTATTCAGCATGTAGGTAGACTTATGAACACAATTCAAAGACTCTAATGCACCACAACAAGACACAAGTCAATTTTTCTGTTCTCCTTATTGACCATATAGCTTTAACTTGACGATCTAAACCAACACACCAGAATGAATTAATTTTTTTAGAACAGATAGGTGAATTGTGTCTACTCAAGCAGAAATGAAGGCAACAGAATCTAGCAAGATAACTACTTTAAGACGAAATGCAATCTAAAGAACAATGCTTGATATCAAGTTTCTGATCCATAACCCTTAATCAGGATTAAACTACTAAGATAATATATTTGAATTTCTAAGCTTTCTTAATGTTCACGACTGTGAATTAAATTACAGTGATCAAGATATGATGCGTTTCTGTACCTTGTAATCTGGTTTCGGCATGCTTTCTCTTAGTTTTGGCTAGGTTACTCGTCTTTCCCCTATACCGTAATTAGCAAGATCATTGATTGAATATTAAAATGGAGCAATGCATAATCAACTCTAGAAACATACGCTTCTGTTATGATATGAGACTTGACATTCTCCAACTCGAGATGCATCTCCTCCGAGACTGATGCTATAATCTCAGAAGACTTATTTTCAGCTGCAGATTTCAGTTTTTTCTCATAGTTTTGAAGAGACAGCGCGAACAATGCAACAGCCCTGAGACAAGGTAATGTAATTAATCACGTCAGACAGGAATGAAGATTTAAGGTAGAAACGTGATCTCAGTTATATCTACAAGAGACCTTCCCAAGCCTTCATCTTCATCCATCTCTGAAGAATGCTGGAAGCAATCAGTTTTATGGATCCCTGCTCAGTTTCCAGGACAAACAAATGAGGGTGCAGTATAAAAAAACACAAGGTCCACAAAAATGACAGACAAATGAGCATCATACCTTTAGAAAAAGATGAGGGAGGACTTAACACGACACGTCCAGTGCCTTTCAGGTTAGAGTTCCGTTTAGCTGAGCTAGAGCCTAACTTAGATTTCTCAATATTCCAATTGGTAGTTTCTCTTTCTTTGGGATCTGAATCAGAAGATCAATAAAATAAGCAAAACATGGACTCTGTTAAGAAAAATACAAGATTATCCAGTTTCTATATGGTCTAGAGAAAAAAAGAAGAAGCATACTGTTGTAATGGTCCGACATTGGTGAATCTCCTGAACCATCTGAGTCTCTCTCATCAGACGATGGATCTGACAAAGCTAAATCTTCATTTGGCTCGGCAGAAATTTCTCTCCTGAAAGAATAATCTCTTTTCTTCTCCAAGAAATCCTGAAAAAGATAAGGAAACACAAAGGTCAAAGAGGAATATGTAAAGACTGTGTTCTTTGTCTTCACTCTGGGCTTAATCTTTTGCTTGAGATGCTGAAAAACTTTCAGGTTTGGTGTTTGTTTTCCTTTTTTAGCTCTGTGGTTGTGGCCTTCTCTAACATTTGCCTCTGATTGTGACAGCAATCTGAGTTTTATAATCAATTCTTCCGGTCATACTTTATGCAAATTGAGCAAGAAATATTTGCCGTTTTGACCGACACCTTCCATAAGCCTGGCTTCAAGCTGCATGTGCTGGTGCTGCAACAGCTCTTTTACTTGGTAAAATCATTTCTATCTCTTATTGTATCTTATTGATGTGTTAAGTAATGGTTTGCTTGGGAATGGTAGTTCTATGCACTTAAGCGTTTGTTGATTACATATTTCAGGTTGAGAGCAGTTCTTTGACAGAACCTTTGTGGGATGCTGCAACCGTTCCTTACCCATATTCGAACAACGCTGCCTTTGTTCGTGAATACACCATTAAGCTATTGAGCTCTTCATTCCCCAACATGACTACAGCAGAGGTAAGTAACAACTAAAACCAGAAGTTTTACTTAGCAACGAAATAAACATCAAACACCATTTGGTTTGATGTTTTTAATGGTTACAACGAAAAACCATAATAACCACATAAACCCAGCGCCAATTCAATGCACACTTTTCATATTGTTTCCCCTTCTTTCTGAAATCTGATATTGAATCTCAATATATATACAGGTCACACAATTTGTGAATGGACTTTACGAGTCTAGAAATGACCCATCTGGATTTAAGAATAATATTCGTGACTTCCTTGAACAGTCCAAGGAATTTTCCGCTCAGGTAATTAACTTGTCTTTGGTAAAGCCATTCAAATTAGTTTTTAAGAACTCGAAACCAATAGCCTAAGTCAATTTGTTGAATATTAATTTTCAGGATAACAAAGATCTGTATGCAGAGGAAGCTCTTGTAGAATCGTGAAGCTCTTGTAGAACTTGTAGAACTTTGGCTTGTAGAACTTGTTTGTGGTTTGGTTGTGTAAAACTTGATGGTTTGGCTAATGACAGGATGTTTCTTTTAATGAGCAAAATATTCCGTACAATTATTCAATTACTGGCTACAATTATTCAAAAAACCCGGCTACAATTACTGGAAAATATTACAAAAATGTTGTGAATAAATAAATAATAACGAAAATTAATTGCTATTATAAGTTATAGAATAGCAAAAATGTAAACGCCATCTAAAAAAAAATCAAACATAGCACAAATACAAAACGCTATGTAAAGTGTCGGAACTATTATGACGGGGCAGACATAGCATTTGCCATAACGCTGTGATAATATGTTATAAGCGTTTTCCGGACGCTGTATATGTGACATTTTCTTGTAGTGACAAATTAATTGTTTTCATATAATTAATTGTTTTCATAAGACTCCTCTATCCGAGAGATCCCTTCTTTATCGGATTGCTTGAATCTTATACGTGAGCGTAAAAGTCTTAGTGACAATAAAGTTTTGAAGTCAATAGACCTTCTGAAATCAATGGTCACCCACAAGGTTCATTCATTTTGTCTATTCTCATCTAGAATGAACTTGTAAAAGTCTTAGTGACAGTAAAGTGTTGAAGTCAATAGGCCTTCTGAACCAATGGTCATCCACAAGGTTCATTCATTTTGTCTATTCTCATCTAGAGTGAACTTATGAATATGGAAGTCAAAGCCAAGTCACATGCAGCAGAAGCAGATAAAGTCGCAGTCATAAAGAAGAAAAATAGAAGTAAAAAGGTCTTTGAAGTTTTAAATTCTGTTTGTAAGAATGAATGGTCTTCTTGGCGCAACAGAGAACTTCAACGAGCATGTCTTACTCTTCTCTTTCAGTATTCTTTCTTTCCCTTCTTGTTCTTCCTACTCTTCTTCTGGTTCTTCTTACCACCTCTTGTACGTTTACCTGCAAGCATTTATATGAGTAACCCACTGCATATATTGACAGAATTGATAAACAAACTTACAAAAAGTGTACCTTGAGCAGATGATGGTGGAAGATAATCTTCTTCATCGTCATCATCATCATCATCATCATCACCACCGTCATCATAAGCATCATCCAATTCATTATCGATGAGGTTATCATCTTCGTTGTTTCCACCACCATTGTTGTCTCCATTGTCATCATCATCACCATAACCACCATTGTTGTCTCCATTGTCAACAACAACACCATCACCACCATCATCACCATCATCATCATCATCATCACCATCACCATCACCATCATCATCATCATCATCATCATCATCAATAAGACCATGAACATCACCCGGAATCAATTCAAAATCATCCTCAACAATCAAGCCGTCGTTGTATTCAATCGTATTTCTTGACCATGCATTTATCAGCGAGATGAGATGATTGGCGCATGTGATCAGATTAAAATAAACGTAAACATTTTGTCCCACGACCTATATAGCAATCGTCAATAAATATTAATCATTCATAGACTAGAAACTTGGATCTGGTTTGAGAAGAGAAAACTTACATTTACATTGTTATTGGCCATCTTTAGATCCTTGATCTGCTAAATAAACAAACAGAGTTACCATATATAGATCACAATAAATTCTGAACGAGTATAGGGTTTTCCGTGATAGCAACACAAGCTTTCAATCTCATGAAAATTACCAAAGCAGTACAAAGCAGGCTAAATTGAGCTATACCAGATGAGAATCAATGAAAAAAACAAAGCAGAACGACACCTGTATCTAGATTTTTGAAACAATAAGATCTAAGCTCTGGCAATTAGAAATACCCAAAAATAAGACGATGTTAGATCTCGATAGTATGACGAAAAGCAAGAGAAGAAACAGATTCTATATGCCAAATTGAAACTATGAACACAGTGTATACGAACCAAAAACAGCGAAGAGAAAGAAAAAAACTCAAGACACTCGAGAAAAATGATTCGAGATTTAGCAAACCCTAATCATGGCGATCTCATATCTATAGCAACAAATTTCACACCAACGCTTTCCGATTTTGCAAGACGACTATAACGCAGGTGTATCGGAAATGGAAATCGAGACAAAACTCCACATAAACGAAAGGAGGTATAGATCGCGACGAAATTTCACTGAATCTGATAGTAACAAGCCATGAATCGAACACAAAAATCGAGTGATGATTAAGAAATACTTACTCAAAGTTTCGCGGGTTGAAAGTGCGAGAGACCTGACTCCAGATTCCGGTGTAGAATAAGTGAGAGAACAAAAAAAAACAGATCGCCGGGAAATTAACTGAAATACGATCGGAGAGAAATTGAGAGATGAAGCAGAAATTCGAAATTTCTGGGGAGAGAGAGAAGCGGGGGAAACTGAAATTTTTTATTTCACTAATTGTTGTATAACAAACGGCTTGTAGCTGACTGAACTGCGTATCTACGACGCAGGACGATTTTGACCCTGGAGTTTATTCAGAATTACATTACTTCGTCACCGTTAGATTCAGATGAGTACACGTGTCATAATCGACCTTATTATTCTCAAAATTTTGGCGCCCTGATTCTCTCAGAAATTTTCAATCGCCGTAGATGGAGACGACAATCGCATGTGAAAATTTTCCGTTGAACTTGAGGATTGTTGTTTAATTATTGTCCCTTAGTATTCTTGGGCTTTTTTGGCCCATTTGTAAATGGAATACATTTACAACTTATCACTAACTTTTTTTATATAAGAAAATTTTATATTATGTTTTTAAAATTTTATTGTTGTGTCATCTATAAATTTATCATAAAATAGCCAAAATCTCTGTAAGTTTTCATATGAATATGTATTATTATTATTATTATTAATATTATTAATATTATTATTATTACCATAATATTTACCAATTGGCGCTTTGAAGTCTCTAAACCTAATTATAAAGCTCCATCAATTGTTTCCGTAAATGTATGACCAAATCTTCTCAACTCTTCCTTTATAAAAAAAACAAATAACATTTGATATTTAGTCGATTGTTTCATTTGTGTTTCATATGTTTTTGATGATGATTGTTTTTTTACTCTATTTTAAGCAATGTTTTAACAAATTATCAGGACTTTTTTTTTTTGATAAAGAACACGCATGAATATTACTTTATAGAGCTTCAATTATATTTTATAAACGTACTAAAGCTTCATCATAACAAAGGAGAGCTCCACTTAATTTCCCATCTTGGACTATTCTACTTCACATTACATATTCGAAAACTTTGGCTCCTTCACTTATCAACAAATGAGTTTTTCTAAATCCATAAATTTGGGCTATTAAGTCCTTTTAAGTATTGCATTACTAAGTTTTTTAATTCAATTTTTGATTCGCGACTTAGAGTACTGGACTATTGAATCCCTGATGGAGAGATATATAAAAATCCTAACTCTTGTATAGTATTCAAATTTGAATCTAATTCAGGTAAGGTAATAAAATCCATCAATATATTTTATTTTAATTATTTACGCAAAGGGATTTATTTTAGTTCTCATCATGTCTAGTGTTATCTTTTATTCTATTTTGGCCACACAAAAAAATGTTAATGGATCAAAGTAACCAAACTTTATGTAAAAAGAAAGATACAATTATAGATAAAAATTAATGAAAACATAGAAAAATACGCTTGCAAATTATAAATTAAATTTTATTGTATAGATTTATAAATCATTAGTGGTGGTGAAATAAAGTTTGGTTACTAATTAAAGATATCGAGAGCGTCACTACATGCGGTGGTGAAATAAATCACTAGTGAGATGGGTATTCTTCCGGGATTTTTAAAGTAATTAACATAAAGAAATCTCAGCATTAGTTAGTTAAATTAAATTATTTGTAACATTAGTTAATGTATGTGAAATTATTTGGTAGGGAAATGTCATTGAGTAATGTTTTAAAACTTATACTATAACGAATGCATGCATGTAAACATATACCCAATCAACAAATGAAACAATCCGATTATTTCAGTAATTTCAACGCAAAGGGGGAAAACAAAAGGCTATGATTAGTCCAACTAGAGAGGGGCTATAAAAAAAAAAAATCACGCATTACGTTTGATGAAAATATATGTATAAAGTATTTTGTAAATTTAATTCACATAATATCACAAAATAGTCAAAATTTAGTCTCGATTCTTCTCCGGAGAGTCATTGTGGATAGACACGTGTCAATCTCATGCAACTTGATTTGTCAGTTTTTTTTTCCCACGACGATTTCAACATCTTCCGTAAATAAGCTAGCTTTCAAAATATAAAATCTCTTGTGTCGCTCTCTATATTTTTGATCTTTCAAGTCCGAAGAGATCCACGAATGTTGTTCATCCTCAACATGACGACCAGTCCCTATAAAGGTCTTAACCCAAAATTGGAAGATTCACACAAATTTTGGGTTTTCTCTGGTTTATTGATTCCGGGAAATCCCAAACGAGTAATGCACACAAGGTGTTTGACAGAATTCCCAATGCTCAAAATTGGTCTCCATTGTTTTCACTAAGCCTTGTCACGTGGCTTTCACGTGATAAAGCCAGCCTCTTCAGCACCTTGCAGTTATTTTCGTTGATTTCCCCACCTCTACTCTGATAAAATTTGTCTCTGAACCAAAACAAAAGAAAAACCTCGGGACCAAGAAAGCGAAAGAATCTTGAGAAATCGTTACTATGGAGTATTCTTTCAAGGAAGATGACGAGGCCTCAAAACTCTACAAAGATGCTAAAGATCTCATCGCTAATGGAAATCATATCAAGGCCTTATATACAGCTAGGATTCTTATACGGCACTTATATCCTTCAAGTGATAAAACCTTTCTTGCTGGTTGGTTTGAAACTTCGGTTATATACAGAGAGATTTGATTTTCAGTCTAAGTTAGCCTTTGAATTGTTTTTTTTTCATTTATGTGTTGTAGAATCCAAATTCAAGTCAGATGCAGCAGAAGCAGATCTTTTACTCGAGGTGGAGAAGAAGAAGCCACAGTCAAAGAAGAAGACAAATAAAAGCAAAAAGGTCTTTGAAGTTCTAAATTCTCTATTTGCTTCTCTGAACTCGCATCAGATGTTGTTTGCCTCTCTGAAAAAATATTTTATCTGAACTAGTCAATAACGTCTTCCATGTAGAATTAGGATTTCACTTCTCTGCTTTGTGTATATAATTCCTGTAACGGTTCACCTATTCATTATTCAGTATACGTAGAATTATTCTCCACAAATTGGTTGTAAGAATGAATTGTCTTCATGGTGAAACAGATAACTTCAGCGAGCAAGTCTTGTCCCCTTTATAATACTGTTGAACAGTAAGTAACTTATGTGTCATTTTCACATGTTATTAATTGTTTTCGGGTTCTTACATGTACCCTAAACCTTCTTTCAACCTAAACCGGTGGAAGAAGATTCTATGGAACCAGAAGATGATTTTGCAACTGAGAGGGGTCGATCGAAAATTTCATCCAACACTGAACATCAAAAAGGAAGCTAGATAGAGATGATTTTGGTTGTTAAAATGCTTCTCAATTGACTAACTTCCCACGAGCATGTCTAGTCCCTTGATAAGACTGTTGAACAGTAAGTATCTCAAGAGTCTTTTTCGGATGTTGATAAATTGTTTTCAGGTTTTCTCTGTGAAATTCTTTTCTTAATGCACAGTAAACCTCCCTGTCAACCTTAACCGGAAAGTACATCACTAAAAACAGTGGAAGAAGATTCTATGGAACCAGAAGATACGCTTGCAAGTGAGGTGAGAGACTGCAAAAGTAGAAGAATTTTTCATTTTCTTGTGTTTTTTGATTACCTGTTTGTTGCTGCAACAAGTTATGTTTAGGGTCAGCTTCCAGAATTCCTGTTTCGAATTTGCACTGATTTATTGTTTGCAATCTCCGATCTTTGATGCAACTTTAACTTTGATGGAGACAGTCACTTAGATTCTAAAATAGGTCATAGCCATTGAAGTTATTTTATAGTAGGAAGAGAATCCACGAGAGGACATAATGTTACTGTGAGGATAATATTATTGATTTCTAAAGGCTGAAATGATGATCCGCCGACCAGTTCATGTCAGAGGGGCAACAAATTATTTGACATTCTCGATTTAAGTAGTTGATGTCGAAGCATGACTTTTGCTTTTGCATTTTCTTAGATGTAGATAGGGGAGTGAATTCTTTGTTTGCAATCTCCGTTGTTGTGGTAATAAGTCTTGATTGGAATCTCACCACTTTAATGATGGAATTTATGGATATTTTGGCAAGTGAGTCAAATTTTGAAAATTGAGCATTGTAAAAGGATGTTGGGCTTATTTTTCGAGTTTTTGGATTCTAGTGCTCCAAAGGTCGGAAAGGTAAGTTGTATATGTAATGTGTTTTGCTTAACGAGCATCAGCAAAATTCTAACAGCTGAATTGACCATGAATACTGCCCTACTTTTCAGGTGATGCTGGTTGTGTTTCTCTCTCAGCCATTCAAGTTATTTTACCTCGCCTATTGGTCGCGGCTGTCCCTGCTGGAGCTACCACAGAAGAAAATCAGACGCAGTGCTTAAAGGTATGCAATACTATTTGTTAGCTCTTCAAATCGTTATTGTTTTCCAACCTTTCTGCTATTTATAGGTTTTGAGGCTTTGGCTTGAAAGACGGATCCTGCCTGAATCTAGTGTTCGTCACCATATAAGAGAACTTGATTCACATCGTGTAGTTCCTGCTTGCCTCTATTCTCGGCGCTCAGCTCGAACAGAAAGGTCGTTTGATGATCCTGTGAGAGATATGGGGGATATGCTGGTGGATGAATATGGAAGGTTAGATTTTGGGTCTTTTTAATCTACATTTATGTCCTTGTCTCCAGATTTATTAAACTAATTCATCTTTGCCTGTCAGTAATTCAACTCTCCAGCTCCCTGGATTTTGCATGCCCGCAATGCTTAAGGACTCAGAGGGAGGGAGTGACTCAGAGGGAGGGAGTGACTTAGATGGAGGGGATTTTGAGTCTGTCACCCCTGAACATGAGTCCAGAATCCTTGAAGAAAATGTCTCCTCCTCCACTGCTGAAAGGCATACGCTTATATTGGAAGATGTTGATGGCGAGCTTGAAATGGAAGATGTGGCTCCGCCTTGGGACACTGGAAACTGCACACACACGGATCAAGCTGATAATACAAAGGCTACCAATTGTCAGCTTGGACAACAGCATCGGCCTGTCTCTGGCACTTCACATCAGCACGCACTTTTCATCTCCACCACTGCCATCTTCGCCGCCACCAGCTCCCTCTTCACAGCAAGCTCAGTGTGCCATGTCGGATTCCTACTTAAATGGCTTTGACAGTGGTGGATATCCCAACATGCATGTATGTTTGTTTTCTTGTTTTAGAATCCTTTACAACAGACATGATGATATTCTTGATATGGTCACTTATCCTTTTGTTGCTGGTTAATATGCAGGCTGGTCCTCCAAGGATGAACCCACCAGTGTCTGGAAACACAAAACATTATCAAGCTCCGGAGTCATCTTATAGTTCTGGTGTACAACTGACGAATAGCATTACACAGGCAGATGGTTCTAATTTCCAGCATAGGCCTTATCTATCATCTCATCCACATCCTCCCCCCCCCCCTCCCCCTCCCCCCCAGCCTCAACACTCATTTACAGAGCCGGGCCACCATATGAAGTCGCAGTAAGGATGCTTCATCATACTCCCATAGATCTCACTATGCTTAATTTTGATGAAATGAATTTTCATGGTTACCATGCATCGAGATAATTGGAGATATCCATCATCTTCTTCTTATGGTGAGGCCTTTTACCACCATGCGTGTGTTAATTATGCATACATATATATACGCACATAGATGCATGGTAACAGTCAAAAATGCTTTCTAAGGATGTGGATTGGGAAGTCTGATATGATCATCTTGCAGGTTCAAGATATCAAGACAAACACAAAGAACCTTATCCATCCAGTTCATACAATGGTGGCCCTCCACCCGAGTCTGGAAGATTCCAGAACCACCGGTGGAATCATCATCCTCGTCCATATTACAAAATACATGCGTTTCAGCCTAAGCCTCATTCTGAAGGTCCTGTTCCAGTTGGAATGAGAGGTAAGGAGGTTTGAGACGTTTATGATCACTTTTCTGTTTATCTAGAATTCCACTCTTGCCCAGAATCAACAACCTTACCTTAGAGACATTATCTTCTAGTGAGCCATCCTTGAGTTTTGGCATTGCTGGAAAAATGCAGAAAGAGAAAGCGTAGTAACTCACCTTTTTACGTTTGGCGGAAAATGAAAGAATGAGCTGTAGAAAATGCAGAAGGATTACAAATTATCCAGGGAAAAGCTCTCATGTTATTGTTATGGCTGCAGATTCAATCAGAGACCTAAAGGTATTTTTCATTTATTTCTCTCTTTATTTTTCCTACAGAAACTGGTACTCCCCTTATAAAGATGTAATGTGCTTATATATATGCAGTGTGCTCTTTGGAGTATAAAGTTTGTGGACATACTTAAGGTGATCCACATAGAATATCAAAAGTCATGTGACATTAAAACAGGAGGCTGTGGAAAGACAAACTTTGTTCATCACACTATAAATAGATGCCCGCCTATATATCCTCACAATCGGTAAGTTTGAACCACCATGATTGTGTTCTTATGTACTCATTTCATTTATAATTGTTTTTTTTTCATTTATGTGTTCTTATGTGTCTTCTCATGTAGAATGAAATTATGAATATGGATTAATCCAAATTCAAGTCAGATGCAGCAGAAGCAGATCTTTTACTCGAGGTGGAGAAGAAGAAGCCACAGTCAAAGAAAAAGACAAATAAAAGCAAAAAGGTCTTTGAAGTTCTAAAGTCTCTATTTGCTTCTCTGAACTCGCATCAGATGTTGTTTGCCTCTCCGAAAAAATATTTTATCTAAGATATCGGTTAAACTATTAGTAATATCGGTCTAACTTCTCTGAACTAGTCAATAACGTCTTCCATGTAGAATTAGGATTTCACTTCTCTGCTTTGTGTATATAATACATGTAACGGTTCACCTATTCATTATTCAGTATACGTAGAATTATTCTCCACAAATTGGTTGTAAGAATGAATTGTCTTCATGGTGAGCAAGTCTTGTCCCCTTGATAAGACTGTTGAACAGTAATAAGTAACCTGTGTGTCATTTTCACATGTTATTAATTGTTTTCGGATTAAGTATTTCGGTTTGGTTTTCTGGTTTATCAAACTATATATGTAATCGTTTCTCTACTTTGAGAAAAGATCAGAAAAATTACACAAATATCTTCTTCTCTATTTTCTCTGTCAATTATCATCTTCCCAAAGAGAAATTGTTCTTCGAGGTGGTTGTTCTTCAACCTAATCATCTTCTAGACTCTATCTCACCTGAATTTCGAATCTCTAACGGAGATTTCTACTTCAGGATTTCATATCCCCATTTATCCCGTTACATTAAATCTGAGTCGCATTATCAATCTGAGTCCCTGGAATTGTTAATTAACTTGGGTTGAGACAGTGAACATTACCGCGAAATATAATGTTAATTATTAATTAATCTCCTCAAGTAGATAAGATCATAAGAGCAATGGAAATCCTAATAGATATGGGTTCTGTTGATACATACTTGTATCATACAAATTGAAAAAAAAAAAAAACTGAAAATAAGCAAATGACAAAAACGAGATTATTAGAATCAAGGAGAAAGTTGAGGGAGCGGATTAAACCAGCGTGGGAGCACGTACTGTGAAAAGTAGAGGTTGTGCTTACCTATAAAATCATTGTAGAAAAGAGGATAGACCAAGTCCATATACTCCTTGCAACCGCTAAATCTCATGATGCAACCATCCATAGACTTGTTCTCCGATGATGATGACTCCTTGTGAAGACTAAACTTGTGTGTCCTCAAGTTTAACAAGACCAAAGCGTTCTTGTTCCTACTCCATAGGTATATGATGTCAGAGTTCAAAGGATGCATCACCACGGGGAAATAATCAGCACCCAACCCTTTCAAAGACAACTTGGTGTTGAGGTTCCACAAGAGTTGCCATGACTTAGGATCATTATTCGTAGAGATCAGCCTCCAAACCCTGATTATACGGCCTCCATCACCACTGAAAACGTTGCAGTACATCACGGATCTTGCAGATGTTGTGATTGTTCTCTTGAAACGCTGACACCGTAGATATTGCTTACCAGGAAAAAGTACAATATTACACTCATCGTCAATATCATCATTATGGAACAAGTCATATGATACAACATGATTTGCGTCGATGCTGTTCCCAGCCGCAGCAAGCCAGTAAAGAATCCCGTTCAAAGAAACCGAATACTTTAGTCTAGACCAGATCAAGGCAGGAGTCCTAACGTTTTTGGTTTTCCACAATCCTGTTTCAGAGGAATATATCATAAAATTAAGTTCTCTAGATATAGCATATGAGGCCAATATCCAAACAACCTTGTAACCCACGGCAATACCCTTTTCCATTTTTGTGACCAGTCCAGTGTCGCTGAATAGTCGATTCTCTTGTAACCTCACGACATCGAAAGCAGAGAGATGCGGAGGGAGAGGGATTCTAACCCATTGTCGCAACAACGGGTTTCCGACATGATACATAGGAGATCCTTGGCTGTCTTCGGTGTAAAGCAATACAATACCATCCGTGCAGCTCAAGACTGATGTTTTTCTCAATGTGGTCGTCTCGGGATTGTAACTCGTGATCAAAGAGGCTCCTAGAGAATTGGTAAGTCCCCATCTTTCGCATCCATGATGTCCCACGATTTCAAGAGACAATGTTTTGTTCCTTCTATCCATGATTGACCACGACACCGAGGACGAGGATGAGTTTATAGATTCGTAGAGATCTCTGAAGAACTCGGAATCAATTATCGATTTCCATTCTTTGCACACTGATCTGAATCTTGCTATGTTCCTCAGTGATAATAGAGCCAAGATTTTTACCCATGCTTCCTCTATTTGTTGTTTCCCCATATTCGAGATTTAGGTTTAGGGTTCTTCTCTCTATAATGAAAAGATTTAGGTTCTTTCACTTATGTACTAAATATATGAAAGAGTCCGTAGGAATAGAATAGAATATAATATTCTGTAACAAATTAATTGTTTTCATATTTAGCGATGGGCTTATCTTAAAAGGAGTTTTTAAATAGGACCCACAAGTAGCTTTTGGGCCACCTTCATCAAACCCCCCTTCTTTCATGGCCTAACAGTAACAGCTACTTCTACTTGTGCGT
This sequence comes from Cardamine occulta, assembly GCA_028015245.1. Classification (NCBI taxonomy): domain Eukaryota; kingdom Viridiplantae; phylum Streptophyta; class Magnoliopsida; order Brassicales; family Brassicaceae; genus Cardamine; species Cardamine occulta. The sequence goes on along the minus strand of CM051374.1, from coordinate 24,044,507 downwards.
TTTGTGCGTTTTCGTTTTAGAAAAACTTGTCGTTTTGTGCGTTTTACTTTAGGACATCGTCTATTTTATCCTATGACGCATTCTAAAGAACATTTTCTTTATGTGAATAAATTAAAACTCCTTTGCGATCATACTTAGGAGAAAAAAGGCTTTTATGTTATAAATTGTTTGTAGAATGGTTCACAAATCACAATAAACTGTTCTATACGAATGAAATTAAGGCAAAGCATCAACTACCTTTGATCAGCCTGAATACGGAAACCAAAACAAAGGTTGGTTTGGCTTATCGAGAGGTTTACTAACAAGGGAAATCAAATAATGGCTCAGTCTAATGAATTTTTTTTTTTTAAGTGGAGACTGACTTACGTTGTGACTGACTCAGTTAGCCTAACACATCATCCCTCAAACATTCTGCGACAATCATCTTCAGCTGCAGCATCTTTCCTCTCGCAGACTATCAACAAAGATACCATTTTATGTTAAAACTCATTTACAATTTGATTCTTAGGAGCAGAACAAGAATACTACTTGCCTTGTTGACAGATTCGATTCGTTTGGTTGCATTCTCCATTTTTGTCTCTATGCCTCCTTCAAATTGTGCTATGAGTTTTTGGTGTGACGTTCCTGTCAACAAGAGACAACCTCAAAAGTGAGTTAAGGTAACACTTTTCCTACTATTTATATATCAAAACTCTCTTGCCGTATAAAGAATCTAATTTTGATACTTGAGATCTAATATTGCTCAAAATAAGATCATGAATATGTTTCACAGCAGTTCTGATGTTAGGATTCTTTGTAGTAAAAAACATGCAAGAGTTACTTTGTTTTTTATGCTTCCTTTCAGCTCTGCTTCAAGTTCTTCAATAATACTCTTGAAATTTTCAAGATGATGGCCCACATCGTCCTTGAACTTTTCATTGATCATTCTCATTTTCTCTTGTTGCTCTGCAATACGATCACATTATCAGCGAACACAGCAGATCAGGAAGGATCTTGCATATTCTTATTCAGCATGTAGGTAGACTTATGAACACAATTCAAAGACTCTAATGCACCACAACAAGACACAAGTCAATTTTTCTGTTCTCCTTATTGACCATATAGCTTTAACTTGACGATCTAAACCAACACACCAGAATGAATTAATTTTTTTTAGAACAGATAGGTGAATTGTGTCTACTCAAGCAGAAATGAAGGCAACAGAATCTAGCAAGATAACTACTTTAAGACGAAATGCAATCTAAAGAACAATGCTTGATATCAAGTTTCTGATCCATAACCCTTAATCAGGATTAAACTACTAAGATAATATATTTGAATTTCTAAGCTTTCTTAATGTTCACGACTGTGAATTAAATTACAGTGATCAAGATATGATGCGTTTCTGTACCTTGTAATCTGGTTTCGCATGCTTTCTCTTAGTTTTGGCTAGGTTACTCGTCTTTCCCCTATACCGTAATTAGCAAGATCATTGATTGAATATTAAAATGGAGCAATGCATAATCAACTCTAGAAACATACGCTTCTGTTATGATATGAGACTTGACATTCTCCAACTCGAGATGCATCTCCTCCGAGACTGATGCTATAATCTCAGAAGACTTATTTTCAGCTGCAGATTTCAGTTTTTTCTCATAGTTTTGAAGAGACAGCGCGAACAATGCAACAGCCCTGAGACAAGGTAATGTAATTAATCACGTCAGACAGGAATGAAGATTTAAGGTAGAAACGTGATCTCAGTTATATCTACAAGAGACCTTCCCAAGCCTTCATCTTCATCCATCTCTGAAGAATGCTGGAAGCAATCAGTTTTATGGATCCCTGCTCAGTTTCCAGGACAAACAAATGAGGGTGCAGTATAAAAAAACACAAGGTCCACAAAAATGACAGACAAATGAGCATCATACCTTTAGAAAAAGATGAGGGAGGACTTAACACGACACGTCCAGTGCCTTTCAGGTTAGAGTTCCGTTTAGCTGAGCTAGAGCCTAACTTAGATTTCTCAATATTCCAATTGGTAGTTTCTCTTTCTTTGGGATCTGAATCAGAAGATCAATAAAATAAGCAAAACATGGACTCTGTTAAGAAAAAATACAAGATTATCCAGTTTCTATATGGTCTAGAGAAAAAAAGAAGAAGCATACTGTTGTAATGGTCCGACATTGGTGAATCTCCTGAACCATCTGAGTCTCTCTCATCAGACGATGGATCTGACAAAGCTAAATCTTCATTTGGCTCGGCAGAAATTTCTCTCCTGAAAGAATAATCTCTTTTCTTCTCCAAGAAATCCTGAAAAAGATAAGGAAACACAAAGGTCAAAGAGGAATATGTAAAGACTGTGTTCTTTGTCTTCACTCTGGGCTTAATCTTTTGCTTGAGATGCTGAAAAACTTTCAGGTTTGGTGTTTGTTTTCCTTTTTTAGCTCTGTGGTTGTGGCCTTCTCTAACATTTGCCTCTGATTGTGACAGCAATCTGAGTTTTATAATCAATTCTTCCGGTCATACTTTATGCAAATTGAGCAAGAAATATTTGCCGTTTTGACCGACACCTTCCATAAGCCTGGCTTCAAGCTGCATGTGCTGGTGCTGCAACAGCTCTTTTACTTGGTAAAATCATTTCTATCTCTTATTGTATCTTATTGATGTGTTAAGTAATGGTTTGCTTGGGAATGGTAGTTCTATGCACTTAAGCGTTTGTTGATTACATATTTCAGGTTGAGAGCAGTTCTTTGACAGAACCTTTGTGGGATGCTGCAACCGTTCCTTACCCATATTCGAACAACGCTGCCTTTGTTCGTGAATACACCATTAAGCTATTGAGCTCTTCATTCCCCAACATGACTACAGCAGAGGTAAGTAACAACTAAAACCAGAAGTTTTACTTAGCAACGAAATAAACATCAAACACCATTTGGTTTGATGTTTTTAATGGTTACAACGAAAAACCATAATAACCACATAAACCCAGCGCCAATTCAATGCACACTTTTCATATTGTTTCCCCTTCTTTCTGAAATCTGATATTGAATCTCAATATATATACAGGTCACACAATTTGTGAATGGACTTTACGAGTCTAGAAATGACCCATCTGGATTTAAGAATAATATTCGTGACTTCCTTGAACAGTCCAAGGAATTTTCCGCTCAGGTAATTAACTTGTCTTTGGTAAAGCCATTCAAATTAGTTTTTAAGAACTCGAAACCAATAGCCTAAGTCAATTTGTTGAATATTAATTTTCAGGATAACAAAGATCTGTATGCAGAGGAAGCTCTTGTAGAATCGTGAAGCTCTTGTAGAACTTGTAGAACTTTGGCTTGTAGAACTTGTTTGTGGTTTGGTTGTGTAAAACTTGATGGTTTGGCTAATGACAGGATGTTTCTTTTAATGAGCAAAATATTCCGTACAATTATTCAATTACTGGCTACAATTATTCAAAAAACCCGGCTACAATTACTGGAAAATATTACAAAAATGTTGTGAATAAATAAATAATAACGAAAATTAATTGCTATTATAAGTTATAGAATAGCAAAAATGTAAACGCCATCTAAAAAAAAATCAAACATAGCACAAATACAAAACGCTATGTAAAGTGTCGGAACTATTATGACGGGGCAGACATAGCATTTGCCATAACGCTGTGATAATATGTTATAAGCGTTTTCGGACGCTGTATATGTGACATTTTCTTGTAGTGACAAATTAATCGTTTTCATATAATTAATTGTTTTCATAAGACTCCTCTATCCGAGAGATCCCTTCTTTATCGGATTGCTTGAATCTTATACGTGAGCGTAAAAGTCTTAGTGACAATAAAGTTTTGAAGTCAATAGACCTTCTGAAATCAATGGTCACCCACAAGGTTCATTCATTTTGTCTATTCTCATCTAGAATGAACTTGTAAAAGTCTTAGTGACAGTAAAGTGTTGAAGTCAATAGGCCTTCTGAACCAATGGTCATCCACAAGGTTCATTCATTTTGTCTATTCTCATCTAGAGTGAACTTATGAATATGGAAGTCAAAGCCAAGTCACATGCAGCAGAAGCAGATAAAGTCGCAGTCATAAAGAAGAAAAATAGAAGTAAAAAGGTCTTTGAAGTTTTAAATTCTGTTTGTAAGAATGAATGGTCTTCTTGGCGCAACAGAGAACTTCAACGAGCATGTCTTACTCTTCTCTTTCAGTATTCTTTCTTTCCCTTCTTGTTCTTCCTACTCTTCTTCTGGTTCTTCTTACCACCTCTTGTACGTTTACCTGCAAGCATTTATATGAGTAACCCACTGCATATATTGACAGAATTGATAAACAAACTTACAAAAAGTGTACCTTGAGCAGATGATGGTGGAAGATAATCTTCTTCATCGTCATCATCATCATCATCATCATCACCACCGTCATCATAAGCATCATCCAATTCATTATCGATGAGGTTATCATCTTCGTTGTTTCCACCACCATTGTTGTCTCCATTGTCATCATCATCACCATAACCACCATTGTTGTCTCCATTGTCAACAACAACACCATCACCACCATCATCACCATCATCATCATCATCATCACCATCACCATCACCATCATCATCATCATCATCATCATCATCAATAAGACCATGAACATCACCCGGAATCAATTCAAAATCATCCTCAACAATCAAGCCGTCGTTGTATTCAATCGTATTTCTTGACCATGCATTTATCAGCGAGATGAGATGATTGGGCGTACAGATCAGATTAAAATAAACGTAAACATTTTGTCCCACGACCTATATAGCAATCGTCAATAAATATTAATCATTCATAGACTAGAAACTTGGATCTGGTTTGAGAAGAGAAAACTTACATTTACATTGTTATTGGCCATCTTTAGATCCTTGATCTGCTAAATAAACAAACAGAGTTACCATATATAGATCACAATAAATTCTGAACGAGTATAGGGTTTTCCGTGATAGCAACACAAGCTTTCAATCTCATGAAAATTACCAAAGCAGTACAAAGCAGGCTAAATTGAGCTATACCAGATGAGAATCAATGAAAAAAACAAAGCAGAACGACACCTGTATCTAGATTTTTGAAACAATAAGATCTAAGCTCCGCAATTAGAAATACCCAAAAAATAAAGACGATGTTAGATCTCGATAGTATGACGAAAAGCAAGAGAAGAAACAGATTCTATATGCCAAATTGAAACTATGAACACAGTGTATACGAACCAAAAACAGCGAAGAGAAAGAAAAAAACTCAAGACACTCGAGAAAAATGATTCGAGATTTAGCAAACCCTAATCATGGCGATCTCATATCTATAGCAACAAATTTCACACCAACGCTTTCCGATTTTGCAAGACGACTATAACGCAGGTGTATCGGAAATGGAAATCGAGACAAAACTCCACATAAACGAAAGGAGGTATAGATCGCGACGAAATTTCACTGAATCTGATAGTAACAAGCCATGAATCGAACACAAAAATCGAGTGATGATTAAGAAATACTTACTCAAAGTTTCGCGGGTTGAAAGTGCGAGAGACCTGACTCCAGATTCCGGTGTAGAATAAGTGAGAGAACAAAAAAAAACAGATCGCCGGGAAATTAACTGAAATACGATCGGAGAGAAATTGAGAGATGAAGCAGAAATTCGAAATTTCTGGGGAGAGAGAGAAGCGGGGGAAACTGAAATTTTTTATTTCACTAATTGTTGTATAACAAACGGCTTGTAGCTGACTGAACTGCGTATCTACGACGCAGGACGATTTTGACCCTGGAGTTTATTCAGAATTACATTACTTCGTCACCGTTAGATTCAGATGAGTACACGTGTCATAATCGACCTTATTATTCTCAAAATTTTGGCGCCCTGATTCTCTCAGAAATTTTCAATCGCCGTAGACGGAGACGACAATCGCATGTGAAAATTTTCCGTTGAACTTGACGGGATTGTTGTTTAACAGTTATTGTCCCTTAGTATTACTGGGCTTTTTTGGGCCCATTTGTAAATGGAATACATTTACAACTTATCACTAACTTTTTTTTATATAAGAAAATTTTATATTATGTTTTTAAAATTTTATTGTTGTGTCATCTATAAATTTATCATAAAATAGCCAAAATCTCTGTAAGTTTTCATATGAATATGTATTATTATTATTATTATTAATATTATTAATATTATTATTATTACCATAATATTTACCAATTGGCGCTTTGAAGTCTCTAAACCTAATTATAAAGCTCCATCAATTGTTTCCGTAAATGTATGACCAAATCTTCTCAACTCTTCCTTTATAAAAAAAAACAAATAACATTTGATATTTAGTCGATTGTTTCATTTGTGTTTCATATGTTTTTGATGATGATTGTTTTTTTACTCTATTTTAAGCAATGTTTTAACAAATTATCAGGACTTTTTTTTTTTGATAAAGAACACGCATGAATATTACTTTATAGAGCTTCAATTATATTTTATAAACGTACTAAAGCTTCATCATAACAAAGGAGAGCTCCACTTAATTTCCCATCTTGGACTATTCTACTTCACATTACATATTCGAAAACTTTGGCTCCTTCACTTATCAACAAATGAGTTTTTCTAAATCCATAAATTTGGGCTATTAAGTCCTTTTAAGTATTGCATTACTAAGTTTTTTAATTCAATTTTTGATTCGCGACTTAGAGTACTGGACTATTGAATCCCTGATGGAGAGATATATAAAAATCCTAACTCTTGTATAGTATTCAAATTTGAATCTAATTCAGGTAAGGTAATAAAATCCATCAATATATTTTATTTTAATTATTTACGCAAAGGGATTTATTTTAGTTCTCATCATGTCTAGTGTTATCTTTTATTCTATTTTGGCCACACAAAAAAATGTTAATGGATCAAAGTAACCAAACTTTATGTAAAAAGAAAGATACAATTATAGATAAAAATTAATGAAAACATAGAAAAATACGCTTACAAATATATTCTGAATGAAGACAAGCATTCACATGAATCTTTCTAAGAGAGCACAAGAAAGAGCACTTGCTTATTGTTGCCAAGGCTTGAATTTTAGAGTATGTAAAGTAACCAATTATTTTCATGATTCTACAAGTAGTTAATTATATACGTGGAAATAAAAGCCGCATGTATATAAACTTATCTCACCATTTCTTCGGCTATACATAGTGATATTTCTATAACAAGGAAAACATAGAGGATTGATTACTATTGGTTCACACAGAATCCCCTCTACCAAGGGAAACCAAACCATAATGGCGTAATTGTATGTATTGGGACTAAAACTTGTGTATTTCAGCATAACAAATAATAAGCCCAATTAGTAAAAGCCCATTAGAAAAACTAGAACGCTTCGTTTATAAATGCCAGTTTAGGTTGTTTTCTCCTCTGGAAAGCTATTGTTCATTTCTGTCAGATTTCCAAGTTTGAGATCTCTTGATCCGCTTCTTCTCGGCATCGCGCTAAGGTACGTACGGTGTTTCTTATCTCTATCCGATTCCTCTATTTTTTTAACCTATGTCGATCGAATCATCCATTAGTACTAACAAAGAGAAACTGAGTTTGTCTTATGTTAACATAAAACCACAAGACGGTTTTATAACCTTGAACAATGACAATAAACTCACAAACAATCAAGTACAAAGAACAAGTATGATATATTAATAACAAAAAAAAAAGCACGAACAAATACAGTGTGGCTTGTGCTTATTTCATAGATGTATACTAAATAATGAGTAGACAGCTCTTAGCCTCTTACAATTACAACTTATACATTGTGGCTTTGTGCTTATATCTGACTCGCAAATTCTGATCGGATGAGAAAAACAAATTCGTTGATTCAATTGGGCTTAAACTAAAAAGTGAATATCTGTAAGAAAAACAGGCTGTTTGATGCCTTTGAGCGTGAAATCCGGAGACTGTACCACCTATTTATTAACATATTTTGTTTTTGATATGTGTGAAAGAGAGCTGTTTCGGCAAGATTTCTTTTGTACTAGATAGTAGTATTAAAAGGAAGATACATTTAACGTTGCATCTCGTTTTTCTAGGAAGGTGGTGGACCTAAATCTTTAATAGTATATAGTAATAAATATAAAAGCAATTAGAGAATAAACCTTTCGATAAATTTAATAGGCGCATGAAATCCGGTGAGGGAGAACAAAACCTATCTCACCATCGATATAAACAGAGTTGTGTACTTTCACATATCTAACCTTGTCGTCCTCAGAAACTTATCTATTCTTTCATATCTCTGAATCTCATATTGATTTCCATGGAATAGAGTTCGATATGGATTCAGATATATGAGAGATCTAGACATAGGTTCTAGAGATATGTCCAATCCGCAGCAAGTCTATCTCACCATCTCGTTTCTATAAACATTCTCTTCTTTTTCATATCGTTGAAATTTCATATAGATAAGAAAGAGTTAGGGATATGTTTATTCTGCAGCAAAACTTTCTCACCTTCTCGTCCACATAAGTATTGTTTTCAATTAAAAGTTTTAAACTTCGGATAATTAAAAATAAAGCCAGCAATTAATTTGATCTTTCATGTAAAATTGATGTACACAAAATTTTAATATGGATCAATTGTTTATTTTTTTTTATAAAACTGATCATTGGGTATTAACTTATTGGGTTGGATGCCCAACAATTAGAATTCTGAATCAAGGCCCGTATGAGGTTTAATTGTAAACCTAATGTCTCCGCCTAAAATCTCTTTTGCTCTATTTTTTTTTATGTTCATCTCTACAGTCTCCACGGTAAACTTTTTTTTCCTCTTATATTAGATTATGTTTCCTCTAGTCATTCTATTTAGATCCATCGATGCTTTTTTCCTCTAGTCATACTATCTAGATCTATTTTCTAATCTCTCAGTTTCCGTTTTCCTCTTGAAAGCTCTTGTTAATTTCTGTCAGATTTCCAAGCTTGAGATCTCTTGATCCGTATATAATTAACTACTTGTAGAATCATGAAAATAATCGTTTACTTTACATACTCTAAAATGATTTATGTGAATGCTTGTCTTCCTTCAGAATATATTTGTCACTAATTAAGATATTTGGTCTCTGGACGCAGATTAATAAATTGTGTCATAACCGCCTTTGTAGACCGCTAGGGCAATCAATACAAACCCTAAAAAAATTAAATTATTTATTATGACATGATGAAAATACGTCCCACAAACATCATTAATTAGGACATCATGCGTTAAATTATATTGTTAATCCCCAAAATACAAACCTGAGACGATCTATCGTTTCGTTGCTTTGGTAACAACATGTGTTAATATGGGCTTTGCGGCCCATTTACGCTTAAAGTAAACGAAGACTATGTACCCACAACCACAAGCGTTTTCTTATCTCTTTCTCCCACCACATTCTCAATAATCCAATATAAGCATCTCTTCTGCTCCCAGATTGTAATGTGCAAGTGACATGTCGTCCTTTAAAACCTCAGTTCTCCCCCTTAACTTGTGTTGGTTTGTTGGAATTTCCCATCTCGACAGCAATTTTTTCCTACAGACTTGCCACAAAACGACTGCACTGAGATCTCAATGGCTCGCTCAGCTGGATCAGAAATTGTGATTGTAGACGAACCCTGAAAATGGTTACTGCTGATTAGATACAACTGAGACGAAAATAAGTTATCAAGAAAACCCTTCAAGAACAGCTTCCATACGAGCCAGAGGAACTTCCCAACGCGTTATAAGATGACCATACCCAGCAAGAAGCTCATAGAAAAAGTTACGCATCACATCATCTGTATCTTTCTCATCCAGAAACTTAAACTGAGGTTGAGTAGATACTCTATCAAACAGAGCGTCCCAAAATTGAATACCATAACGCACCACAAACTGGGCTGTAAGCAGAATAATATCAAGCTGCTTGCGCATCATGCGTTGAGGGATTCCAACTCTAAACGCAGTACTATAGTCGGACCAAAGAGCAAATTGCTCCGCGAAATCAGTCTCAAAATCGCTTAGATCAAGGTCATTCTGAGCTGCTGCTGGTGGGATAGGAGGAGGAGACTTGGCGTATTCAGCAACTTTCTTCTTGAAAGTTTGGTGATCCACAAAAAGCTGCATGCTCGAATACCACTGCGACCAAAAAGGGTCTTCAGCTTCTCCTCCATCTCTAAACCGCCTGTCGCGGTGGCAATCGAAAGTCTCTCCAACATAATACATCTCATATTATAATCATCAACCGGACCTTGTGGAGTTTGATTCCAATTCATGTTTTTTCTACACCCAGCAGAACAACAAAAACATAGAGAAGCGTTAGGATTATTATTGCCTCACCAAACTATCAGATCTACGCCTTTAACAAACACAGATATATGGAAAAGAAATCGATCGATATAGGTTAAAAAAATAGAGGAATGGGATAGAGATAAGAAACACCGTACGTACCTTAGCGCGAGTGACGTGGATACTATTCCATGGAGGTGGAATGGGGATTCTGAAAGGTCTTATTGCTGGAGGGCGTCGTTGTGCCTTTTCTTCCAAGTCTGCAGCCTCGCTCAGTGTAAAAGATGAATACGCTTTACAGTCAGGAAAATCTGATGGGAAAAAGGGCAAACCAGCCTGCAAATGGAAATTACGGTTTAATAAGTTTACATAGCAAGAGAATCTTAACATTAGGGGAGTAAAGTTTAAGAGAGCCAAAATATACATCACAAGAAACCCAGCGTTTCTCCCTCTGGCCTATTGCATGAGCTCCTTTTGAGACCAAGGCATTCCAGAAACTTTGATCCAGGGTTCAATCGACTTTGGAATGTCACAAGTTATGTTCAAAGGTGAAGCCTCAGAACCTTTTGCACATGTCGACCGACAAGACTGACTCATGTCGACCGACACAAGCTCCGCGATGAGTTTCTCAACCTTTTCCTTTGCTCCATGCTGCACCGAACTTTCCTCGGTAGGGTCTCTCTTCAGCATGTCTCCCCAAGACATAACAGCATTGCACTGATACTTAGGATTTGTGTCTGTTCTTCCCGGTAAGGTTCCTTCTCTGGGCGTTTAGCAGCGCCAATAGTCTGAGCAAACTGACCATCCAATCTCTTGACATGGTTGCTCAAACTTTCAACCTTCCCATTCAAGTCTGTATGCAAAGCATCAATCTTACCATTGAAGTCAACGTTCATCTTCTGCTGTCCTTCAAGAATCCGGTCTAGTGCATCCTTTACCTCAGTTTCCGGAGTCTTAGCAGGTGGATTCTGATAATAGGAGCTTCCATAGTTCCTTGTGAAACCGCTGTTACTCCTCTAAGTGTTCTGAGCATCAATCTTAGGAGCAAACCCAGAAGCGTTCTGATTGTTTGCGAAGCTGGACTATGGATGTCCCGAGTGTTTGTCTCCTATGTGGTTTGCAGGATGAGTCTCACCAGCACTTGTTCTTTGATTGCACTTTTAGCTCTCAGGTTTGGTCTTTCTTCACCTCCCGAGCCCATCTCTCACCTCCATCTAACTTGCAGGATGTGTTACGATGGATGAAAGACCCCTCTAGAGATAAAAACATCTTCCTTATCCTCAAGATCATTTTCCAGGCCTCCATCTACTCAATTTGGATGGAACGTAATGGGAGACTGCACAACTCCTCTAATTCTCCTCCTTCGGCTCTTATCAAGGATATACAGCTAACTCTTCGTTGTCGCCGGCACAACGAAACCTTCCCTCCACCGCCTCTCTTCTTACAACTTGGTTCGGTGTCTTCCAAAGAACAGGTATTGGCTGATTTCTAACACAGGGTTTATGCTTCAGGTGTCTGTTTGTCTTCTGTTTTGTTTATTGTGCTTTGGATGTTAATCTCGTAGCTTCGGCTATAGGCCCAGCTTGTTGGGCTCCTGTTGGGCTTCCATTGTGGGCCACAGGTTTTTGTGTAATCAAGCCAGTAAATGGAATGGAAATTTAAAGCAAAAAAAAAAAAAAAATTGTATATGATAGAGAAAATTCACCGACTCTATAAAAACTGTATACCTTCTTTTAAACCCAATGTATGCTCAAGCACAAATGAAAAATCGAGATTAAACACACGAAAAAAAACAACTTATTTCAATTGAAAACAAAGAGAGGATAGCATAACTTATGCAAAGATAAGAGATGCTGATTTGTGGTTTTCAACAATTGTTACTAATGGTATAATATGGTATAGTTTGTAAGAATCATCAATGGTGTTTGAGTTTGAAGATGTCAACTCTCATTTGAATACGAGATCGTGACATGTTTTGTCACAAGGGTAAGGACAGTCAATGGCTTTGACTGTTGTTCGGTCAAAGTACCAATCACCAACAGATTCAGCAACGGTCTGCACAAAAATGTAGCAACCAAACAAATTTTCAGAAGCTTGCAACGAAATAGAAACTATTTACGAAATTGTTGAAAATTTGCATACCTTGCCATAAAGAGTAGGAGAATCTGGTGCATGCCAAGTGTCCTGTCTTTCAGATTGGCAGTGAGCGAAGCATGAGTTTATGAACACACCATTATGGGTCGATGCCGAGAAAGATTTAACAGCATCCACCATTTGAGTCCTGAAGTCTATATTTTGACATAAGTGAAGGATACAGAGTTAACAGATGATATAGTTTATAGAATGAGGGTTTAGTGAAGAAAACACTCACTTTGGAAGAATTGGATTTGAGATGAATTACAATGCGAGTGATCTAATTTGCATGCCTTCCAAGAGCCGGTTAGGTCAGCAGATGGGGGAGCTAAGCTCTCTTGTACCTGATTGAGATCATCTCATTCTGTTTTGTGAGAATGAACATAACGTTTGATAGAAGTGAAAGAGACTAGTACCTGCCAAGCGTCGTAAGCTGCATTGAGAAGAAACATTGGAGTCTTAATGCCTGAAACCAAGTTCTGAGGAAAGAAGCACTGAGGAAATGAAACAGGACACAATAAATTAGTTTCAAGATGCTCATGAACTGTTGAATACTGTGTTGTTATTTGATAAAAGTGAGAAATATACCGAAGTTGGATCCAAATGATTTGTACAAGCAGAGGACAGTTCCGTTTTGAGGTTCTAGATTTTGACATAAAACAATAAAATTTTACAGTAAGGATAAAGATTAATATGTAGTAAGAATTATCCGGAGCAAGAAATTCTCTGATTGTGAGATTACCTGTATTGTAACAACACCTTGAAACATGTTCCGGAGAGAGTGGCCTCCAGAGACATCCACTCTACATTTTCAATTTAAAACGTTTTGAATCTTTTAGTGTTCATAAACTTAATGCAAAAGTTAACTAAAAGATCCTAGGAGAGAAAACATAAGTTGAAGAGACTTACGCATCCATAAACATTCCAGCATCACTTAAGCACTTCACTTTCGTAGTAGCTGGAAATAGTTCCTTGAACTGATCACAGTGAAGAATAGAAGCTAATCCCCCAGCTGAACATCCGGAAAGTAAAGCCTATAATAGAACAGATATTTACTTAGAGGTGATTAAAACATCAACAAGATCAAAATCCAATAACTTGATAGGCTAATAGTTGAAAGGAATTGTAAAACCTGCTCTGCTTGATGCATGCCTATAGATAGTAGTTCTTTCATAGCTTCTTTCCAGATTCGATGTCCTCTATAGTAAAGTTTTGAACTCTAGATCAAAGACGTTTATAAACAAATCATTAGCCAAAAGAGAGAGGTAAGTAAAGTAGTATTCAGTTATTATATCCTTTGACTAACCTCATCTTGACTATCACCTGTGAAAGAGGCACCATCGCAGTAACGCAATTTGACTCTGTTCCAGTTGTAGAAGTCTGTAAACATAAAAACGAGAATCAATGCAGGTAATTATATGTAGTCCTTGCAAAACCAAAGCGTGCAACAGAGTTAAGCATAGTGTAACTTAGACTAACCAGGATTCTCATTAGCTTTATTGCTTAAAATTCCAGTGAAGGCCAAAACTTTCTCCATATAATTTGAAGAACCACGACGAGTGGTTTTCCGGAAGATACAGTTCCTACGTGTGTTACACCATCCTCCACCCTATGCATCACAAGTTAACCAACCCAAAACAAAAGAACTTGTATATGAATCTTGTATAGTCAAAAACTCATTGAGCAAAACTACAATAGTGAACAAATATGCAAAAGACTATTAAGTACCTCGAGTTGGATAAGCCACCTGTTAGCGCCTGAACCAGAACCACGGTGTAGATGATAACCAGGTAGTGTTCCATCCAGACACACTGCATCAAAAAATTTATTCGTGTTTTTGATGAATATTTTCATATAAAGAACTTAGCTTTATATACTCAATAAGAACAAAATCAGAGACATCTTAAGGAAACAGATTCAAAGAGCACAAACAAGCGGAACAATATCAAATTTTCAAACTTGAGGGTTACTGTATTCAATCAAATTGAGATTCAAATTCCCAGTATCACCAACAAGCATTCTCAATGAACAACTAGGAGACATAGAGAGAGAGAGAGAGAGAGAGAGAGAGAGAGTACCAGCTCCTTTGGGGCCAGCTTCCTGAATTAAGGTAAGAGGCACCATGAGAAGCTGTGGCGAAGATGTCACCATCAATTGGCTTTCAAGTAACGAGATCTCTTCGTCTGTATCTCTCATTTTCCCTATCCCATCGCTAGATCCACTCCTAACGACGGAACACACCAAAAAACACCATAACACCGCCGCAATCCGCAACACGCTCTTCATCTCCGTCGCAAGCCGGAGCTGACCTGAGAACCTGACTTAAAGATCGATTTCAGTGGACTGGACAAATCTTTCTCACTGCATGTCTGATAGTGGGAGCGAAGCCTTTATGGCTTTTATTTGTTTTTTCTTGTAAAATCTCTCTCATGCTTGCATTTTGGTAATTATTGATTTACGTCACGAGAAATCTTGGAATACTAATGTCTATTCTGACAATAAATACGATTCTATATATTAATACAAAATCCTGATTTTGTTTTTTGCATATTCAAACTTTCAATTTATATCGGCACTAAATGGCATCAGCAGAACGGTGGAATTGTTGAGGAATCTGGAGGAATTAAATTTTATGTTACCATTTGCATTTTTGAAAATTCCAAAAAAAGAAACAGATGGAATAGAATAGAAGACACCATAATTGTGGAATCGTTGTTTTTTTGAGAAATTTCAGTGATTACAAACAAAAACTATTATAACAAATAAAATTGAAAATTGAATTCAGTTTTCAGGTTTTTTGCAAAATTATCCAATCAAACCAAACTAAAATTTTGACCTGAACATTCGGGTATATATCCAGATTCAAATTGATTTTTTTGAGTTTCAGATATTTTGGTACTAGGGGTTAAAGATCTATTCTAGTATTTTTAAAATTTGGTTCGATTTTGTCTCGATTTTATCTGGGAACTTAACCCGAAATATCATATTGTTTGTTCTCTAAATCAAAATACATTTATATTATATCTAAAATAATGTATTTTTAGCTCATTAATTTTTGTAGTTCTTAATTTTAGCTTTTGATTTTGCAATGCTATGTTTTTAATACATTTCTAATCCATTAAAACAATTTTTATATTTTTAAACAAACTCTAATTTTTAATATTTTAAATTATTAATATTTAATTAAATTTTATTTCATATTATTTTATTTAGTTATGTAATTTAACTAGACGCAAATTTATTTATTTCGTTAATTAATTATTGTTATTTTCGGTTACATTCACCGAGATTCTATTGTTACTATTTCAATATTTACTGCTATATTTCGCAAACAAATATAAATAAATTCTGCTAGATTTCATATTCAGGAAAATTTCATGGTTATTATTAGGTACATTTTGACTCGTTTACAGCAGCCAGCAGCTAGCAGCTCTTAATTAACACGACAAGAGCGTGTCTGTTTTTTTTAATGTTCCTCCTCGATTACGGCCTAAACCAATTTTAATAAAATCATTACGAAACATTTTATATTGTTTTCTTCGTTTTGTCGGCACAGGGTCTGTTTACCACTATCTTACGCCGCATGCGCATCTCACGTGGTGGGGTGCGTAACGAGGCCCTTATAACCACTGGGCCATCATAAGCCCATCTTACTTTTTACCTCGGAAGAAAACTCTCTGTTCCATATAAAATTTCCCATCTAATTAGTTTTGAAAATTTTATTATATGGAAAAGCAAATTAGTTTTAACAAACATAATGCTGTTTTTTTACGTTTGACTTGTTTCTACTGTTGACTTTGTATTTATACTCAAAACGTAGTCACGGTTTTGGATGATATATATAGTGAAGAAACTTTTTATGTTTTTATTTTTAATCGATAGAAAAAGTCATTAATGAAAACCGTAAAACAGAAGGGTGAGTTATAACGAGAGAACAAAAAAAACATCACTTTTTCTTTTTGGCGATGCTTGCCTACTCCAATAACTTTTGTTTTATCCTGGGATATAGACAAAATCTATATAACAACTAGATAATTTAGTGGATGATTTGATAATGGCTCTGGTTTCAGATCTGTGGATCAATATGGTTGTAGACTTGTAGTAGTAAAGTCATAAATAAAACAAAACACGAACAATGTGAAACCAAAAGCATAATTGTTCTTGGGCGTTGAACTAGATTGTCAGTAGTAGTCAGAAAAGTCAAAGCCAAAAAGGAGAGAGTGGATTTGGTTAAGCCAAAGATTTGTTTTTTTTTTAAAACGTGACTCTAATTGCTCGTGGAGTTGGTCTCTCTTGGCAGTGCATGATTGCATGTTACGCATCATTACAAATCTTCCAAATTTCTTTTATTTTATTTTATAGATAAATTTGATCCTTAAGCGTAAAAGAGTTAACAGGACATCAATGAAGCAAGTTGATTTTGACTGTTTACAGTTTTTTTTATTATATAGACATTAAAAATGTTAAATTTACATCGTTTAATAAAATATAGAGCCACTTGATCAGATTCAAAATAAAATCGTCAGAATATGATAATATTAAGAATTAAGAAACAAGACTAACATGTTGTTTATAAAAAAAACAAGACTAACATGTTAACATACTTCAAAGTTCAAAGTTCAAACTATAAAATATTAATTAACATGGGTCAAATCTTCCGATATGACTATATGAGGAGCAAGATTCAATGCAACCAACTATAAAAAATTGAAGAACATAACGAAAAGAACGAAATAAATAAAAATATTGATAAGAGAAAAATGGGTAATGATGGGCCCATAAAAAAACTTCAAGTCTTCAACCCATGCAAAATTTGGGTCCATCGATGAGAACAATAATGACATGAATCACTGTAATTGTATACCTCCTCCAATCATTTGCAAACCCCATTAATTCTTTAAATTCTAAAAGTCTTCTTTTGTGTGTGTAAATTTTCCCATCTTTCTTTCTATATGAACATTAGTAGTGAAGTTGTTTTGAGATAATGTTGTGTTAGCACAAAAATTAATTAAACCGAAATCCTTAGTAGATAGTAAAAGATATTTTCATTTTATATTTTTAAAATGATTTTTAATCCCGTATATAACATGAAATACATATCTAAATAAGTTTTTTAAAATAAAATAAAAAAGGTAAACAGATAAAAAATCTTAAAAGACGGTCTTCACTTTTTGCATTGTTCAACGCAATTGTTAGAATTTCTACTCTGTTTTATTTATTTATTTTCTATTTACTCTGATTTTTTTAATTTTAATTTCTTACCCTCCCAAAACCATTTGAAAAGCCCGAGAAAGAGAGAAGACAACTCTTTTTCTTCACCGATGAGCTAAAAGGAAATTAAACGAAAAAGGTGAAGTTTATAATTTCTTGAGATGCTTAAAGAAAATTCAAAATCAAACTCATTACAGTTTCAATCTTCCTCTTCAGCTATTTGGATTGCGTTTCTATTGTTGTCGATTTTTGATTCTCGGTTTCTCCGTACATTTCAAAGAGGGCAAAAGCTTTAAACTACCGTTCTGGGTTTTAGCTCTTTTTTTTTTTGGTTTGTATAATTTTTTTAAAAATGGATACTTTTTGGTCAGATTCCCATAGAAATCTAAAGAGGTGTTTTTTTTTCCCCTTCTAGTTACTTCCGATGTGTTCAATACACACGGTCTTGTTGCCGCTCCTTTAAATCTGTTTCCAGATTCTGCTTGATCCATCGCCTTATTCAAGCTTTGAACAAGGTTAGATCACTGGAATATTTATCTGTTTAAGCTTCCATTTTCAAGAGCTCTGAAACCAAATATTTTTGGGGCATTTTAGCTTATTCTTTGTTTTCCTTTTCAAAACACAAATTTGATACTAGCAGGTGCTTGTTTTGCGTTTCAATGTTGAGAGATTGAACCTCTGATGATGCTTGGATTCCGCAGATCTTTGTTGGGTCTATAAGAATTTTCCTGTATTTCTTCTGTTTGTTATTGTGTTATGGTGCTGGAAATTGTGGAATCTCTTCAGAGTTTTATCATGGGATTGTTGTGCCTCGAAGGTGTTTGTAGTATTGCCTGAGTCATGGGAAACGGAACTTCCCGTGTCGTCGGTTGTTTCGTGCCATCGAATGAAAAAGACGGCGTTGATTTGGAGTTTCTGGAACCTTTAGATGAAGGTTTAGGGCATTCCTTTTGCTACGTTAGACCAAGCATCTTCAAGTCTCCGGATATTACTCCTTTTAACTCGGAGAGGTTCACAATTGATTCAAGCTCCCTTGATTCTGAGACACTTAATGGCTCTTTTCGAAACGAGGTTGTTGATGATCCTTCTTTCTTGAATAGACACAATAGTAAAGGTTTGGTGGAAACTACGTTTAAGGCAATCTCAGGTGCTTCGGTTAGTGCCAATGTTTCCACGGCTAGGACTGGAAATCAAATGTCATTGTGTTCAACTGAGTTTTTGGAGCCTGCTGCTTCATTTGAGAGCACATCCTCATTTTCTTCAATTTCTTTGCAGCCGGTTCCTCGCGGTGGTTCAGGACCTTTAAACGGTTTCATGTCCGGGCCTCTTGAGAGAGGTTTTGCATCTGGTCCTTTGGATAGAAACTACGGTTTCATGTCAGGGCCTATAGAAAAAGGAGTAATGTCTGGACCTCTTGATGTTTCTGATAAATCTAATTTCTCAGCACCTCTTTCTTTTAGACGCAGAAAGCCTCGGTTTCAGCGGCTTATGAGGAGTGTGAGCGGACCAGTGAAAAGTACGTTAGCAAGGACATTTTCTAGACGGTCTGGAGGGTTAAGTTGGATGCATCGCTTCTTCTTGCATCCAGAGACTAGGGTTTCCTGGCCTATTGAAAAGGAAGGTAAGTTACATGATGATGACCCGGAAAGTTGTCTAGAGAGCAACTGTAACCTGCAATGGGCTCATGGGAAAGCTGGGGAAGATAGGGTTCATGTTGTGCTTTCGGAGGAACAAGGATGGCTCTTTATTGGGATATATGATGGATTTAGTGGACCTGATGCTCCAGATTTCGTAATGAGTCATCTTTATAAAGCTATTGACAAGGAATTGGAAGGTCTTCTCTGGGATTACGAAGAGCCATCTGTAGATAATCCATTGCAGCCAGACCAGGAACCTCCTTTTACAGAAGAGAACTCCTGTGATCCAGAAACTATCAGTGAGATGCATGCAAAATCAGTAGAGGCAGGAACTGAAGGGGTTAAGACTGATAATAACAGTAGTCTTGGAAATGCCGATACTCAGATTGCTGATGGTTCACCTAGAAATTTAACAGGTCCTGGCAAGAAAAGCAGGAGACTTTACGAGCTACTTCAATTGGAACGGCGGGACGAAGAAGAAATCGGACTTAAACATTCTAATGGAGGAAGTGTGGCTCTAAATGATATGACTAATCAGGTTGAAAATCCATCTACCTCAGGTGGAGGAGCTGGAACTGACCCGTGTACCACCGACCGTAGTGTTCTTGATGGGATTCCGGATTCGAAACAAAGCCATGGGACTAAAAAATCGCAGATAAGCTCTAAGATAAGAAGAATATATCAAAAACAGAAGTCTTTGCGGAAAAAGCTGTTTCCTTGGAACTATGATTGGCACAGAGAAGAAGGGACTTGTGTTGAAGAGAAGATAGTGGAGTCATCTGGTCCGATTAGGAGACACTGGTCAGGAACTGTAGACCATGATGCCGTTTTAAGAGCAATGGCTAGAGCTTTAGAAAGCACTGAAGACGCTTACATGGAAATGGTAGAGAAGTCTCTTGACATAAACCCAGAGCTTGCGCTAATGGGTTCATGTGTTCTCGTAATGCTAATGAAGGATCAAGATGTTTACGTGATGAATGTTGGGGATAGTCGGGCTAACTTAGCCCAAGAAAGGCTCCATGATCGTCACTCTAATCCTGGTTTTGGTAATGATGAGGGTATCGGGCATAAGAGTAGGTCCCCAGAATCACTTGTGCGTATGGAACTAGATAGAATATCAGAGGAATCTCCGATACACAATCAACCAACTCCAATCAGTGTCTCAAACAAAAACAGAGATGTGACCTCTTACCGGTTAAAGATGAGAGCTGTTCAACTCTCAAGGGACCATAGCACAAATGTGGAAGAGGTATAACGCTGACCTCTTTGTTATTAGCTAATTCAACATGAATAGTAGTGAAAGTGCAAGACTTTGGCTCTGGTTTGCCTAAAAACAAGTTTGTTTATCTGTTTCAGGAAGTTTTGCGGATTAGATCTGAACATCCGGAAGATGACCAGTCCATACTAAAAGATAGAGTCAAAGGCCAACTAAAAGTCACCCGAGCTTTCGGTGCTGGATTTCTAAAAAAGGTACAAACAAAGCTGCAGAACTTTCATAACCAAATCTCATTTAGACAAATTCATTTTCTGACTATTTCATGCTGTTGCAGCCGAATTTCAATGAAGCTTTGCTTGAGATGTTCCGAGTCGAGTACATTGGAACAGACCCGTACATCAGTTGCGAACCGTATACTGTCCATCACAGACTCACTTCAAGCGATCGTTTCATGGTTTTATCCTCGGATGGATTGTATGACTACTTGAGCAACGAAGAGATTGTTGCTCACGTGACTTGGTTCATTGAAAACGTTCCTGAAGGCGATCCTGCTCAATACCTCATTGCAGAGCTTCTCTCTCGTGCTGCCACCAAGAACGGTACAGTTTTAACATCTTAAATTGATGATCGGTTCAGTATTGGTTTGTGGTTAACCAGCTGGCTAACGTGCAAATAAAAGCAACATTTTGGCAGGGATGGAGTTTCATGATCTGTTGGATATTCCTCAAGGAGATCGAAGGAAGTACCATGATGATGTCTCTGTGATGGTTGTGTCGCTTCAAGGAAGGATTTGGCGATCCTCTGGACAATATTATCCACAAAGAAAACAACAATTCAATAGATTAATTAACCAAAACAAAAATTAACAATCTTTCGATTTTCAGAAGTTAAAAAAAAAAAGGCGTAATTCTATTTCTCTCTAATCTTCTGAATCCTTCCTTGTCTAAACATTAATCCCTAAAATCTAAACCTCTAGATGAGCTAGAAGGTTCTTCATACCTGAAAAGTCAACTTGTGGGCCCCAATATAAGACTTCTGATCGGTTCGAGGCTCAGCCGCGTCTGAGTCGTTTTGAAGGCTATTTTCCGGCTTCTTTTTCTTCAATGGTCACGAATCTTCAGCAAATGTGTTCTGATTCTCTCGTTTCAGCTAAATTTCAAATCTTCAGTAAAAATATGATATTTTTAGTAAAAATATGAGTTTTTTTTTATAAAATATACAAAATAAACAAATGGTGATTAGATGCTATACACATAAACAAACACCAAATGGAGATACACGTATAACATAAGAAAAGAGGCAACATGAGGTAAATGAAGAAGGATTTTTAATAAAAAGATGACAATTTTAGTAAAAAGATGAGTTTTTATGAAAGATTCAAAATAAACAAATGTAGATTAGATGATATAATACAAAATATACCTCATGGGTTTTCATCACTGAATCTCCACCGACGGAGGCAAACTGAGGAAATGAAAAATGAATTTTAGTAAAAATATGAGTTTTTTTATAAAAAATATAAAATAAACAAATGGAGATCAGATGATATACAAATAAACAAACACCAAATGGAGATACACTATAAAATAAGAAAGGAGGCAACATGAGGTAAATGAAGAAAGATTTTTGATAAAAAGATGAAATTTTTAGTAAAAAGATGTGTGTTTTTATGAAAGATTCAAAATAAACAAATGTAGATTAGATGATACAATAAAAAATACACCTCATGACTTTTCATCACTGAAGCTCCACCGACGGAGGCAAATGAAGAAGAATTTTTGGTAAAAATATGACATTTTTAGTTAAAAAATGAGTTTTTTTATGAAAGACACAAAATAAACAAATGGAGATCGGATGCTATACACCTAAATAAACACCAAACGGAAATACACGTATAACATAAAAATGAGGCAAACTGAGACAAAGAAAGAAGAATTTTTAGTAAAAAGATGACATTTTTAGTAAAAATATGAGTTTTTTTAATGAAATATAAAAAATAAAAAATAGAGATTAGATGATACAATACAAAATATACCTCCTAAGATTTCATCACTGAAGCTCCACCGGCGGAGGCAAACTGAGCTTTTAATTAACCAAAACAAAAATTAACAATCTTTCGATTTTCACAAGTTAAACCAAAAAAAAGGCGTAATTCTATTTGTCTAAACATTAATCAGCTAAAATCAGAACCTCTAGATGAGCTAGAAGGTCTTCTCAGCTGAATAGTCAACCTGTGGCCCAATGTAAAACTTCTGATCGGTTCGAGGCTCGGCCGCGTCTGAGTCGTTTTGAGCCGTTAATTCACGATTTCGTCTTTATTCGAATTTGCTGGACGGAGCAAATCAAAGTCTATTTTCCGGCTTCTTTTTTCTTCTTCAATGGTCACGAATCTTCAGCAAATGTGTTCTGATTCTCTCTTTTCAGCGAAAATTCAGATCCAACAATATGTTCACTCTTCGAAACCTCACTAGCTTCGTCACTCTTCCATCGCTATCTACGCCATCGCCGTCTTTGCATCGTCGATTAGTTCGTTGCCGACTAACAGAGGCGGCAGCTTTTACGCCTCTTGATGTAGTCTCCGGAAAGTCAGAACGAGCGATCGGTAGCTTAACTGAGCTTAAAAACGGAGGTAATTGGAGGGTGGAAGATGAGCTTCTCACGGCGGAAGAAGGTGAAGGAGGAGTAGAAGATGAAGATTCGGAGGAAGAGGAAGAGGGGATTTCAAGTATCCATGTTCCTCGTGAGAAATACATAAATGTCTCCAAGTCTGATCTCGTTAACGGCATTGTAACGAAGCTCCTCGAGTCCCAAGATGGTGAAGCTGATATGTTCCTCCTCCTTTCCTCGTAAGCTGATTATGAAACTGAATCGCATCAAATTTGCAATTTATTGAACTCTCTCTTGACCTGTTTCTGGAAATCTTTAGGTGCTTAGACTCTATCCTTCACGCGGAGCATAAGAGGATTTTAGAGCAGATGAGAGCTGATTTTGTGGCTACTCAGTCTCTGGAGGAGGTAAAGACTGAAGAAGAAATTTATACTTCAGATGGTGGAATTGACTCAGAGGAAGAAAAACTTAACTCGACTGTTAAGAAATCTGAACCTAAGAGTGTTAATGGATACGAGGGACTATCATTTCCTTTGGCTGATGGTTTTGACATTTGGAACTTTTTAATTTCCTCTGGCAAAAATGCAAAGAGACGTTCCCCTGAAAGGTATGAGACCAAATTTGGAGATTTGAGGATAAAGCCTGAGAATATAACTTGACGATATGCTAATGCAGTGTAACTGCTGCAACTCGGTTCCAGCGTTCTTTCATTCAGCTCCTTGACAATGCCGGCTTTGAAGAGCTTTCAGCTCGGGATTTGGCATTGACGTCGGCTCTTAACACGGATTACCTTCTTACTTTGCCTGTATATGTTGATTGGAAGAAAGCCTCAGAGTCCAATGCTATTGTTTTCAGGTAAATGTAACATAATATCTTTTGAGGTGTTTGTACAATGCTATCTAGTTCTGGACTATCTGCTTATGAATTGCATCTTCTTTACAGGCGAGGATATGCAACTGAGAAGGAGAAAGGTTTGTTACTTGTCGAGAAGCTAGATTATATCCAGTCTATAGTTCTACGAGGAATCTTCTCTACTATTTCAAAGCCCCTGAGAAAAGTTGGAATATTGATAAACAAGGTCTGACTCCTATTTAGTGATTTTCTGATGTATTGCATATTTTCAGTTTTACTATTTCACAATCCCTTTCAGCTTTGTTAGTTTGCTAAAATTGAATAAGATTTCTTCTTCAAACTTCATGAATAGGCTGTAAGTGAGGCTTCTCAAACTCAAGAAATTCAAGATTTGTCTGAGAGAATAAAAGTTTGGCTCAAGGAGGTATCTCTTTTTAAGGAATCATATCTCGACCAAGTCCAAACGTCTGATAACTTTTTGGAAGGGGAGTTCCTTTCAGATGCAGTCCTTCCCATGCGGTTAGCAGCACAAAAGGCGGTTAGTCGGTATGAGGGGCTTCTCACACCTGTTGGTCCTCGCAAAAGGCTCTTCAGAAAGTTGCTCACATGGATTGGTCTCATTTCTCCTGCTTATGAAACACCATCTCAGCTAGCTAATGATAGTAATGCATCTGAACCTTATTTAAGGTGTGTGGCTTTTTTTATTTCTTAAGTCATTTTTGCCACTTAATTATGATTTGGTCTCTGTTTGGTGAATGTGAAGAATCTCTATGTTAGTATCCAATATGTTTTTTAGTACTTCTGTTTGGGATTTGATTGCCTGATTGAACCAGCTTAGGTTCACTTAGTACGAAAAAGTGTGAAAGCTCCTAGATATGTTTGCATCACTTCTTTTAGCATATCATTAACTTTTTAAACAAACCCGAATTCCTAGAATCATGTTTTCGAAATCTTCAACCTGAGCTAAACAGTAGAATATTCTTCATTCAGGCCAATTTTCTTATCAAGGATGACACTGGGTGATATATGGAAACCTGCTTCAAAGAAAGCTTGTGGAAATGATATCTGGAAAAGGATAAAAACTTCAGTTTCCATTCTTTTATCACCGTCAACTCTACAGGTATTCGGTTTCTCTGCAAATTAGAGCATTTGTTTCAGTCTTTGTTGCACTATCAAACTTCCTCATATGAATGAATTATAAACTATGGCCACAGGGTCACAGTTCCTAGATAACTCTGTTTGTTTTTGCTATTTGGTGAATAGGAGCCTGCATTTGAAGAGCTAATTTTGCTTTACACGAAGGATGCAAATGAAAAAGGCGATAAGAATAAAGATGAAACCCGATCATCATTACAATTGGAGATATTTGAAAGAATTCCAATCCCAGATTTACCTGTAAGAATATAATATCTAACATCATGAGTGTCTCCTCATGTTTCTTTTCTGGCAGTGAGCTTTTCCCTGTAGTTTTCACCTCCGTTTTGCTCTTTCACTGTTTTATATAGGTAATTTTCCCTCACAAGAAGCTTTACTTTCGCATCATAGATACAGTAAGTGTTCTTGCATTATTTACTCAATTTTACTAATCTTATCTCTGTTGACCCAATAGATACAGTAAGTGTGGTTGCATTATACTTTGACGTTTGTTAGGTACGTCTGGATATCGCTAGTATTTTGGGACTAACCGCATACTTTGTAAACTACAAGTTTGAGAACATCTCATCATCTCCGTATGTCTGCCTTATATACTCTCTCCCCTTTGTGTCACTTTTGTCTTCCAAGAAGAAAGATTTAAAGTTATTTCTTTGCTTCTTACTGTTTGAAACACAGATCAGCACTATTTCTTGATGTGATTGCCGTCACTGCTCTGGTAATCTATGCATCACGCGTGGTTTTGGGTTACAAGCAGACATGGGATAGATATCAAGTGAGTTTGACACCAAAACTTCGTACTCCCTTCACTACAATGGATTTTAGTGTTCTAAGTTTGGAAATTCCCCCTTTTATTTGATCTACTTCCTCAGTTGCTAGTAAACAAGACGCTTTATGAGAAAACATTAGCCAGTGGGTTTGGCTCTGTCCATTTCCTTTTGGATGCCTCGGAGCAGCAACAGGCAAGATCTCATTCGTTCCTCCCTTTTTATTCCTTTGAAAATAAGCACGAGTGATTTCATATGGACAAATCGTTTTCTTATGACTTATGGTTTTGTTCTCCAATACCTCACGATCTGCAGTACAAGGAGGCAATATTGACATATGCAATTATTCTTCAAGCGGGAAAGAATCAGGTTATAGACATAACCAGTCATTCTTTTGTCTTAATGACATGCCTTATTCTTGGATAGTTCAAGCTTATTACGCAAATGCTGATGAATAAAACTATTTGCCTGCAGAATCTGTCTTACCAAGGAGTTCGAGATAGATGCGAGAGATTCATGTATGACACATTCAAAATAAAGGTCTGTATAAAACTAGAAATCATATAGCAACATAACTACACCTTGTAGCTGACTCACTAAAAACCACTTTCAGGTTGAGATGAGAGTAGAGAAGGCTATAAGCACGTTGGTGAGACTTGGTCTAGTAACAGAGACACTGGTCGATAGCAACACCAAGCTACAGGCTGTTCCTTGTCCTCAGGCTTATACTTCTCTTAAAGAACTATGGAACACTCTGCTTGGTTGAAATATTCCTTTATCAAAAGAAGCAACACAGTAACAGTTTTGCTACATTTGTATAAGATCTTCAGTAAAACCCGAATATATTGTACATAAACAGATTCTGCCAACATAATATGTTCTTCTACTCTCTGTGATGTACAGTTAAAAGCCAGAGTTTTACAAATATATCTGATTCTCACAGCTCGAGGGGTTGAGATTTTGTAAAGACAAACACTCCTCCTCCTCCTACAGCTCTACCCAAGAGCATGTTATTATCGAGATACGACAGGTAATACAATCCACCTACAGATCTTCTGCAATAGAGGATCATCTTTAGCATCCATAGTCATATCTTAAAACATAGGTTATGGAAATAAACTAAGTTCATTGTTTACCTTCCTGGGCTGGTTGCGGTTACTGGAATCTGAGCATTGAAAGTACGGATGAACTGCAAAATCTGAAAAAAACCCGGCAAAGACTTATTTGATAGGACTTGAAATCTATGCATTTGCATTGGTACGAGAGAGTTTTGTTTTCACCTGTAGGCTGAGAAATGAGCGTGGCAGTATTGCAGGTGCGATAAGAGCTTGCAGCTGCTCATTGATGTTAATGTTTCTAACACTTATCTGCAAAAAATCCATGAAAAATCTGAATCCAGATTGCTTCTGACGAAACACAATACTCAAAAGCTTACGAAAGGCAGATACTAAACTGACCTCTTCAAACTGAAGGTAGATGTTTCGACTAGAGACCTTGTCGAATTTTGCAGTAACAACAAGTGTTGCTCCTTCTTGGTCCTGCCAAGTATTCATTCACATTAACTCTCTGTAAAATGTGAAATTGAAAGGGTTACAAGTAGGAGAAGAAGAAACCTCTAACAAGCTTGGAACACTCCACTGAACAACATTCCGAATGATCCCACCGTCTGATCGATCTCTGCACTCAAACTTCTGAAAGATCTGCCCTACCTGATCAAAACCCACAAAGGATTAACACCGAAACCCAAACAAAAAGTCTCTCTCTGCTTTGTCTGATCATCATTTTCATGAGTAGTAGTAGTACCTGAAAGAAGGGAAGTCTTGAAGCAGCTTCAAACAGAACAACAACATCAGGTGCAGATGTATATTGTAGTCTCCATGTTCCATCTAACTTCACTAGATCAATGGCTTCACCGCCATTAAACCCTTCCACAGTCACCTGAAAAGTTTCTACCAAATCCAGACTCATATTAAAAAAAAAAAACCTCTTCACTCAATAACCTACACCAAGAAGTCATCAAACGCCATTACTGTACCAGTGCCTCCTCGATGATAGAGCGTTGATCAGAAGTGGCAGTGAGTCCTCGTTGAGTGTCTTTGACAGCTCTCAGTAGATCGTGTTTCTTGTGTTCTAAGTCAAGTTCATTGTCGATGACCACCTGAGAAGCTACAGCTACTTGACACGAGAATCTCTTTCTATGATTGGTATTGAAATTTAAGCCAAAAGGACTGATTCTACGGACGCGAGACATTGAAATGGCGGGGCAAGAGAAGGTCGCTGACGCAATTCGATCCATTTTCCAACACTCACCACCCGATGACTCAAGCTTATCCAAATCCAAGATTAAAAGAAAAAAAAAGACTAAAGCTGCTACTGAGTTATCACACAAAAATCCGAATTTTTTTTTCCTTAACTTTTTTCGTTCCTCATAATTAAAATGTCTTCGAGAAAAAAAAAAAGAAAAAATGTGAAGCGAAAAAACAAAAAATTCAGGCGATACCTTCAAAGCTCGGAAGCTATTCGATGATGGTGAGAATTGGAAAGGAAGGGCAGTTATTTTTATTCTAAAGATAAATAAACTACTTATCGCGCGAAGTCGAGATTTATACGTGGCCCTATTTTTGACCAGACACTGATCCGGCTCAAGCTAAACCGAGCCAGATAGCTCTTGGTTTTTGAGCAGTGAAAGCTGTCAATGAATCCATTTCCACCGTAAACAAGAATTGAAAATGATGATTTAAGGCCGGTTTACCGAAAGTATTAAATCTCACGTGAATCAGTCCAAAATGATCCTTAGAAACTAAACAATCAAAATGGCACTGTACAGCAAAATCTCTTGTCATTATAAACCAAAACCATTTTTGTTATGTTTCTTTTAACCAACAAAAACTTGTAGCAGCTTCTGGTTTCTTCAGTAGAGCTCACTAGCCATCGGTCTTATTGGTTGTGAGCATCATGTGCAATCTCATCATCTTCATCTCCATAATTATTATTCCATGGAAGCATTGACGCAAACAATTCAAATAACGGATTCCCATTTGCCACATCACGTGGAGGCGGTCGTGCTTGCTGGTGGCCACCACCACCTTCAGCCATTTGGTTTCCTCCCACCATTCTTGGATCAGCAACAAAGTTCTGCAAATTGTCTGGCGGGAGAGTCGGCGTCGAATCAGAGAAATCATTGGTTGACAAATGCGAGTACCTGTAATGGATTATAATAACCCATATGTGATCGATCAGCTCTAGCCAAAAAGAAAATTGACAAGTGAGATTTGAAAACACTTACTCATTATTCTCAGCTGAGAACGCTTCTTTCCTTATACCAGTCCAGTCCTCGGCTTCCGTTTTATTTACTTCCAATGACTCAATGACTAAATCAGCTGCACTCTTAAGCAATTTTTGAACGTCTGGAAGTCTCCACATGAGGTAATTCCTCTCGACATAAATATTGATAAGGTGATCCAAGGACGGGATCTTTGACTCGTCTGATCGGAAGTAACTATGCTTGAGTATCTTTGTCCATGCCTGATCTTTTAAAGGCACTTTGTCAACCAGCTTTTTGAGCACTGACGGATGAAGCATCAATGCTTGCCTCATGAGATCCAATGAGCTTGACTTCGAAGTATCTATTTGAGTAGCTTCTGAAGATGAAGAAGATTCTATCTTCTCGAGATAAACTCGGGCTATAGCAAGGGAATATGAGAAATTTGGGAAGAGCCATAATGAATTATCGCTTCTGTACTCCTGCGAGAATTGCTCCAGCCACGCATACTCCTCTGCTCTCAAAGCAAAGTAGTCCACACAAAACAACGCTCCCACTGGATCATCCGTGTCTAACGAAAGTAAGAGTTTGCAGACCTCCAAAGCTGATCTATGACAGCCACGCCTATCCATGTTTCTCATGTGAGTGAAAAGAGTCGTGAAGAATGGCCTGTTTGTCTCGTGGTTATACTTCAACCGGCAGTTACCCTGGAACGGAGTAAACATAGGATGCCATGCACGCTCTAATGCGTATAAGCACTTTCCAGTGGCATCTGCAGCCATTTGATGTTCACCAACAAACTTAAAGTAGTCCGCCATAGTTATGAGAGATTCAATATGGTAAGGATGTTTTATAAGGACACTTGCTACACCATTCAAGTCATGGATAGCTTGTGCAGCCTGAAATGCCCTCTGAGCCTGCTCATATGTGGGTGAATGGGTATATCTATACATGGAATAAAAAGTATTTCATCAGACTTACAATGTCTATATTTCTATAGCCTACACACACAACAGAAAAAACAAAAGTCAGTCAGAAAATGTTACCTGAAGTAGTTGTATCCATCCTTAGTCTCTAGAAACTCCATTGAGAAAGATCGATCCCAACGAGACCAATTCTCCATTGGAGAAATGAGAACCGTCTTTGTGATATGATGGATCCCACGTCTTCCTCCTCGTCCTTGTCTAGAGCTACCACTACCTTGACCGCTACTCTCAAATGATCTAACAGCCTTTGAACCATAGATTCTCCTCAATTCATTTTCAAGATTTAGATACTTGTGATCTATTTCCAACACAGATCTCGAAGAATCAGCATGTGCTTTTGTTTCCTGAACCTCTTCTTGCTTAGATTTAGTAATGAGAGAAAGTGCTTCCAGAGTTTCATCCAAAGTAAGTTCATCCTTAGCAACATTAGAAGCACTCTCTTTGTTTTTCTTCTTTTTCTTCTTCTTCGACTTATTCTTTGACACTGGCTGTACATTATCTGCAATCCTTGATGACATATCATCCACATCTTCGTTCTTCTTCTCAACTATAGTATCATCATCTATCTCTATCTCCTGCAATCAAACTCAATTGTTACAGAAACACTTTGTAATCATTACTTAACCAAAACCAGAAACATCTAAGATCAACCTATCTGCACGCAATATGAGTCAAGTAACACTAAATTCAACACCTACGATCCTACTTATCAACGCATAGTTGCAATCTTAAAACACAATTACTACAATCAACCAAAGAATCTAATCCGTCAAATTCGAGGTAAAATCCAATAGACTGACCTTATCGGAGTCAGGATCTTCATCACCTTCGTTCAAGAGATCAAAAGGATTAATCGAAGAACGGCCTCCAGAATCACCAAAATATTTTTTTTTTCTCCCTTGTTCCATCTTCTTCCTGTTCCTTACTTCTTCGTCCCAGATTTTTTTTTTTTTTGGGGCTTTTTCAGCAACCTCCCAGACATGTTTACTCCAGCTTCGTCGTCTCAAAATCCAACAAGGTCGATTTAAGACGGCGGAGAAAGGCGGCGACACCGATTAGATGATAGATATTCTAATCCCTTCGCTTCTCTCCACACTCTTGACCTTTTTAGAGAAGAGGCTATATTTCCGATTAATAATCAACCGGTACATTTAAATTGACCGGTTTATAAGTTTGGTTTCTTTTCGATTCTCTATACCTTCGTACCGATTTTCCAAATTTCGGCCAATCAAATCCTACGTACACCGAATCAAATTGACAAACCGGTCAAACCGGGGATTTCCTTTAACCGGGAGAGATAAAGTGACGTCGTTTTAATTGTTCACAGTTGGACTAATCGAACTGGTCCATGGTGCCAGGTGTAGGATATTAAATTATATTAAAGTTCAAATTTGGGCCGCAAATAAAGCTGTTAATATTATTTGGTGAATCTGATTAAATTAGAATCCAATGCTTTCGGCTAAGCTAATAATTAGAGTCACCACCACGAGCACCGCTAATTATCTCTGAGTGATATCTTCACTTTTACTTAAAAAGTAAAACTAATCACGAATTCACTGATTGCGATTTTTACTCCCCATGCTCTGAATTTTTAATCATTATTAACCACTTTACATTTATAATTTTGGACTTTATATAAATTAACAAATATTTTATGCTATAATTTAATTTTTTATACATAGTTATTACTAATTAGTCAGAATTTTGATACCGATATCATTACGATATAAAATCATAGTCCAATTATTTTCTCCATCACTGACTTTTTCTGCTCTTTTACATAAAGATAAACTTTTTCTACAGTTGATTATATTTTAATTTTCACCAAAAGTATAAATAAACATAAGACTCTAATCATAGCATCGATCAAAGTAGGCCCACGTGGGCCCTTTCACGCCACAACCCAAAAGCCCAAAGAGATTCCTTTTAGCTCAGTTTATAAATTACACTCTCCTCTTCCTTATTGGATCAATCAACGACTCCTTTGTCAAAAATGAATCGGAACCTAAGAAACGCCATTGTTGCAATCCTTGCTCCACTTCCTTCTATCGTTTTCTACCTCTTCTTTCTCCGTAATTACTCTTCAATCTCCAATTCAGAGCTCTCCTCTATTCATTCATGGTGTTTGAATCATCCTCTTCTATTGGCAAACCTTCTCTTCTTCTTAAACGTCAATGTGCTCTTCTGGGTCATTGGTTTACTCCAATCTAGTCATTGGGTACGCATCCATAATCTCCAAAATGTTACCCATTTGTTAAAATTTTGAAATTTGATCTCTTTTTGAAATGTCAGGTTTTTATTTTCTTAATTCGTCCGTAAATTTTGCAGATGATCGATGTGTACTGGACTGTGATACCTGTAATGTTGGTTCATTACTTCGCTTCGCATCCATTGGGACAGTACAATAAGTGGAGATCCACGATTGTCACTATTCTGGCATGGATTTGGAGTATTCGGTTGACTCATAACTACTTCCGGCGGGAAAATTGGGAATGGGGTGCTAGAGAAGACTGGAGGTTCAACGACTTACGGAAACAGTACGGCAAACACTGGTGGTGGCTCTCTTTCTTCTCAGTCTACGTTTCACAGCAGGTACATGCCTACCAACTGTTCGATGAATTGCCTGAAAGAGCTTGTTTTTTATCTAGGCTTCTAACTTTATGAGGATGATTTGGAGAAAAGTAGATTCTATTGAACCATTGTGTCCTTTTCGGGTCATGATTTGCAGTTCTAATCTCCATATTTTTGCTGCTTAGCTTATGCTTTCTGTTTCTCATTTTGATTTTTGGTTTCTTATTCCAAATTTTGTTCAGATCTTCCTCATTGGGATATGTCTACCTTTATACGTCATCCATTCCGTTGATGCGCCACTTAACATCTGGGACTTCATTTCCTCGGCTATCTGTTTGACAGGCATTGTCATGGCATATTACGCAGACACACAGCTTCACGAGTTTGTAACCGGAAACCAAAAGCTCAAGGAGCAAGGAAAGCCTAAAATCCCCAATCTCGACACTGGTTTGTGGCAATACTCAAGACATCCTAATTACTTGGGAGAGCAAATGTGGTGGTGGGGATTGGTCATATTTGCTTGGAACCTTGGTCAAGGATGGACTTTGATAGGTGCATTGGTCAATACTCTGTGCTTAGTCTATGTAACGATCCTTGTTGAGCGTCGGATGGTGAAACAAGAATACAGAGCTGAAGCGTACAGAGCATATCAGAAGACAACTTCCGTGTGGATTCCATGGTTCAAGTCTGGTGCTGCTACTACTACTAAAGACAAGGACATTTGAAGAAGCTGTGATTAGTTTGTTTTCAATAGTGTTTCTAGAGATCCTTTAATTGTGTATTATTCGCTTTGTTTGGTGTTTCTATTTCTGTCATTATGTTTCCTTGGTATGTTTCGTTTGGTCTGTGTAAATTCGCATCAAAATGGTTTTTGTCCTCTTCTCTATATATTAAAGCTCTTCATGTTTACTTTAGTGCATTTTTAATCAACCTTTATTTTAGGCGGAAAGATTAAAAACTGTTATGAAAATGAATATTTATATATCTGTTTGTTAGTTAACAAAATAAATTTCTGTTTCAAAGAATCATAAAGATTTTTGATTGATAAATTTGCATCAAAAACAAAATTTAAAGGATATGCCAAGTAGATTGGATACTGATAAATTCGTGCATAGAATATACCATAAGAATATAATATAATGATGTTATCAAATCTTCAAAGAAAATCAAACCATTTCACTATAAAAAAGCAGAGTCCAATCGGGAAAAAAAACATTACTCAGCTCTCTCTTATTCACTAACATAAAACAAAATGAAGGCAAATCGGAAAACAAAAGTGTTACTATTTCTTTTCAGTGTTTCATTGATCTGCCTAAGTCTTTCAACATGTCACGTTTCTGCCTACGCCTACGGTAGAAGGCAACTCCGGTTTAATAATGATGGTCGGTTTAAGATACTACAAGTGTCAGATATGCACTACGGTCTTGGCAAAGAGTCGCAATGCGCTGACGTAGCACCAGCAGAGGTGCCTTACTGCTCTGATCTCAACACCACCGCCTTCTTACGCCGGACTATCGCTTCCGAGAAGCCCGATCTCATCGTCTTCTCC
Organism: Cardamine occulta; assembly: GCA_028015245.1. Classification (NCBI taxonomy): domain Eukaryota; kingdom Viridiplantae; phylum Streptophyta; class Magnoliopsida; order Brassicales; family Brassicaceae; genus Cardamine; species Cardamine occulta. The sequence continues at coordinate 24,010,307 of CM051374.1, read as the reverse complement.
GGTACAAATTCACACACAGCACAAACCAATTTTATATCATGTGTAGGATTTTATTCTTGTTTTACAAAAATGTTTTTTTGTTTTTGAAGTGTATTCTAGTTTAATCTCTATTGTTCATTCCATGTGGTCAGTTGTCTCGCATAACTTTTTTCATTTTTGTTAATTTAAAACAGAACTTATAATTAATGATACACGTGAAATAAAAATGTTGTTGGTTTTTTCTTAACGCAGGAGATAACGTATATGGGCTATGCGAAACAAGTAACGTGGCAAAATCGATGGATGCGGCATATGCTCCTGCGATCGAATCAGGGATTCCATGGGTTGCTATTTTGGGAAACCACGACCAAGAATCCGACATGACTAGAGAAACATTAATGAAATACATAGTGAAACTACCTAACTCGTTGTCTCAAGTAAACCCTCCCGATGCTTGGCGATACCAAATCGACGGTTTTGGGAATTACAATCTACAAATCGAAGGTCCTTTTGGGTCGCCTCTCTTCTTCAAATCTTTGCTCAATCTCTATCTACTCGACGGTGGATCTTACACGGATCTCGGTGGCTTTATTTACAAATACGATTGGGTCAAAACCTCTCAACAGAATTGGTATGAACACACTTCTAAATGGCTCGAGATGGAATACAAGAGGTGGCCATTTCCTCAGAATACCACGGCACCGGGATTGGTTTACCTCCACATTCCCATGCCGGAATTTGAAAACTTCAACAAACCGACGGAGATGACTGGAGTGAGACAAGAACAAACATGTTCTCCACCACTACAAGAAAACATAGGCTTAACAACATCTGAAAACATAGGCTTAACAACATCCAAATTCGTCGTAACTGAGACGTTACACTGTTCCTCGTAAAATCGACGTAATATTAACAACGAACTAACAACATCCCTTTCAAATATCGACGTTAGTTCGTTGTTAAATTTGACAATGAATTAACAACTACTATTCTCTATGGTAGACGTTAATTCGTCGTTGACGACGATCTTTGTATTGTCGAAAAAATTGTATATTAAATTTTTATTTATTAAAAAGTTTGACATTAGCAGTTTTAGCGGCTCTAAAGATGAATTCGTTCTGTATGCATAGCGGAAGAAGCTGTGTAATCTAGAGCGAAGACAGGGCAAAAATGTAGAGAGAGAGGATGTGAAGAATGAACAGAGAGGGGAAACGTCATGCGTATATATAAATTTAGCTCCCGTTGCTAATTCGTTGTTAATTTACAACGAATTTACGACGAATCGTTGTAAATTTGTTGTTAAATTTAACGACGAAATTACAACGAATCATTGTATATATAGATTTAGCTCCCGTTGCTAATTCGTTGTAAATTAACAACGAATTTACGACGAATCGTTGTAAATTCGTTGTTAAATTAACGACGAATTTACAACGAATCGTTGTATATATAGATTTAGCTCCCGTTGCTAATTCGTTGTAAATTAACAACGAATTTATGACGAATCGTTGTAAATTCGTCGTTAATTTAACAACGAATTTACAACGATTCGTTGTATATATAGATTTAGCTCCCGTTGCTAATTCGTTGTAAATTAACAACGAATTTACGACGAATCGTTGTAAATTAACAACAAATTTACGACGAATCGTTGTAAATTTAACGACGAATTTACAACGATTCGTCGTAAATTCGTTGTTAAACATAATAACAAATTTACAAACGACCGTAACGACGAATTTACGATGAATCGTTATAATGACGTCGTTACATTGTTAACATGTATTATATCTTGTTAACATATGATGTTAATCTTAATTAGTTCAACAAATAAAAATGTTATAACAAATAAAAACATAAACGTTTAAATAGATTTTGTTATAAAACTGTTGTAAATTAACAACAAATTAATAATGTAAATATATTTCGTCGTAATTCAGTTGTAAAATAACAACGAATTAACAACAAATTTTTAAATCGTCGTAAACTCGTTGTTAAGCATACGCAAAAGACCATCGAATTTACGACGATTGTATTCGCCGCTATATTACGACGATTTAACAATGAATATTTTTTTCGTTGTTAGGCTGTTGTAAATTCGTTTTTAAATTACGACGATGTTATTTCGTTGTTAAATTTCGTTGTTAATCAAATGTTTTCTTGTAGTTCACCTATCAACTTTGGTTTCTTCACCAAACTTGTCGAAAGAGTTGAAGTCAAAGGTGTTTTCAGTGATCATGACCACGTCAACGACTTCTGTGGCACACTCCATGGAATCAACCTTTGTTATGCAGGCGGTGCCGGGTAACTTGTACCTCAAGCGTTCTTAATTATAAACTAGTTATAAACCCTTACTTGTAACACACTCTTCCTTGTGTTTTAGGTATCATGGGTATGGAAAGGTTGGGTGGGCAAGGAGAGTAAGAGTAGTCGAAGCTCAGCTTGAGACTGATCAGTATGGACGTTGGGGAGCTGTTGATACAATGAAAACGTGGAAACGTCTCGATGATAAGAATCATTCTTTGATTGATACTCAACTTCTTTGGTCCAAGAATACAAGTAAGTACTATCAAATCTAAAACCACTTCAAATTTTATTAACTTAAATATTTGGAGTTGATGTTCTCTGATCATTGAGTTCTTGTAGAATGATATAAGTTGTTTTCTTTTTCTCTTTTTTTTGTTTGTTTGACGTCAAGTTGTTTTATTTTTTCTCATTTAATTATTTATAATTTACTATTTTTTATTTATTTATAATAAAGAAGCCAATTCAGCATAGTTCTCTCTCTGTTACATTCGTTTATTTCTCTCAATAGTCTTATTAATTGACCAAGAAACATGAGTCAATGATTCAAAGGGTATGCTTCTGTAAATTTAATAATATCTGGAAAACTATATAAATAATTTATAGTGTGGAGACTGGCTGAGAAATATTGGAAGAGTGGTAGTTCCAAGAGGTAAAAATCAAACCTGAATTTCACTTTACCTTGACTCGTTGAAACGCCAAGACGTTTGAATGTTTCATTCAAAAACTGTATACTGTATTGTTTTTGTGAGTTTTACCGCCAACAGAGTCGTGAAAATCCCCAATTATCCTCTAACTAGGGTTTCAGTTTTCATATTATCTCAGTATATATAACTTTTTCTCAAGTTTCAGATAATCTTCATTCACATCGATCTCTTCAGATTTGATGGTAGTTTCTCGCATCTCTCACGATTTATATAATCCACCTCATTAATTTGAAACAAACCAAGGAATTCTAAAATTTGATAAGATTTAATATCCTAGAAATACAATATCAAGCATTAATGTATCTTGAAATTTTCACTTAGCTACTAAATCTAGAGAAATTTCATGAAATGCCATTTTTCTGGATCATTTTTTTCAAACAAAATCATCAACGTTAAATCTATCCAAAAATACCACTACTCTACCATAATTTTCTTAGTGAAAACATAATCGTAAATACATGTTATTTAGGAATTCTTCATATCCAGGGTTGATGATACTAAAATGATTGACAATCTCTGATACAATTAAAATTCAAAACATGAAAACACGATTAACGAAACCATGTATTTTGATGATCATCTATTTGACATTACGACTTACGTACATATATATATGTACGTAGCCATAACCCTTAAGATGAGATAAGTTAGCTATACTATATAAACCCTAAATCTAACATTTGAGACTAGGACTAGTAAATGTATGCGTTGATAACAAAACCATCATCATCATATATACATAGCCATAATAATTAACCAAAATTTATCACTAAATGCTAGCTATATTATGATATACTATATCATATCATCACATGTAACGTATGTGTATAATAAACATAATACATATCTACATTAAATGTGTCTCTGCATTGTACATATGTGTTGTGTAATTCACTAATACATCAGAGTTCAGACCAGGAGACCAAAAGAGAAACCCAAAACACATAACATAACTGACCGGGGAAAAAAAACAAAATTGAAGTTTCTTAATTTTGTAGGCTTTAGCTTTTGTGTTCGTTAAAAGGCTTATTACTTAATTGATGCATCAGAAAAAAAAAAAAAAATATATATATATATATATATATATGTGAAAACAGATCATACCTTTTTCAATCGCCCCAAGATGAAAAGAAGCTCTTCTCTTTTTGCTAATGTAGACATCACAATTATATAAAAGAGACAAATTTTAAATTATTGTTTTGTCACTGCCCATCTCCTGCAACTCTGCCTAACTAATATCCAGCAATAGCTTCAGAAGAAAAGCAGCAGCAGCAGCCATATTTAGTAGCCAAACATAGAAACCCATAACCAAATTAATTGCAGGAACAATAATTAATGATACATATATTGCATATAAATACAAAAATGCAGCACACATACATATATATATAGAGACTATTCACTTTTCTAAGACAGCCCATCAAACTCTGAAACTTTCTGACCACAAAGACATACAAGAGAGACATGGGTTTACACTGATCCCAATCCCAGTTCATGTCTCTTGTTATAAAATCTCACTTATTTGTACTCTATATACAGACTAGTTAGAATCTTATTACATAACCTATGATGCCAAATGTACATAATAATTTGATCCATTGATATATGATTGAATGCTAGAGGTAGCCACAACAATCAACATTTTGAAGAACTCTTAAACAAAAACTATTCGAATCCATAAAATTTCCATATAATTGGACCATGCAGATTATTAGAACATATATAGCATTTCTTGATAAATTTATAATGAAATTAATGCATTATGTTGTCATATATATAGAATTATGTGTATTTTAAAAATTAATACCAAATACTAATATCATCATCATCATTATTGATCCAAATCAAAAGACAATGAAGACTTTCCTTTCTTAGTAAAGTGATCATCTTCAGTACTGCTGCTTCCAAGTCTCAGCTGAAACAAAGAGGGCGACGAAGAAGCACCACCGCCACGTGGCAAACTCCCACCAGAAGATGATGATTCCTCCTCCGTACTGTTCGTTATTCCGCTCTCGCCACATTCCATATCGACTCCAAAAAGCCTCAGCCTTTTCCCGGCCGTTCCAACAACCGCTTGATTAGTTCTTCCGTGCATCATCACCGGCACAGATTCAATCACTACCGGACCAGCCACAGCAGCCGGATTATTCCTCTGATCCACTGACCTAACGAAATAACCATATCCAACTTCTCTCGGAATTTGATGATGATGATAATAACCACCGTGATGATGACGTTGCTGCGGATGGTTATAAAGATTGTAACTTGACGAAGTCGTTGTCGGAAAACTGTAAAACCTAGGAAACATAGCTCCGGCGGAGAAGTGAGGATGTTCAGGGACTTTAGGTCTTTTCCTCCAATCGATAAACAAACGACTATCTCTTCCTGAATCTCCAACACATCTTTGGAAAGAGACAATATCTCCGGCGTCAAGCTTTTTGTCTTTAACGAATCTGCTCCAACCTTTAGTCATGACATAGCTTTGACTACTGTTCCAGTAAGAGTAACGGAACCTCCATGATTTACCTGTGAGATCTTCAAAGTTTAAAAGTAAACCTTTCTCGTTTGAGGATGAATCTAAAGGGAAGTATCGCTCTGCGTGTTGCTTTGGAATCACAAGCCGGTTTAGTTTTCCGACATCACTTGGAGTCACCACTTTGTCAAACATGTGTTCTCTCTCAACTACTTCTGTCGCTTCTGCTGTTGCTGCTTCTTCTTCTTCTAAGGGCTTTGCTTCTACTTCTTCGTCTTCTTCTTCTCCTTCTCCATCTCTTGAAAGAGACAAATTCATCATCATCTTCTAGAACTCAGATCTCTTAATGGTGTGGCCAAGATTGGGTTTTCAAAATGGAATTGGATGATTTTGGAAGGAGTAGAGGTGCAAAACCCTAATTCAGGAAGGAGAGGAGGAGAATTGAAGGAGAATTGGAGGAAATTAAAAAGGTTAGATTGGTGATGTGAATGACCTAATTATACATAAATAGAAAGTGGGTTTTGCCTAACTTGAGTGATCATATCAGCACAATCTATCTCTCACCGTTTCAAGAATTAGTTAGCTCTTGGAAATTCAGGGAAGGAAAGAAAACAAGAAAAAAAAAGGTCTCAAGATTTTTTATAAGAAGAAGAATGAGAAAAGAAAGAGAGAAATCATCATCAATGTCATAATGTTATGATGAGAATGATGGAGAGATATGGGCAAAGAGAACCAATTTAGAGGGACCCATGAATAAATCTGGTTCAGTTCATGTGACCTTATTGTCCTTTTACCACCATACTAGTTTCTTCTTTCTTTCTTTCTTTCTTTCTTTCTTTCTTTTTATCTCCTTAACCTTATATTTTTCTTTAATTAATTTCCCATACAAAAAGTGTTATTTATTTGCTCTAAATCGGAGACAAAAAATTAATAATCAGATTTGTCCAACGAATACACACAGTAGATTGGTTGGGATCTGAGGAGAAGAGAGATGATAATGTCGTGGGCTTAGGGAGAAAATTTTGTTTTCTCTTTAAATGAAAATATTAAGAAAATAAACAATCAAGTAATAGTACTAAATTACTAATTATCGAAAGGAATGCTTTTTGATGGGTTTGCTGCAAATTTGTTTTCGCAAAAACAAAATTAGCATGTTGTTTTAGTCTTGGTCTTTACTGTTGACTTTTTTGTGTGTTTCCTTCTCTTTCTCCTAATTTCTTCTTGGTATAAAACATTTACACACATATATATATTGAAGCCTTGAATGTTATATGTTTTAGTATTGCAACACTTGCCATATACTTTTCCCACTTGTAAGAGATTCTTTTTATATTAATCACACATTTATGCATCTTAGTTACCTGTCCTTTTTTTTTGTATTTCCAATAACCAATTTGTTATTAAGAATATATCATTATTTTTTTGTAACTACATCTTCTCAAAATTATGAGATTAAAGTATCTATCAATCTCCATCTTAGTACGTTCGGTTGGCTGATTACTTATGTTCAAAAGAATTGGCTAGGCCAATCTAGATCTAGACACATTAATCAATATATATATATATATATCTACAAATCTTCAACCTCTAAAACTAATAGATATATTTTTTGGTCTAACAATTAAGTAAGAACCTTTTGTGGCCAATAAAATAACACCAAGACACCCTGGTTCCGATTATTTCAAGGTTAAGCCGACAAATTCGTGCACTCTCTCTTGATCTACCCTTATCTTTTCTATATACTGTATTACCTTCAGCTCAAAATCTTCCTTATATTTTTGTAATTAACTGTCCTCAAAACAATTTACATTTCTCTGTAAAGGTAATTTTTTTTGGCAAAATTGTAAAATATTTGTATATTTCACGAGTTACTAATCATGTGTATAAGCTTGCATATGCGTACAACAAAATCATGATGCTCAGTTGGAATGTCACAAAATCCATCAATGACAGAGAGAGAAAAAAAGAAAGATTAGAAACCTCTTTAGTCTTTAATCAATCGAAAAAATAAAAAGAGTTGGTCTCGTTCTTGGACCGGCCGAAGAATCTTAAAATTTATGGCTCAAGATATATAACTTTTCATATAAAACGGAAATTGATACATTTGTTTGTTCCAGCGCATCGTACGTACTAACAGCATGTAACATAATTTTTTCTGGTGTTATCCATGTAATGTAACAGTGTTAGTATAACATTACATATGCTGCTCTACATCATGACACGTGTCACTTGAAGCCTCTTTAATCATTAACAACTAATAAATTCATTGTTTTCACGTATAGTCAATGTTAATCCTATAAATTTGTACGTACGTGGTCCTGAAAGAGACTAAGCACCCTTCAATTCATGCTCCATTGTCCAATTTCGGTTCAAATGTAATGTAATCAATGGCTGGTTAATGATTAAAGCTTAGAACTTTATTAAAATAGAATTGTACTAGCTAATCTGGTTGTTTTTCATATTTATCGACGTTATTAATTAGTCGCTTACTACATTATGCATTTATACTTGAACCATTTCTTTTACCATCAGTGTATCAAGATTTTCACTGACGGCTAGCTGAGGTTTATATTAAGTTGGGTTTAGAGAATTTGATTAGAAGAAAATTAAAAACTTGAAATTATAAAGCAGTAGGTAAAGGAACATTGATAAACGTGGTCCAATATCTCATCCTCAGTACATAATTGGTTGGCCACAAAGCCTCTAGTCGGCACATTGTTTTCTTCTGTTTTAACGTTACTGATTCGAATCTTGATCAAAACTATATATATGAACTCTTTCGTATCTTAATAATATCAATTTGCATTTGATAAAATTTTACTTAATTATATATATACATAATCATTTGCATGGCTTATCTTCTTTTCTTTGTTAACTTTGTAAACAATGGGTTGTGTTGCCTTCCATGCGCATCTTACAATATGATTCCCCATTTCCCCTAATTTTATTATACAACTGTTTGAAACATTAGGCTGGAATAAGAATAATATAAGCAAAATAAAAATGACGGAAGTTTTTTTTCCAAAATTTGCAAAAATAGCGAAGCACAACAAAAGGCAATACAATTAAATCTTTCTTTTATGAATGAACACTATTCTTTTTGTTCTCCATTTCTACCTCTTGTTGTCAATATTTACATATTATATCATCTCTCTAGTCTCTATTTCTTGTAGAGAAAGAGAGAATGATACAATAAATATCAAGAAATTACGAGGAAACCGTAGCGTCGTCCTTTTCAAAGCTATGCCCTATTAGCCAAGGGGACCTCTCTATTTCTTCATATCTCACTCTTCATTTTTCTATCAAAGTAATTATAATTTTTTTTTTTTTAATTTAATTGAGCTACAAAACTGCATCCACTTAATTGCGATCTTGAAACGTATAGACAGAGATTCAACTTATAACTCATCTTCCAAAAGATATTACTTGCAATTAAATGTGTAATGGTCAACGGACCATGTAGTTGTTATTTGTTCTACTAAATATCATCAGCTCGAATCGTGAAGCTAGAGATTAATGCATAACGGTTCAGATTGATAATTTTACTAGAATTGTTACAAAATATTTGTATTTTTTTTTGACGGCACAAAATATATTATTGTTCTATAACCAATAATAATATTAATAATATTGTTACAATGCTCACATTAAACATCAAAAAATATACACAATCACAACTGATAACTGATATAGCGTACGTTGCTTTCAGTATATATAAATTTCTCTCGGTTTTACTTGATTAAGGGGTTGATTGGTAATTTTTGCTTATCTCAGGTAAGTTTTCAGGTCAAGTTTTTCGCTTATCCCAGAATCAAACTTTAATCTTTTAAAAATCACTTACAACTCTTAAATCTCACACAATCCTTATTTGTTTTGTTATTTCCTTGTTTTCTCTTTCAAAGCCAATAATATGTAATTTTCATAATTAAAACCCGATATTTTATTAACAAACAAGTTACGGTCAAAAATTTTGAGCCAATTTTAATAGCTCACACAAACAACGGTCGAAGTAGTTTGTTAGTCATTGTTTGTGGGATTAAACTAGGATTTCGGAAACCAACTTTATGGTAGTTGTTTAATGTACGAAATTAGCTTATGATAATGATGGAGAGTAGGTGTATATATATAGATAGATTAGCATATGATAATGAAAGAATGAAAAGATGTGGTTTAGGGTAAGGACCACTTTGTATTTGTATACTGAAAAAAAACAGAGTTGCACTTATTAACTCTAGTTTAAATGCCCACTCGCGTTTCTTTCTTTTGTCCATCTCTTTAAATCCTCTTTTTCTCCCTCTCCTAATTTCAAATGCCAAGGCCAAACTCTATACATGTTCTCATTAATTGTAGTTGGATCCAAAATAATCTGAAAATTAAGTTTATTTTTTTTTGTTTATAAATTAAGGAAAAACTTAACCAGTAACTAACCCAAAAAAACCTCTATCCATATCTAAACAATCTATACATTTTATAATTCGTAAAAAAAGAAAAGCATTGTTGATTGTTTGATATGGTTATAAATAGTTGGATCAATCGAGTGGGCAGGGAAGGCTTGGCTATTGGTCGAACCATCGAGGTGTGTATGGGGGCAAGGGCAAGACAAAAAAAACGTAGCCTTTAGAAAGTTAGGGTTTCTTTTTGTAAAAAAATAAAAGATATTAGTTGTACGTTATTTGGACCGACGCGATCTTCGTAGAGTCACTTGTGTTAATATAATTATATCGATCATTATAGAATATAAAAGAGATGACAATAATACAAATGAGATCGGTCGCCATCGAAGGGGTAGTGGTGAAGTAGAAGGCGGTCCTTTCTTTTCTTTTCTTTTTTTGTTGGTTAAGTTTAAATATAAGAATGGAGAATCGGTGGTGCGATAATGGCAACAACATGCTCCAGTTGTCAATTTGCCCCCAGAGTCTAGGACTCAACCTCTCTCTCTAGCCACCCATCTCCTTTTTTCTGAAAAAAGCATAATTAATCTTTAAGCATGCATCTTGAAAAGTTCATATATCCAAAAAAGAATATGAAAAGGAATTTTTTTTTTAAATGTAATTGTGGAGAATTAATTAAAATAATACCATCCATTTCTTGATATTTATATTCGTATCATGTTTATAGTTCTCAATAGTATTCTGATTTTATTATGCTTACATGTATTGATCAATTTTTCTTGTTAATTATTGTTTATTGTACTATATTTATATAATTTGGTGTCACGTAGCTGAAATTAGAGCGCAAAGAAACTGTTAGTGAATTACTACTAAAATGAGAATGATAACAATTAACAACTAAAATTTATAATCGAATGGAGATGGAAATATAAATGCAAATATATATAAGGTGGGGTCAGTTTGTATGGAAGGATGGATACAAAGGAATCAACCCTCTCAGGTTGTCTCAACTCTCAAGGCCAAAAACACTATTTGAATTTGGAGTCTTTGTTTGCAAAAAAAAAAAATTGGATTTTATATATTTACACCATATACACTCTACTTATAACTATATATATACTATTATGTATTGACTCCATGGATAATATATAAGGGCTCTGCAGTAGCAGCAAAAGTCAGCTTCCTCTGCAACTCTGATATTCACATTCATTTTACTGTTCACTCTCTTAAATCTTCCCTCATAACAACAATATGCATCTTCTATTTTTATTTTATTTTGGGTATATATTTAATAATATAAATATACATATATACACAGTACACATGTCGGACCATATTTTACAAATAATTCGTCATTTAGCTGATTAGATTTTTTTGTTTTTTAAATGGAGGAGGGTACGTGTGGTCCCTAAAAAAGAAAAAGTGAGGCCCAAAATAAATACGATATACTATAGATGATAAGTCCAAAAGCCCATTCTCTATCTATATATGTGCTACTCTCGTTTAGTCGCTTTCCCATTTGGATCCACACTATACAATCTTTGCTTCACTCAAATCCTGTATCTCCTCTATTCACTGTACTGTAATCTACTCTACACAGATCTTTCTTTAGGTTTTTTTTCTTTTTCTTTTATGAAATTAAATCCGATTTTAGCACGTGTCGATCTACATTTATTATTTATAGTTCCGCTTCAGCTTTGGTTTTTTGTTTGGTTCGTATAAAATAATACTCGTTAAAATTTGATTTCAGTTCTAATGATTTTAAATGAGACTAGAGATGGTTCTAACTTCAAATGGTATGGCCCAGTCTATTTGGCCTATAAATCTTTTAAAGCCCATTTAGTAATCGGTGATTAGGCAAACAGAATAAAAAAACTGCGTTGTGTCATTATATCATATATCCATCCGTTTCAAATTACAATTCAACAAAATTGCAACAACATTACAAGAAAAAATGAAAACCAAAACAAAAAACTGCAAAAAGCCGATCATATTTAATTATGAATATAAAATATATATTTATATGTGGATGCTGCGAATAATCATTTCTTTCGCGTAAGGAAACGTAATGTGTTGTTTTGTTGTTCATCTCCTCAAGGTATGGAGAATATACTCAGCGTACAGATCCCTGTAAATTCATATACAAAAATGTAGATTCTTTACTCAATTTTGTTGATTCTTTAATCAAAGTTTGCGAGTTTAATTAGGGTTTAGAAATCTTACATTGAGTACTGGATTGCTTCCTGTGCACTCTCTGATGGCAAGAAATCATTCACAGCCACCTTCTTGTTCTCGTTCTTCTTGTCTAAAACCAAAACATGATTAAGCAAATTAAATTTGGTCCTAATTGGTTTATTACATATTTAAGATGTGAAATAGGATCTTACAGTCTTCGAAGAAACGGCGGATTTCAGAGAGACGATGAGGAGCGAGTTGTTTGATGTCAGTGAAATGTTTGTACTCTGGATCATCAGCACATACGGCAATGATCTTGTCGTCTTTCTCTCCCTGATCAATCATGGGCATTAATCCAATGGCTCTAGCTCGGAGAAAACATCCTGGAAGCACTGGTTCCTACACGATGTTTTTCAGAAGCTAAATCTGGTTAAAACACATTGTTGCAATATTTGATGATTCTTTATGGTAATGTGAAAACACATTTACCTGCATGAGGACAAGAACATCAAGAGGATCGTTGTCTTCACACAATGTCCTTGGGATGAATCCGTAGTTGTGAGGATAAACAACCGATGAGTACAAGATCCGATCAACCTGAGATCAAACTCAATTACAAGTTTTAAGAGAAAACAAAAGATTACAATCTTGGGATGTTTTAACACACCTTGATAAGACCGGTCTTTTTGTCGAGTTCATATTTCACTTTGCTTCCCTTTGTGATCTCAACCACCTGAGACACAAAAGATAATCTTGTTAAGACCAAGATTTGGTATTAAAGAGGACTTATTTGGGTTGTTAGGTAAGAGACAATACCACATTGAAAATCAATGGAGCTTCAGGACCTTCACAAGAAAAAAAAAACACACACATTTTTATGGTTAGAAATGTATGAATAATATAATCAGATGCGATTATAAGGGCGTATGGAAAAAAGTTATACCGATCTCAAGATCATGCCATGGATGTGCAGCTACAGATCTCCTTGATAGAGTTGAGAGAATCCTCTCGTTCAGTTTCGGAACAGGACGTGGAGATTGACTTGTTTCCTGAGTTTCTTCATATGCTTCTTCACTCATCTGTATAAATCACATTAGCACAAGATTAGAAAAAAGCATCAACCTTTTGTTGAGATCTAATAAATCAAGAAACAATCAGAGATTAGTATTAGTTTACCTTTGGATCTTCTTTTGTTTAAAAGGAACAAAACAAATGTAAGTTCTACAAAAACAGAGCTACGTATATATATATACGAGAAACTAGAGTTCAGTAATAGCATAACGATCTGGTCAACTCGAATTTGTTACCAGAGAGATATTTTTTCTCAGCCTTTCAATTTCTTTTTTTTTTCCACAAAATTCAATATTTAAAAATGGAATAAAGAAACAAAACATTGTACTTGTTAATGGTGTTTCTTCCTTTTCTTTGCATGCACGTTGTTTATAATCAATCGTGACTACCACCAATCGCAGCCACGATTTTTTTTTTTTTTTGAGAACACGATCTCTAGTTGAAAAACAAAAAAACTTTTCTTTACTCTCACGCAAAGCGTTTTTAAATTACATACATTCAAAACAAAACAAAAAACATTAATTTCCTCTGTTTTTTTTAGGTTTTAGGTAAATAGATAGAATCAGGAGACATAGAAATCATTTGAAGCAAACTCGAATTTGAAAATGTTTCCTCAATTCCATCTCCTTTCTTATCACAACCGCTTCCACCGTTATTTCCAGCGATCTGCAAAAGCTCTCTAGCTGCATCAACCATTCCAAATTTCCCATCACACCAAACAAAACGCACCTAGTCGCGATATCAGCAACTAAACCAATCTGTTCTCTCAAAACCATAGGCTGCTCATGAAAATACAAACAAGGATCCACTATTTCTTCAAGCTTACCGCTTCTAATCCTCTGCAACGCTTGAGTCACTGTCTCTTCTCTCTGCTTTAAACCAGTCACAATCTCTAGAAGCAAAACTGCGAAGTCGTACATACTACTATCAATCCTCTCTTTCCTCTGTAAACCAAAACCTGTGACTTTAGCTTGAAAATCTTCGTCTAAGAATATGTAACCAGAAGCAATCTTGTTGTGTAGAATCGGTGGATAGTTCTCGTATTGAAGTAAAGCGAGTAAGCCAGCTACTTCAGCTACAATGTTAACTCTCTTGCACCAATCAAGCCCTAGACGCAATCGATCTCCAAGCAATCCGTTTACTGGATACTCGTAAACAACGAGTGGATTATGTCCAATATCCATACAGAAACCTATGATTCTCGCGAGGTTTCTATGCAAAACCGCGGATAAATGATCGATCTGAGAAGATATCTCCATGAATTCAATCTGGTTTTCGCAAAGAACCTTGTGGATGATCACTCGTGTGCCGTTTGTTAGATTGCCTGAGTAGATTGTTCCGGTTTTGCCTTGTGTGAGTTTATGTGAATCTTGAAACCCTTTGGTGGCTTCTTCTAGCTCACGGTATGTGAAGAGACGATTCTTGTTGTAACCTTTGCGAAACGAAACACTAGTTGTACTAGTTGTTGTAACCTTTGCGAAACGAAACACTAGTTGTACTAGTTGTTGTTGTTGTACAGTGATTGAAGTGTTGATCTTTGTGAGTTGTTACCGGACGTTTTAGGAGACAGAAGATTGCTAAGAGTGAGCCAAGTATAAACAGGTTACAACAACTAGTACAACTAGTGTTTCGTTTCGCAAAGGTTACAACAAGAAACGAAACACTAGTTGTACTAGTTGTTGTTGTTGTACAGTGATTGAAGTGTTGATCTTTGTGAGTTGTTACCGGACGTTTTAGGAGACAGAAGATAGCTAAGAGTGAGCCAAGTATAAACAGAGGAGCTAAAACTCCTGCACATGATATGATTTTAATGATTTCACCATAATGTTTGGTTCAATTTTTTAAAAAATTTATTCAGTTGAGATTATCTTATTTACCGGCTAAAACGGTGAGTTTCTTCCCGTTATGTTGTTTCTTGACTTCGCATTTATCTCCATATACTTCCTTTCCTTCTCTGTAGCAAGCTGTAATAGTAAACCAAGTTAGTTGCTTGTGACTCAAGAAACATCTTTGACCAAGCCGAATTTACCGAATGGAAACTATAATAAGTACAAAAGTTTTATACTGAATAAACCAAACCTTGCCAAAACTATATGTTAGTTAAAAACATATTCTAAATATTTATTTATTTATTTATTTCGATTTGTAGTAAAAATGAGGATTTATTTCTAGTTTTGGACTTATAGCCAAAACCAAACTGGACCTAATCAGATTCTTTCATACCGAACAGAACCAAAATTTGGGTGTGAAAGTTTCTGACCAACGAAGAAAAACATAAAGGAGATTTTATATTGAGAAAAAAAAACTCACATTTTAAGCAACCGGTTCCATGGACAAAGCCATCGCCGACGAATCCATCACGGCACACACATCGAACACTTCCTTCAATGTCCGTAGCGTTAACAGTTTGAGCCTCACGATCACAAAGAGCTTCGGAAGACTTTCTCGGAATAGCCCACTCTAACTTAACTCCTCGTTTTCCTCTGTTGGTCCCTCTTGGAACAACCCACGAAGAGAATCCTCTGCATCCGTATTTGTTAAAAACAGAGAAATCATCTCCTACACGCCACGAGCTGTAATCAGACAAAGGATAGCAACATCCGATGTCTCCACCGGAGGTTTCGTCTTCTTCTCTACCGTCACAACCAAAGAGATCGTTGGTTTCGCAACCGGCTTTACATAGAGAAGAATCTTCACAGTCGTAAAGACTTGTAACATTTTCGAAAGAGATGGAGAAGAATTGGTTTGTGGAGAAAGGGAAAGAGCGTAAGTCGTTGAATTGACGACAAGAAGGTGATGAAGGGAAGTCTACGAGGAGACCGTCGGTGAAGAATTCTATGATTCGGTAAGTTTGGTGGTTTATGTGAAGAAACAGAGTGGATGAGTTTGTGCAAGAGAGTCGGAAAGCGACGGAGGAGGAGGAAGAGGAGAGGTGGAAAGGGAAGGAGACTGAGAAGTTTCCGCAGTTTTCCGGTGAACGGAGAGCGTCAGACTGAGAGATAGAGATGGAGGTTAGTGTTTGGAGAGTTAAGAGGAGGAGAAGTAGAAACAGAGCAGAGGAAGAAGAAGAAGAAGGAAGAAACAGAGGATGCATCTTTCGGAGAGCAATCAAACAGAAAAAGATGTTTTTGTATAATGTTTGAATATTTAACACTTTGTATTAATGCATCAAAAGCTACATTCGTGGGACTTGGAATTATGAAATTTTTGTTAATATTTTAATTTGGGAGTTGTGAATTTATTGAATATCGACAAGCGTGTGTGCACAGTTGTTTTTGTTAGAAATCACTTGGTTTCCGAATTGTTTTGGTTATTAAAAGATATAATTGATTTTTGGGCCTAAAGAGCGCGAAAGAGATTTGCCACGTGTTGAGATTGTGAGGAGTACACGTGGAAAATGGAGGGTGGAGATGGGAAGGAAGAAGATTATAGAAGTTGGGGAATTGGAGACTAATGGTCCGTTGAATAGGTAACACTTACCACCATTGGACCTCGAGCTTTCCTATTTTTACTCCAAAACGTTAATATAGTAGTTTTTTTTTCTTTCTAATCAACTAAATAGATTTTAATTTTCATTACGTATCCGTATAATAGAAGTATGAAAAAAGTAAGTTTCATTTATTTTGTGAAACAAAGATTAAAAATTACGGAATGTCAGATCTAAAGGTTACTCGTTCTCTTCGCAAGAAAAGCTTGGGAACGCGACTCACGTTACGATGCTAGCACTACCGTTTGGTAACAGTCACACTAACTCGGCTTATGATTTATATTACTATAATAGTTGAGGATTGGTTGACCTTCGTAACCAAACTTTATTGAACCTATTGAGTTGGATCTCATGGGCCTTATATTACAACGGTTTTGTTATTGCAGAGAAGAGAGTAGTAGCTGAAACATATATCTTGAATATCTTTGCATCAAACCAGATATGTTTTCTTGTGTTTCATATCCTGAAGTGTGACATAAGCGATGTTCCATCAAGACCTTTTTCAATGTATCCAGTTGAGTACTCCTTTATAGTGAAGTTTCTGTATTTTGGAGGGTTTTCTTCAGAGAGAAGCTCTTTTATTGGTCCGTAAACTGTGGAATTCGGAAGCATACTCGTGCTGAAAAAGCTGGAAATTGAAATCCTCGGTCCTTTTCTGTTCGCCAACACTCTATGCTCTGCGCTTTTGAACTTGTCGTTGGTCATCATCTGCAAGGAAAAAAATTGTCATTTTAGGTCAGCAATTTTAAACTATGTCTCTTATAGTTAGAGAGCTTGCCTGCAAGAAATCTCCAATGTTGATGACGAGAGCACCCGGAAGAGGAGAAACATCGACCCAACAGTCCTGATGAAGAACTTGAAGACCTCCGCTTTGGTCTTGAAGAAGAATCGTGAAGAAAGTGTTGTCAGAATGCTTACTTAAGCCCAAAGTTAGGTCAGGTTGTGGGCAAGGAGGGTAATAATTGCCGAGCATAAGCAAACCCTTTAAGCAATGCATCCTCTTAAAGGTCTCTGAGTTTAAACTAAGAGCTTCTGAGAGAAGCTCAAAGATCAAACCACCAAGGCTCATCACATGCTTTGCGTATTCGATCAAAGCATCTCTGAGGAAATTAAATCAAATCTGTCTATTCAATGTTACTAAGATTTTAAATAGGAAATAAATAAAAAAATGTTTCAGTTACCTGCAAGCTAGTGGTAGCTCCTCAGGGTTTGGAGGATCAGGAGCCATGTAACAAGCAAAAGTGTCTCTCCAGTTAACAGCAGATGAAGAAGAACTGTAGAGATCGAAATTATTGTGGTAGATAAATGTCTTAGTGAAATCACGTGAGAAGTATGATTTCTTTAACTCGACATCTTCTTCATGAAACCTACTGACTCCATCTTTGATCTTCTCAAGAACGCTTAGAGGAACACCATGATTGATCACTTGGAAGAATCCCCACTTCTCTGCCGCATATCTGACTTTCTCTACAATGGCTTCACGAGATACAGCGTCCACTTGGACTCCTGCAAAGTCGATTATAGGGATATTGAAGTCCGGGGACAAGACAGAGGGTTTCTTTTCGGTTAAAGCACCTGGAGGCAGATGAAAGATACGAGGAATCTCAGTGATTTGAGCATCAACGAGGCCTTTCACTCCAGCTTTTGTCTCGTCGAAAGCCTTGCGCTCGCTGTAAGAGTCGAATTCTCTCGAGTTTTTGGTCATCATTTTTTTTTGCTTTTCAAGATTTCTCACAAAAGGTTTGGTATATGTAGCAGACACAAGAAGTAGGAGAAGAAGGAGGAGGAGGAGATGAGGCAAAAAGGAGAAACGTGGAGAAGCTCATGCAAAGAAGACAAATGTGGAGAAGATAAGACTTAGAAACTTGGTTTTCGGTATGTGGGACCGACAATGACGGTTTGATGAAACGTATTTATCCGTTTTGTGGAAGCTACTGGTAGACGAATAAAAAGATTATTATAATTTGTTGATAATACAGAGTCAAATGTTACAGGAAGAATATGGACAAAGGAAACAAATACAAAGAGCTCAAAAGACAGAAAATGTACGTAGTGATCTTCAAATTTTAAAACAGAGAGTACAAACATATATAGTAGAGAGTTTCATGTCGAAGCTTGAGTTTCCAACCGAATCCGTTTGGGATCTTTCTGCTCCACATGAATGATAGGATTGGTGTTGATGATTCTGCTTTCTTTGGCTTCCATTGAACATCTTTTGTAAGGTTTGAAACCTGTTCTTCCTCTACTTAGCTTTGAAGCACCCAACCCTATCCCGAGGAATTCTATGTTTCTCTTCTCCTCTTGATCATCCATTGGAGTTATTTGAGCTGTGAAGTTTAGATCAAGTGCCATTGGATATCTTTGTTGTTCCTCCTCTCTGTGCTCTTCTCGATATGTAAAACTTTGTGGTAATACCTCTCTGGAGAAGAGAGCTTGGAAGGCAATCCGACCCTGAAAATACAATATTGTGTTTTAACTGATTAGTATGAGTAAAGGAGTTGAATTAAGGAAGTTAATCTTTATCTTTAGTTCAAGTACCTCGTCCGACACAGCCTTCCATGGATCGGTTAAGTTGGAGGAGCTGATTCTACTGCGGCGTGCATTGGACTCTGAAGTTTGAGGATTATTAGTGTCTGCATTTACTTCTTTCACCTCACCATTGGTGTCATTCTCTTGCCTCTCTGATGCATCCGCCTCGATATCATCACTACTCGAAGGAGTGTTTGAGCCACACGAAGACCGGTCTACTTGTTTTCTGTCTCCTGCTCCATCTGAGCCCTTTGCATCAGTCTCAGCTGTTGCAGAAGGCTGCTCACGACAATCTGGTTTACTCCCATTTTCAATCTCCTCTGAGTCCAATGAAGATCGAGCCTTTGATGCCTCAGAGTGTTCTTGATCTATCCTCTCTCGGCTCTGCGCAGAAACATGTTGTAAAGTGCTTGTTTTTGTGTACTCTACATCAGCCACTGGTCCAAAAGTAGTTGGAGGCTGACTAGTGAAACCTCCTGAACTAAACGGAGCACATAAAGGTAGCAATCCATTGGCAGCCCACCAAGCACTTGCAGCTGCAACAGTGGCTGCAGCCATGGCAGCCAGGTTCGGAGGTGAGCTCCCTTGGTCACCACCAGAATCGGGTGGCCAAAACGATGAGGCGAAAGTTGCAGCGGTATAGAGAGCCGGAGTCTGTAAAAGGGTTGACATGATATGGTTAGAAAACGACTGATAATTGCCTGCAACTGTGTGGGGATGACTAAATCTTGGGGTCTTATTCACGTCTGGCTCTGAAGGAGAACTTGTTATGGAGCTCCCTAATGGCACTAACACAGGGATACGCCTTGGATAAGTCTGAAGTTCTTGCTCATTATTTACAACATCATTTTCCAGAGATTTAGCATTCAAATCACTGTAATTCTCTGAGTTGGTCTCCTTTCTTATCCCGTTATTCTGATTCCCCTGTTCTTCCCCCATGTTTAGTTTCATGAAAAAATACTAATCATCTTAAACTTCAAAATAGAAATGTAAGATTGGTTTTTTACCTCATTCCGTGAAGGTAAGAACTCCCGAAAAGTGCTAGCGTTTGATGTCTCTATAGAACTTTTATTCATGGAGGATGCAGCAGAGATGTAGTGATGAGTGAAACAATCTGAACAGTTGTCTTCCTGCAGATCCTTCTCAGGTGTTGATTGTTGTCTATCTTCACTGGCCATCTAAAAACAAACCACACAATCTTTGTCAATTACATGAGGAGAAATATGACACACTACAAAAAGATGTCATTAACCATGAAGAAATCACCTCAGGAATCAACAATTTTTCTGATCCAAGTGACTCTTTTCCATCATTCACACCCGCTTTTAACACCGGGGACGTTCCACTTCCTGTCTTTCTAGGATAAGGATTGCTTGGTTTACGTTTAGGCCGAGGAGGAGGAATAGCTATGTCCAGTGCTTGACCCATAGCTACACCTTTAGCTTCAGCCTCTTTCTCTACCTGAGATAAGAGAGACTAATCAATATAGTCTCTAGATAAACACAAACAAACAAAAATATGTTGGGATTTAATAACACTAAGAAGTTTAAATGACAGAACTAGAAAATCAAAATTGGCATACCTCTATGGCTCATCATAAGGAACAGTAATAAAATTCAGATGGTGAAACAGAATAGTCTACAACATATGACATATACATAAACCAAACAAAACGACTATACTCTCTATCTCTCTACTACTCTATTACCTCACTTATCACTATCTTAGACTTATTTCTTATTACTACAAAACAGTCTATTTCCTACCTAAAGGAAAGGAAGCGGAAAACTTGCCTGTCTCAATAAGTGTTAACCATTAAGAGAGCAGTTTCAAATTAACGGAATTTCACAGTTACCTTGGAGAAAAATTTCTGAGCGTGGCTTCTTATTTGCACAGCAGTTTTTGTAGCTACATGTTCTGTCCAAATGAAAAAGTAAATCAGTTTGACAGAAACAAAACCAGAGAAACCTCTCTGCAAACATAAAAAATCAAGAAAATAAAAGAAACCTTCAATCTTCTGCCATGCTCTACCATAAAGCCTCAAGGCTTCAATGAATCTATTATGTTCTTCCTCAGTCCACCTTTCTCGTTGCTTTGTTATCGTATATGGCTTCCTCGCCTAAATTCACACACAATACTTGAATAAATTTTCCATCTTTTTTCACGTAACATAAAACATTTCCATAAATTTAATTAAGTTACCTTAATAACCAAATCTTCTCCAGATGAATTAGTCTCCATCACTAAAGAAAGCCTCAGGAACTTTACACACAACTTCAGATCTTCACTAATGCACAAAAACAGACAATAAAGTCAGATTTTTCATCAATTGAGAAATTAGAAAGAACAATCTCCAGATTTACTAACTACCTTAAAAAAGATTCAATGGTGAAGAAGAGACTAATAACTCAGCCTGGACTCAATGAAGATTCCATGGTTCTCGGAAAGATTTTTGAAATCAGAATCTAGATTTTCGATTTTTCAGAGAAGAAAACAGTAAGAAAGAAATCGAGAAGAAGAAGAAGCAAGAGAGTGATTTGCTTTTGATCAATGAAACCAAACAAAAAAAAAGAGACAAGAAGCTACAGAAATGGAGAAATCTCAGCCACTATTATTTTCTTCCCCAAACTTTTTATTTCTTTTTATTTATTAAATGAAAATCTCAGATTTATTTCGAGGCTACAAAAGAAACTGGTACCACGAAGATGACACATGTCGGTAGACTAGTGGCTGATGGTATGATATGGCTTTTCATGAACTTCCAATGTTATCCATCTCAAGTACAACTTGACCACAAGCATCTACGTATACAGGCCACGAATTCAGGACTACCTGAAAGGTTAAAAGGGTCATATCGTTATAATATCTTGATATTGTGGGACCTACCAAGATCGTTCATCTCTCCCACCAGTTTATCGACACGTGTCTTTTACACTAGAACCATCAGTGGACCCTGGAATCTAGGCACTTCTCGAACAAAGCAACACGCACCGTGCGTTTCACTTCACGCGATAGCTACTCTAATGGGCCAGGCCCATATATTTACAGGGCAATATAATCAACCATGGCATAAGGTACAATACTTTGAGAAAATCTTATAACTTTTTTCTAGTCACTCTTGATCTCAAATCTCTTGGATTTAAGATATTATACCTACTTTTTATTATATAAAGTATTTTTTGTCTTCTATATAAAGTATTATATATCATTTTGGGATTGACTCTGAAGAAGGAAATAAACATATTAAATTATTTGTTGCCAAGTAAGCTTCGGTACCGAAAATATCGTGAAAATCGCTTCTTCAGAGTTCTTTTTAATGATCAACGTTGTATTTTGTTGATGTGTACTTAGATTTGCTTATTTATCTTGGATGTATGAAAAATACTTGGTTCACCTCCTCTAAATTCATCCAATAAAATTATGTCACGTAATATTATATTTAAATAAAAATAATAAATAAAAACTTAATAAATAAATAAATTAAAAATTTTAAAATTTTAACTTTTGGGTTCGCTGAGCTGTATATATAGTTTTATATGTTTTATTTAGTTTTAGTTATTATTTTTATTTAAATAATTAACTAAAACTAAAAAATTAAACAAATTAAATATTTTAAAATTTTAGCCTTTGGATTCGCTGAGTTGTATCCCTTAGGGTATAGTTTTAGAACAATATTAGGGTTCACCCCTAGGGGTGAACTTCTTGGTTCACCTCCTATTTCTCTAGCCAATCAAAATATGTCATGTAATATTATCATTAATCATTCTTTCTAAATCTAATCAATTAATCATTAATCACTCTTTCTAAATCTAATCAATAAAAATATATCAACTAAGATTATATTTTTTTTTTAAATAATAAATTCAAATTCAAATTAAATAAATAAAATAAATTTAGAAAATTAAATAAATTAAAAAAAAAATCATCCAATGAGATTATTCACGTAATATTATATTTTTTAAAAAAATAATAAATTAAAACTAAAAAAATAAAACATATAAA
Organism: Cardamine occulta; assembly: GCA_028015245.1. Classification (NCBI taxonomy): domain Eukaryota; kingdom Viridiplantae; phylum Streptophyta; class Magnoliopsida; order Brassicales; family Brassicaceae; genus Cardamine; species Cardamine occulta. Next base: position 23,987,189 of record CM051374.1, on the reverse strand, counting down.
ACTACTAAGGGATACAACTCGGCGAACCAAAGGGTTTAATTTTTTATTTTTTAATTTGTTTTATTTATTTAATTTTAATTTTTATTTAAATTAAATAAAAAATTAAAAATAAATAAATAAAACATATAAAACTATACCCTAAGGGATACGACTCAACGAACCCAAAGGCTAAAATTTTAAAATATTTAATTTGTTTAGTTTGAATTTATTATTTAACTAAAATTAAATAAATAAAACATATAAAATTATACCCTAAAAGATACAACTCAGTGAACCCAAAAGCTAAAATTTTAAAATATTTCATTTTTTTTAATTTTTTTGGTTTTAATTTATTATTTAAATAAAAATAATAAATAAAACATATAAAACTATATCCTAAGGGACACAAGTCAGCGAATCCAAGGGCTAAAATTTTAAAATTTTAATTTGTTTAGTTTTAATTTATTATTTAAATAAAAATAATAACTAAAACTAAATAAATATAACATATATGAAAAATATTTGGGTTCACCCCTAGGGGTTAATCTATTTGTTCACCCCTCTAAATTCATCCAATAAAACTATGCCATGTAATATTATATTTAAATAAAAATAATAAATAAATTAATTAAAAAATTAAAAATTTTAAATGTTGGGTTCGCTGAGATGTATATATAGTTTTCTATGTTTTATTTAGTTTTAGTTTTTATTTTTATTTAAATAATTAACTAATACTAAAAAATTAAACAAATTAAATATTTTAAAATTTTAGCCCTTAGATTCGCTGAGTTGTATCTCTTAGGGTATAGTTTTATATGTTATATTTATTTAGTTTTAGTTATTATTTTTATTTAAATAATAAATTAAAACTAAACAAATTAAATATTTTAAAATTTTAGCCTTTGGGTTCGCTGACTTGTGACCCTTAGGGTATCGTTTTATATGTTTTATTTATTTATTTTTAGTTATTATTTTTATTTAAATAATAAATTAAAACTAAACAAATTAAACAAATTAAATATTTTAAAATTTTAGCTTTTGAGTTCACTGAGTTGTATCTTTTAGGGTATAGTTTTATATGTTTTATTTATTTAATTTTAGTTAAATAATAAATTCAAACTAAACAAATTTAAAAAATTAAATATTTTAAAATGTTAGCCCTTGGGTTCGTTGAGTCGTATCCCTTAGGGTATAGTTTTATATGTTTTATTTATTTAATTTTAATTTTTTATTAAAATTAAATAAATAAAACAAATTAAAAATTAAAAAATTTAACCATTTGGTTCGCTGAGTTGTATCCCTTAGTAGTTTTATATGTTTTATTATTTAGTTTTAATTTATTATTTTTTAAAAAATATAATATTACGTGAATAATCTCATTGGATGATTTTTTTTAATTTATTATTTTTTTAAAAATGTAATCTTAGTTGATATATTTTTATTGATTAGATTTAGAAAGAGTGATTAATGATTAATTGATTAGATTTAGAAAGAATGATTAATGATAATATTACATGACATATTTTGATTGGCTAGAGAAAGAGGAGGTGAACCAAGAGGGGTGAACCCAAATATTGTTCTTGATGTACTATGTATGTATCGACTTTTGTATCCGATTTGAATTCAATGAATGAAATAAATGTTAAAAAAAAAGCATTAAGTGTTAAATTTCATTTATGTGAAAACACATTGAACTTATAATATCTCTAACGGACCAAAGAAAATTATAAAGATGGGATATCAAATTCGGTTTGTTTATACCATAATAAAACTTAAAACTTAAGTTTAAAAAACAAAACAAAAAAACTTTATATAATAAAAAGTAAGAATAATATTTTTTTAGAAAAAAATAAGCATAAGTATTAAATTTCATTTAGGTGAAAACACATTGAACTATAACACCTCAATGTGTCATGTAAGGATTATAAATCATGAAAGTAACATGTACCTGAATAACCTACCATCTCTTTTTCTATTTGTTCATTGATTCATTTCATTTTGTAAACTCGGGCGATTTGTTAAATTGTAGAGAACTAAATCATCATGTTTGAAGGGTAAGAACTAAGAAGGTAAAGAACTAAATGGAGACAAAGTTTGAAAACTTTGAAAATGAAAATAAGCATCTCACATATAGTCTTGAGGAATTTACAACACTGACATAAATGGATGATATTTTGAGCTAAAAAGAGCAGAGAGAGACAGCGAGAGACAGAGAGGATGAAAATTATTTTGGTTACAAGAAGGAAAGATCTGAGGAAGGGCTTGGGGTGTGTTAGATTCTTTGATATCCTTCACTTGAAATCATGAATAGCCCAAGAAGGCTCTTCTTCTTCTTCCTCATCTCATTCAGCTGCTCCCTAATATGTCTTTGTATGTGTCCTTGACCTTCTGAAACAGAACTTCCCTGAAACACACACAAAAAAAAAGAAAACAATGTCCTCCAGAATCTGAGTTTCATCTCAAGAGTATACTACATGAAACCAAGTACAGACTACCAGCATATATCTAATCAGGTTATAGAGAGTTGCTTAACCTGTCTGGTTTGAAGACAAGGTTCTTGTAAGCAAACCACTGCAACAACAAAATAACAGAAGTTAAGGTCCATCACACAAAATGAATCAAGCAACTAAACAAATCTTTGAGATTGAAACTAGTCTTGAGATTCAAAAAGCACTAATGATTTTGATACTATCATATCTCCATATGAATACACTAAACTGCATTTGTTCGGATTCTAAAAATCAAAGGACTAATAATCCTAAATCCAAACGTGATGTGATGAATCATCTAAATCCAGGTTCACTAAACCTTGCAAAGGTTCGATATAATACAAAGACAAGATGGTAGAAGTAGAAACTAACCCCAGTGTAACCAATGCCTACAAGTTCAAGAACACCAGGAACCAATGGAAGCTTATCGATTGCCTGTTTCACAACAACAACTTTGGGAATCAAAGAAAGGAAACTAACATTAGGGTTGTTTTATTAAAAAAGATGGAATGATGATTCTACTCACAGAGATCAATCCAGCAGATCCCCAAAGAGCTACGACACCAGCAAATGCAAGAGAACCAATAGCGTACTTGTCATCCACTTTCTCCCACTTCAATCCAAAACAATCGAATTCAGTTTCATAGCACTCAGAAACAAGAAGCAGAATCGCTAAAGGTTACAGTGAAATGGATAAAGTAAGAGTTTTTATTTTACAGCTGCTTGAGCAGTCTTGACAATTTCTGGTAACTCTGTAGAGTCAACTTCGGAGGTTGTTGTAGCAGGAGCTTCAACATCTGTAGTAGCTCTCGTCACAACGTTCCTCGCAATTTTCCGACCTAGAATTCACAAACACATTTCGAAAATTTTCGAATTTAAAAAAAACTCGAAATAGGTAAATTAAAGGGGTAAAAGTAAAGGTTTGAGATTTATTGAGAGTTGGAAAAACGGACAGTAAGCAGTGGCTTTAACGGCGCGGTTCTGAGACTGAATGGGCTGAGGAGGAAGTGAAACACACGACGGAGAAGAGGCGGAGGCGGAGGTTTGCCGAGGAGGAGGAGCTCTTGAATCGATGATGGTGGAAGATGAAGAGATTGAAAGAGAAGCCATGGCTTTGAGCTTCAAGCCTCAGGAAGAATCACAGAAACTAATAAACAGTTTAGTATTATCTGAGAGATTGATTAATGGAGAGATTTGATAGTTTTGGGGGTTGTGGAGATGCTTTCACTGTGACCAGTCGGAAACGATTCGACCACTCGTTTTGGGTTTCCCGATCAGGATAGTGCTGACGTGGCTTACGGAAAGGCGATCTTGGAGTTTTCATTGGATAGAATATTGTTGGTTTTTTTCATATTATTATTAGGGGGACTGAATTCTAAAAAATATTTTTCACTTGTGGCTTTTGGATAGTATACTAATTACTAAAACAGTTTCAATCGAAGTTGAATAATTTGGAAAATGTTATAAAAAGATTATGATTTTATCACGACGATAAATATAAATAAAGACGAAAATTTTATACTCGATAAAATTATCGGAACTGATGAAGAGAGAATATTTGAGTGAGAGATTCTTTGTTGTTCGAATGTTTTTCCTCTTTTTGTTATCTTTTACAATTAACAAAATCGTTCGTATTTATAGAAGAATAAAAGCTAATTACTATGCATGCACATAAATTATATTAAAATTATGCTTTCCGTCATTTGAGAAGTTTATGTTTCGTTCAGCCGATATTTTTTTACTTTTGTAACACTCCCCCTTGGAGACCAGTGTCACTATGCCTCTTGCGTAATATCTTATGTTGCCTCATTAAAAACTTTTCTAGGAAAACCCAATGGGAAAAACTATAGTAGGTAAAAAGAGTACAACAACGCAAGCTCCCCCTCGAATGATCAAGTGTCATCTTGTTAAATCTCGTTGATGACGCATTCCAATGTTATGAACATGCTTTCTGAAGGTAGTGGTAGGCAGCGACTTTGTGAAAATATCTGCGGCATTGTCACATGATTGAACATTCTTGACCTCAATAACTTTAGCCTTCTCAAGCTCCTGGGTGTATGAAAAAAACTTTGGATGGATATGTTTCGTTCTATCACTTTTGATATATCCTTCTTTAGTTTGAGCAACACATGCAGCGTTGTCTTCATATAAGATTGTTGGCTCCGAGTTAACGTGGATCCCACGGCCTGATCGAACGTTTTGACTTATTGGCCTTAGCCGATCTCATTCTCTACTTGCTTCGTGGAGTGCAATAATCTCGGCATGATTTGAAGAAGTTGCTTCAAGTGTTTGTTTCGAGAACGCCAAGATAAAGCGGTGCCACCGATCGTGAATACATATCCTGTTTGTGATCGGGCTTTATGTGGATCCGATAAATATCCTCATCTGCAAAACCAACCATCCGACCATTTGAATTATTAGAATAAAATAATCCTAGATTAGTAGTTCCTTGAAGATAACGAAGGACATGTTTAATCCCATTCCAATGTCTTCGTGAGGGAGAACTAAATCGCCAAAAGATTAACAGCAAAAGAAATATCAGGGCGAGTATAATTTGCAAGATACATAAGGGCTCCAATTGCACTTAGATATGGTACTTCAGGACCAAGTATCTCTTCATTTTCTCCAGATGGTCGGAATGGATCGTTCTCAATATTAAGTGTTCTAACGACCATTGGAGTACTGAGAGGAGTTGCCTTATCCATATTAAAATGTTTTATCACTCGGTTTGTATATGTGGATTGATGCACAAATATACCCTTTTGGGAATGCTCAATTTGTAAGCCAAGACAAAACTTTGTCTGTCCGAGATCTTTCATCTCAAATTCTCCTTTTAAATAATCTGCGGCTTTTTGTATTTCCTTTTGAGTTCCTATTATGTTCAGATCATCAACATATACCGCGATAATCACAAATCCCGATATTGTTTTCTTGATGAAAACACATGGGCATATAGGATCGTTTACATATCCTTCTTTCATTAAATGTTCACTGAGAGGATTATACCACATTCGTCCAGATTGTTTTAACCCATATAATGATCTTTGCAACTTTATTGCGCATAACTCTTTGGGTGTAGATTTTAATGCTTCTGGCATTTTAAACCCATCTGGAACTCTCATGTAGATATCAGCATCTAATGATCCATACAAATATGCTGTAACAATATCCATGAGACGCATCTCTAGATTTTCATTAGCCGCTAGACTCATTAAGAATCAAAACGTGATTGCATCCATAACAGGAGAATAAGTTTCCTCATAATCAATTCCAGGCCTTTGAGAAAATCCCTGAGCCACAAGACGAGCTTTCTGTCTTATAATCTTATTTTTCTCATTTCGTTTTCGAACGAATACCCACTTGTATCCCACGGGTTTCACATCTTTGGTGTGAGTGTAATTGGGCCAAATACATTTCGTTTATTGAGTGAATGAAGCTCAACTTGTATCGCATCTTTCCATTTTATCCAGTCTTGTCTGTTTTGACATTCATATACAGACTTGGGTTCTGGATCATCATTTTTCTCAGATATTTCCTTTGATACACGGTATGAGAAAACTTCATCATCAATATCAATTTCATTTCGTTTCCATATCTTCCCACTATGGATATAATTGATAGAAATTTCATGATTCTCTTCATGCTCATGATGCTCTTCGTTATCATTAGTCTTATCCTTTAAAGTATTTTTAACTATTTTAGGACTATTTGGCTTTTCAATTTCCTTTCATTTTCTAGGATTTTTATCCTTAGAACCAACGGGTCTACCACGCTTCAGGCGTGTCCTAGACTCACGTGTATCATTTGCACCTCCAATTTCTTTTGGAATTTCAATTCGTGCAGGAACATTTGCAGCTGGAATATGTGATTTGGTTACTGTTTTAGTATCCGCAAAAGCATCCGGTAATTGATTTGCTAAACTCTGCAAATGCATAATTCGTCGAACTTCTAGTTCAGACTGTTTTATAGGGGGGTCAAGGTGTAACAAAGATGGTACACACCATTCAATATCCTTTCCCACTTGTTTATTCTCTCCTCCTAGAACCGGGAATACTTTTTCATCAAAATGACAATCGGCAAAACGTGCCGTAAAAATGTCTCCAGTCTGCGGTTCTAAGTACCGTATAATTGATGGAGAATCACAACCAACATATATCCCTAACCTTCTTTGTGGTCCCATCTTTGTGCGTTGTGGTGGTGCTATAGGCACATATACCGCACAACCAAAAATTCTTAGATGAGAAATATTTGGTTCTCGACCAAATACTAATTGTAATGGGGAGTACTTATGATATGCACTTGGTCTTATCCGAATAAGTGCTTCTGCATGTAAAATGGCATGTCCCCATATAGAGGTTGGAAGTTTTGATCTCATGATCAGTGTCTTCGCAATCAATTGTAAACGTTTGATTACTGATTCAGCCAAACCATTTTGTGTATGAACATGTGCTACAGAATGTTCAACCTCAATTCCCGTTGCCATACAATAATCATTGAAGGCTTGAAATGTGAATTCACCAGCGTTGTCTAGTCTAACTCTCTTAATAGGATAATCAAAGAATTGAGCCTTTAGCATGATTATCTGAGTTAGAAATCTCGCAAATGCCATATTTCGAGATGATAATAGACAAACATGTGACCATCTACTAGATGCGTCAATTAATACCATAAAATAATGGAATGGTCCACAAGGTGGATGTATTGGTCCACAAATATCTCCTTGAATTCTTTCAAAAAACTTTGGTGATTCTTTATCGATTTTGGTTGGCGATGGCCTTATAATCAATTTTCCAAAAGAGCATGCAGCACATGTCATTTTGTTCTCCTGATATATCTCTTGGGTTTTCATTGAATGACCATGTGTGCTCTTAATAATTTTTCGCATCATTGTGGTGCCTGGGTGACCCAGTCGATCATGCCACAATATTAAATCTTCTGGATTCCTTTTAATCACTAGATGTGATTCGATTGTACTTATATGCGTATGATGCAATCCCGAGGGAAGTTTTGGAAATTTTTCCAATATAATATTTTTCCCTGATTTATTAGAAGTTATATACATATACATCTCTCCATTCTCAGTTGCGGACTGAGTATCATATCCTTGAAGGTATATGTCTTTGAAACTCAACAAATTCCTTTTAGAATTTGGAGAATATAACGCATTATTTATAGAAATTTTTGTTCCATTCGGCAACAGAAAATTGGCTTTACCAATTCCTTTAATAACATCAGCTGGACCTGATATTGTATTAACAATAATGTTTGCCGGTTTGAGATCAGAGAAATAACTCTTTTTCTCAGAATAGTGTGCATTGTTCCACTATCTGGTATACAGATTTCTTTACCATTTTCCTTCGATATTTTTCCATTTGTATCGTTCTCCATTTCTGTAATGAAAAGAAACATCAAAAATAAACTTCAAAACACACAATAATTATACATTAGTTTCTTTTAAAACAAACAACAAACTTTAAAAAACAATAGAAAACATGATTTTAAAATATGGCACAACTGGAGCATTATTCCGTGATATTGGTCTAATCCAACTCATTTGTAAAGTCGGCAGAATCGAGGTACGATGTACCCTCAAAGTTTTCTACGAGAATGACTTCTTTTCCTTTTCCTTTTATGGATTCTTTGTATAATTTACAAAGGTGTTCAGGGGTTCGACAGACATGAGCCCAGTGCCCTTTTGATCCACATCTATAACAGATGCTATCACGTTTTTGGCTGGTATTTCCTTGGGATTCTTTCCCTTTCGGATTTTCTTCAGGTCAAACCCATGTATTTGACTTTCTGCCTTGATGGTCATAAGGTTGATAACGTCCCTTATTAAATCCGCGACCACGACCACGGCCACGACCACGACCACAGCCTCGATCCCGACCTCTATAGGTTTGATTCCTTCGCTCTGGATATTCTATATCCGATGCATTTGTTGCATTCACTTCAGGGAATGCATGGGTCCCAGTGGGACGAGAATTGTGATTTTGAATGAGAAGTTCACTATTCTTCTCAGCCAGTATGAGAGTCACCATCAATTCAGAGAATCTTTTATATTCTCGGCTCCTGTATAATTCTTGTAGGAGACGATGCTTTTTATGAAAAGTTTGATATGTCTTTTTGAGCATTTCTTCTTCAGTGACTGGCTTGCCACAATATTTAAGTTGTGACACAATTCTTAGGATAGCGGAGTTGTACTCGTTAACTTTCTTGAAATCCTGAAATCTCAGGTTTCTCCACTCTTCCAGAGCGTGAGGGGCGTTATCTCCCTCTGGTTATCAAACCTTTCTTTTAGAGATGCCCACAATTCTGCTTGGGTCTTTTATAGCGATAGTCATGCATCACATTTTCATCGAGATGCTTTTTCAGTAAGATTATCGCCATTGCCTTATCCTTGGCAAGCGATTTGTTTCCCACCTTTATGGTGTCGGATATATCTAGTATCTCAAGATGAAGCTCGACGTCTGTGGTCCATGAAATATAATTTGTTCCAGTTATTTTGAGAGCTGGAAATTTAAGCTTCTCGATATTTGCCATTTGATTTCTAAAAACAAAACAATAAATTTTATTAATACGATGATATTACATTATTAAAGTAAAATAATACAAGCTGATTATAAATAATATAATTAGAAAAATGATTTAAATAAAGGAGGCACGGGAATAAAAAAATGATTACAAGAAATACAATTGCATAAAAAAGTAAAATAAAAGCAAAAACAAATTCTTCGGGAGTAAAATCTCCGACAAGTAATCCGTAAATAGAAGCGATTATTAAACCCGCGATAAACATCAAAAGAAGATGCACCATTTTTCTTACAGAAATAAACGATTTTAGTGAGAGATTTAGAGAGATGGAAATTTTGAAGTGAGATGAAATGAGTAGAAATGAAAGCATTTATAGATTGAAAAATCACTATTTATTAGCCGTTGAAACAACGGTCAGAAACACTATTCACAACGGTCGATTTTTGAAAAGTTAAAAGAAAATTTTTGCGACCGTTAATGAGAAAAATCAATCAGAAAAAAAATAAAAATCAATCCGATAAAAATTTACCAATTTCAGAAAAAATTTACAAAATAAATTTCATTTTGTCATATAATAATTTATTAAACAATAATATTATGGTGACAGGGTCATAACGATAAAATATGGTGGTGGCATAGCCTTAGGAATTATGGTGCATGAGGCATCCATAAGACATAATATAAAGCGATAAATAAATTATGGCGCCCGAGGCGTCCATTATTATGGTGTATATACATCCATAATGTAAAAATAGTAAATAAATTATTTCCATAAATAAAGAGTATAAGTCTATCATATTTGTGATACCTGGTTACTCTATTGAGAACGTATCAAAATCGATTTGGATGTCGATTTTTACCATCTGAGGTTACATGCTGGATAATACTAGGTCTCCCCTTCACACCTGGGAGTTTTATACCGATATATCACATATATTTTATGGATCTGATTTACGTAAAGAAACTCAACCTTTTCGGTATATTGAAGGATCGGATGAATGATAATTTTTCGGTGTGAATAGTAACTCCGGCGATGAATAGTGGATTCGGTGATGAATAGTAACTTCAGTGAAATCGTTTATATTTGATCGGAGTGATCGTGCTGATAACGTGTTATAAAAAGATTATGATTTTATCACGACGATAAATATAAATAAAGACGAAAATTTTATACTCGATAAAATTATCGGAACTGATGAAGAGAGAATATTGAGTGAGAGATTCTTTGTTGTTCGAATGTTTTTCCTCTTTTTGTTATCTTTTACAATGAACAAAATCGTTCGTATTTATAAAAGAATAAAAGCTAATTACTATGCATGCATAGTGACGGTGGGCTCCACATAAATTATATTAAAATTATGCTTTCCGTCATTTGAGAAGTTTATGTTTCGTTCAGCCGATATTTTTTTACTTTTGTAACAGAAAATATATATTTCTCTTTGCTATAGTCTAGAAATCTATAAAAAGAGCTCATTACATAACCCATTTGGAAAACACACATTAAAATTTATTATAACTTTTTCATCACAATTCTTCTACTATATATTTTAAGTTTTAACTCTTACATACAGTATAATCATGATTAAACAGTGTATTTTACAGTTTTTTATATATTGGAGTTTTCATTGGATAGAATATTGTTGTTTTTAAAAGAACAGGTGAACTATAGCGAAGTTAAGTAAAATTAAAGGACACATAATGCGAGTGTGAGAAAAGTTAAAAGTTAAGTTACAATGTGATAATGATTAGAAGTATGAAACGGGCCTTCCTTTGTGTATTTACACAAAGATATGTGGGCTTTTTATATTTGGGCCGATCAGTTACTCAAACATTCAAACCCATACTATCTCGTAAGGTGGAAAGATATTTTTATTAACAAAAGTCAAACCCCAAAGGAGAGGCAAAAGCAAAAGAAAAAGACAATGATGATTATGAAAAGACAGAGAGGTCAAACTTCATATACATCTATAAAGTGGGACCCACCTATGTAGAGTACCCTCAAACGAAGTCAAGTCCCATGCCATTGCCCGAGAAGACTCCAATTACATACCAACAAAACAAGGAATTCAATTTCGCCACTCGAGATAACGAAGTTACGAAAGATCGTTACTTTTACTTTTTGGATTTTTCGTGTTTAAAATTCAGTAATCAACCGTTGAATATCTGACGAACTGCCGCCGTTATCTCATCGGCCGATCCCAAATTGCAGTCATCTTCCATCTGAGATTAAACATTAAACAAAAAGAATGAACTTTTCTACCAATGTCGATGGGTTTTGTTTTTTATAATTTGGGGGTTTTCGTTTTATAAGTTAGTACCTTAAGGTTGAAGGAATAAGAGATAGATGTATTGGATGGAGATGTGATGTTGATATGAAGAACAGTGAATCGAAGTTTCTCCAACAAAATGATTGATCTGAGAAGTTGTCCTTGTTTTCTCTGGCATTGAATTTTGAGATTTACGTGACTCTCTATCACTGTGGCCTCGACTTTAAGTTTGCTTCTTTGTTCTTCTTTAATCGCACACGACTTGTTCGACGAAATGTCCCTGAGGTTATTATCATCTTTGATATCACTTTGTTGAGTTATCTTTTGCGCTTCAAGGGATTGCAAGTGTTGCTCGAGGATCTTTACGAAGTCTATTGCTCCTCCTACTATTGACGCTTGGTCTCCCTGTGGAAATTACAACCAAATTAGATAAGGAATTTGACATTTAGTAAAGGTTCAAACTTTAATGTATGGTTTTGTTTATACCCTTTGGATGTAGGAAGGTGGAATAATGGAGCGGAGTGAGTTGAGATGAACGTTCATTTGGCGCCTGCGGTTTCGTTCAACCGCAATGTGTGTCATTCTTTGAGTCTCCATCTCTTCTACGTTTTTCGTTGGTTTAGTTCTCCTCCTCTTTCTCTTTTCTCTGGTTATTGATGTTGCCATGTTGTTTTTGCGCTTGCGTCTTGAATTTGCTTTGTTTACTGAGTTTAACGGAAATTCTTGGCTTGATATAGCTTCATTGACTCCTTCCAAAGATGGATTGTGAGAGTAGTGGTTGGTTTCAGAATAAATGGGTGAATGAAACTCTGGAACTTCATGTGGGAGATAGTTTTCAAGTTCCCAAGGCTTTTCAAGTGTCTGAAGAGAGAGTAGTGCTAGAAAGTTTGGGTCTTTGAAGGGCAAAAACGAAGAAGGGTCTTCACTCTGTTGCAGCATTTGTAGAAATGGAATTCTTGTATCTTGTAAGGTCGCGGTTGAGAATTGGTCTTCCTCAAGGGCAAAGCTTTGATCCTCTACAGATCTTCGAACTTCAAGGCTTCTTCTCACATTCACTTTTTGATCCAAAGACTGCAAAAAGAAAAAACAGAGGAAGGAGATAGTTACAAGGTGTGTGAGAGAAAGAGAAAGAAGTGAAATTTAAAAGACAAGTGAGTTTGGGTAATTCTACTGTGGGTTATGGTTAGTGGGTCAGTGTAGGAAAAACAAAATTAGAAATGAAAAATGGAATGTTTCAAAGAGAGGGAAACAGTAGAGAGCAGATTTGTTAATGCTTTTAGTATAACAAACATACACAGCATTGAATGCAACTATTCTGGACTCATTTGGAAGGAGTAAATGCAACAAGTCCACATCTTTGATTACAAAACCAATAGTTGAAAGAAAACAAGAAAAAGGTTCCAAATTGAGATAAGATACATTACACAGAGCTTGTTTTGTCCTTGAATCCTCTCCATTAGAAGCTGAGCTCTCTCACTCTCTCTAGGAAAATGATGGGATTTAAAGAAGTAAAAACAGGAAACTAATCTAGTCACTTGGTGTTATGAAAGCTTCTGAAGCTGTTAGCTTTATATAGAAGAGTGGTCTTAAATTGCTATGAAGATGTTGAAGAGAAAATGGGAAATTGAAAGTGAGATGTGAGGGAGAAAGAGAAGAAAACAAAGAGGTACAATAAAAATAAAAGAGATGACACCAAATGTTTGTTTTGAGGACTGAAGATGAGTTGGTGAGGGCTGAGCAGAGCAAGAGGAAGAGAGAGAAGAAAGAGAAGAGAGTCTCTGACAGAAGAAAGGTCCCTCAGAGAAACATTATTGGCTCTGGCAGTTTTGTCTGGCAGCGGAGACAGACAATTGTGGGGACTTTTGTTAACAGACATAAGATGGAGAAGATGAAGAAGCAAGCTTCCATTGATTTGTGTCTTGAAAGAAAGCTTTGATTTTTATTGCAACCCAATAAATAAAATTCGAATCTTTAGAAGTGTAAGTGTTTTCATTCATCTCCTCATGATCAATAATATCATTAACCCGTGAATTTTGGATTCTTATCTGTTAAGCATATAAGTGTCGATGCCTTGGCTTTAAGGGTACTAACCAGTGTTTGCCTCTAAATATCTTTTGGTTTTTTTCATCCGATCATTAATTATATATTTACAAGCTGTAAAACTAAATGGTAAATTTCCATTTTTTTGTCTGTTTCTTTCTTCTCTGGAATGAGTCTCCTTGGATCTTGGTCACTCTAGAGAACTACATTTTAGATATCGATCAAATCCGAAAAGTTTATCTCTTTGAGGACAAACAAGAACACATATTTGATCTTAAGCTCACAAGAAGAAACCTTATCCATGTTCTCAATTGTGGCTTCCGTTTATCTCACGTGTTCAGTCTAACACAGCCAAAACAAGATCCAACACAAAAATTTACCCAGAAAATATGAATTAATTTGTCTGCATTCTCAAGATCTCGTTCATACTAGTGTAAATAAGAACCAGAACCGCCTACCAAAGTAAAAAAATATATTTAACCTTTACATAGGCTTTTAAGAATGCCTTAGTAACCTTATCAACAAATTAGAGATTTGAGACTTTCATCTCTGTGTGTACTTGCCGATGTAACTTAAAAGCTCTGGTTACTTACTCTCAGGACAAACATGGCCCACTTGTGACTTATCAATTATAACAACACTAAAAGAATCAATCAGATTCTGCTTCTAACACAATCACAAGCCCTGTGACTCCTAGGAAGATGATGAATCTATAATGAAGTAACGTCTAATCTCAGAAAAGTTAAAGATGACGTACCTGTTCTAAGCAGTTGTGTCCTTTTTGAAACAAGCACAAAAAGTTTTTTCCTTGAAGAGGAATAGTGTTTACTTGTGCTCAACCAAACGATGATGACATATAACTATACCAATATAACCAAAGCAGAGGAACATGCGAAACTTATAAAAAAAGGTAGAAACTTTATTGATTTTAATGTTAATGAGAATGTTGATACAAAAACCCCTCACATATTGCTTTGCTTTGCTTTTAGCGCTCGATTTGTATTGTAACATGACTAATGTTGTACTCCCTGTGGATGTAATCAATTACCTTGTTGAGCACCATATCTGCATCTGCTTCTGGTCTGATATTGACATGGCAAGCCAATAGCACTTTCCCCACAGTGATTGCCCAAATGTGAAGCTCATGAACAGCCACCACTTCTTCCATTTCTAGCAAACCCTTTTCGAGCTTTGTAGCGTCAATCTCTCTGGGTGTACTCTCCATCAACACTTCTAGAATGTTTCGAATCATGTTGATGGTTGTTCCCAAGACAACAACCGAAAAGACAAGCGTGCAGATCAGGTCAACTATTTTCCATTTAGGATTGTACCAAATGATAGCTCCTCCAATCATAACACCAACGCTCTGGATGGAATCTCCAAGGACATGGAGATAAGCTCCTTGGACATTGATGTTCCTCTTTCTTTTCTCTTTCTCTGCGACTTGAGACTTCGATTTGTCCAACAATTGCTCAGTAACATCCCCGTGAGCATGGTGCTTGTCCTCTCCATGACTATGACCATGGTCATGATCATGATGATGGTGATGGGTGGTAACAGTCACCCCATGGCTATGGTTTCCGCCGTGATTATGACCATGATCATGTCCAAGAAGAACAGCCATAATGATGTTGACCACTAGACCAAACGCAGCAACAAGAAACATAAGGAATCCATTAACCTCACTGGTCTCGGTAACAATTCTGATAATGGCTTCATAAACCAGAATACCAGTGAGCAACCAAATGAGCTGGATAGAAAGAAGAGCTCCCAAAATCTCAATCCTGAAAAACCCATAAGTCTGCCTTGGAGTCGCTTCCCAACCAGCAGCCCACAAGGAGAACAAGGAGATAGCAAAGGCAGCAACGTCAGAGAGCAAATGAGCAGCATCGGTTAATATGGCCAAACTATTGGCTTTGATGCCACCAACAATTTCAACGCTCATGAACAATAGACATAGCACCACAGCGATACAAAGCTTTCGCATAGAAGCAGTACGTTCTGCTGCATCCCCGGAAGCATTCTTAGAATCTGAAAACCCACAAGGGGCTTCTCCACAGACTTTACTTCCCCCAACAATTCGTTCTTCATCAGATTTTCCTAGAGTAACCTCAACAATATGAGAATGCTGCTGGGAATTTGAAGACTCCATCTGAAAAGAAAATGCAAACTGAATTAGACGACAAGGAAGAAACCTAATGGATCTACACAGAACTCAAACAAGCAATTAGATACATGTATAAGAAGATAGAAGAATCCCAATAGCTATGAGAATATGGTAATCTGTAATGAATAAAAAGAAAGCAAATTTATCCAGAAAGATGAGATCAAAGGACAAGGACATGTATCCCACTACTAGTACACAAAGAGTTGTTCTTGTAACGAATTTAAAAAACAAACAAGTCAACGCTTTTACAAAGATATATAATAATCATCATAAGTAATGAATTTATGATTCATAACTTATAAAACTACTAGAGTTAAAGAGGCATAGCAAAAAGTAAAGATTGACCCCAACCACCTTAAAACTATAAAGAGAATCAAAGCGTGCCAATTCCAGATATTAGACTCAGAAAGTGAACAATCTAGAAACCCTAAAACGATTTATAAAACACAGAAAGATGTTCGACACAATAATAATAAAAATCGAATCGTGTCCCTACAAGACCAATTCCAGATATTCAAAGTCAGATTCTGAAGAAACCCTAGAAAAACGTGGGCGGCTGAGGTAAAAGAGCTGCAGCAATCGAAAACCCTAATAAATATAAGAAGAAAAAACTCACCAGAAGAGATTCAAGATGGTTGGGTTGGGGATAATCCAGCAATAATGATGATGATGAATCAGTTTGTTGTATAAGAAGAATCTGTGGCCAAAAGAAGTAAAAAGCTCTACATGAATATATCGGCGACCACCGTGAGATATCACGAGATCCACATACCTTCTCTGGGTCCCTTTTCTCTCTTGTCTCTGGAGATCCTCCAAATCTCTGTGCTGCTTTGACGGTAATTATCATGTACACGTGGACGCATTCTAGCTTTCATTTCAATTTTCGGCAAATTTTTTGAATTCTACCCGTTTTGAATTCTATACTGTGGTTAAGTAAATTATTTGAATTCTACCCGTTTTGAATTCTATACTGTGGTTAAGTAAACAAAAACAAAAACAAAAACAAAAAAGTTAATTATTGGGTTTTCGTTTTATTTTAACGATTTTTTGTTAGTTTAGGAGAAAACTTTTTTATTTTGTCTGATGAAATTAATTAGAGTGAAAAAATAAAGTATTACAGAAAAGGTTATAAAAAAAAAAATTAAGTCCAAAATTCTGAGAAATACTTAAAAAAAATTTCTCTCACTCTGTTTTCAACATTTGGAAAGACGGTTTCAGGTAGCCTGATCATTGGGCAGAGTTGATATATACAAACGTTACCCCAATTTCTCAAATTAACTTAAGAAAAAGCCAATCAAATACAAATAAAAACCCCACACTAAAGATATAACTTACATATCTAAATAAGTTTATATTATAAAATCTAAATAAGAAATTGATAGAAACTTAAAAGAGTTTCGTTGAGCTTGCTTCAGGCTTTAGTAGACGTGTCTGCACGCACGAACTGGCCTTTCACTCGTGGACGTTGTTCTGCTAGCTTCTTCCTGCTCTGGTATCGAACCTGTAAATCCATTTTTGAATCAATTTGATCCTTTCAGATGCTTTAATGTTGATGAAGAATTCATAGCTTGTAACAAGTCTCTTACCTTTTTATCAAAGCATCGATCTTTCCTCTTTAACCGGAACTTCATCAATGCAGCTTCTCTCTGACTCCAACGTTGTTGTACATCCAAACTTTCTTCTTCTTTTGGTTTCTCTATGCTGCTACTTTGTCCTGTTATCCCCTCATTCGTGTTGCATGTGCCTTGAGAACCAACTTCTACTTCTTTGCTAGCTGTTTTCAGACTATTTGATTCTACAGGAAAGGAGGAATCTTGCGGATGTTTCATTTGATTTGTAGCTGCGGATTGAAGAACTTGGTTACGGAAGCTTATCTCGTTCTGTCCACATTGTCCGCTTATGCTTGATGATCCTATATTCTCCTGGTTGCTACTTGTTGTGGCGCTTCCTTGCTCAGATCTTACATTTCTTAGCTTTTCATGTGATTCAGTTGGTGTCTTTGGGTCAGCTGAACTACTTGCCTCTAAAGCAACAACGGCTTTCTCGGCTGGCTTCCTGCTATTCTCAAATCTGCAAGTTAAGTAAAGTTATTGGTTAATACACTAATCAAAGATTTTTTTAGTCCTTCCCTTTCTAAGCAAAGCTAAGAGACGGACCGTGAGAAGGCTGATGCATCGGAGAGGCTAAGCTTTTGATACTTGCTTTCACCTTGGTTCTCCAAACTTCTAGAGCAAGATCTTTTCAGAGAAAGTCCAAGCTCTGGACCAACATACTCATCACGAGTGTTGTCTCCAAAGAAACACTTAGGCCGTTTGTCAATTCCACCAATCAAATCCATTGTCACATCAAAAGGTTCAAGCTTTTGGTCCAGTGGTTTGGCATCCTCCATTAGCTTATTCTGACAGTGGTAGCTCATAGCCTGCATAATTTACACAATATCAGCTTCTAATGACATTAACAAAAGCAATAACTCATATAAAAATCACAGTCTAGAACATATTGGTAAAATCCATACCTGAGCACCACTTCCTTGATCGGAATGATATCTGGAATCTGCACTAGCTTCATCAGTATCTTCAAGGTTCTGCCGTGAAGCTGGTAAGCTTTGAGGATGAGCAGTAGGATCATCACGCAACTGATTCATAACCAAAACACACAATTAAGTCTTTCAAACTTAATAATAATCAACACAAGGAAACAAAATCCAAAATTAACTTACAGTAAGTCTTCTCCAGACATGTTGCCATAGATTTTTCAACTCGTTTTTCCTCATGGGTTTAATTAGATAATCAGCTGCACCTCTAAGCATACACTTCAACACTATTGTTATCGAATCTTGCGAAGACATCACTATTCAAAGAAAAAAAATACAAAAAGCATCAGAACAAAACAACTTCTAAAATGCGATAGTAACGCTATAAAGGAGTTTGGGGGATCACCATCGTACTTATGACAGGAATGTTTTTGCAAGCTTCATGCTCCATAACCAAAGCAAGGAGAGCAAAACCAGATATAGATGGCAAATCCAACTCAGTTAATATAAGATCTATGTTATGAGATTTCTCCTTTAGAGTCTCCCACGCAGCTAAACCATCGGAAACAGCTACGACTGTATTTGAATCAAAAAGCAAAAAAAAAATCGAGTTTTTAATACACACAGATCAAACATATCTCATTAAAAATGAAAACTTTGAATAAAACATATATCAATCTACCTTTGTAACAGCATTTTCGAAGAAGAGCAGTGATGATTTGACGAGTTGAGTCATCAGATTCAACTAACAAAACCCTAAGCACCGTTTTAGGCAAATACTTCTCCCACTGAACAACTTCCGATGACTTGACTCTGTTCTTTATCGTCTCCATACCATCATCACTACTTAAAACCACAATATCCCCCATTGATAAGATCAGCTCAGAACAAACAAACAAACAAAAACTAGAACTCGGTAACAGAAACAAAGTCAAAACACACAGCAAACGAAACTTGAAGCTTTTAGATCTTAATCCGCCGAGAAAATGGTTTCTCCGATCAACGATTGAAGATGAGGAAGAAAGGAAGAAGAAGGTGTTTGGTTTGGTAAGTATCTTGATTCAACTTTGGATAAGAACCTCTCAAATCTCGAAAATATCTTGCCTGAAGAAGAAGACTTCTATTGCTATGAGCAACACGAAAAAATAGAAATAAACAATTTTGGGAAATCTAATTAACGGTGAGAAATCATGCGGGCCGTCATTGGCCTGACGTGGCTTAATATGAGCCATTGTTTTGATTTTCTCTGTATCGCGGCTGATTCGGTGGAGGTGGTCCTCTGCTTCTCAGGCCCACATTTACACGTGTCAGTAACCTAATAGCTTTACAGAAGTGAAGATATTCGTCACCGAATGATCTAGTGGTCATGTGGATGACACATCGGTTTCTATTGTATTTGTGTGGCCAACTTTGATTTTAGGGATTTTTGGTTGGCTTTAAAAGTAGATATTTTTTTTTTGTGAAGTTCTATCTCTATGTATCATTCAAATTGGAGGGCCTTTTTTTTCCTTTTCAAAAAGTAAATTATATTAAATGTTATTAACACTAACAAATGGATTATTTTCAATGTTAAACGCCACTAGCATATAATCAAATCAAACTTGGTGGTGGCCGTCTAAATTTTGGACCCCAAATGAAAAATGGATTTTTTTTTTCTTTTTGATAGTATAATATTTTTCTGTGGATTCAAGAAGAAATTCTAGAACCATCTATAAACTTTGCTTTGCGTAGAAAACATGTCCCATCAAATTTAAAAAGAAAAGAAAGAAAAATATCTATCGTCTATGATATGGGACAGTTAATGTGTAATAAACAACAAAATGATCATATTCTTGCGTGTTTACGTATGTTAAGGCTTTAAGGTTTTTTTAGGCCAACTTGGTTACACGTTATGAATTTAATGGGCTTTGTGAGAAGTTAGGCCTTTATATTTAGAAAAAGCTCATCACTTTTGTATAGTACTCCACTTGGTTTAGATAAATAAACATAACAACTGTTGCTTTTATCTTGGAACTGTTAAAATAATAATAAATCGTGAAATGTTATCCACACAGACGAAGAAAAATATCCGTTTTTGTTTTTTGCAACGGTCTTTTGACCGGTACTTTTGTCTTCATAAGATCCCCTTTGGAATCCAAAGAAAATAATCATTTTACTCAGAACCGTTAAAAGAAAATCATCATACGAATTCAAAATAATTATAAGAAATGTTAAATCTCTAATTAAAAAGTACGAGAAAATTCCAGGCGAAAGTGAAAGATGAACATGATGAAGGTCTTATATTAGGTCAAAGATCTTATCTTCAAAAAGTAAGAAACATGATGAACAAAAAAAATAAGAAGAAGCAATGAGATTGAATTATAAAAATTTCAAGAATTACAAATGTGAAAGGGTTTCAAGCTTATCCGAAGCTTAAAAAACCTGTTTGGGTTCAAAAGAAGACATAAAACAATTCTTCTGAACCTGAAAAATAAATAAAAAACCCCAAATGAATGTAATGTGATAATGATGCTTTCTGCATCAATCCAAGTTTTTTTTTCTTTTTCTAGAAGGATAAAGAATCCAAAAACAAAGCCACCAATGCCTTATCTTTGATTCTTTAACCTAATATGCAATATGAATCTTGAAAAAAAAAACAAAGAATATGATTGATGGTTTCTTCTTCTCCTTCCTCCTCCTAAGTACTAATTAAGATTCTAGAATCCTAAAAACGATGAATGAATGTTTCTAGAACGTTGCTGGAGTGATTGATGATGATGAGTTAGTGTACAATGAAGTTTGTCCCTTGCTCTGCTGCTATTGTAGCTAGTAGTACTGAATCAATCCTCTATCTTGATGGTTTTTGTAATTGCTTCATGACCATCTTTAGTGCTAGCTTCAACTGCTGCTGCTGCTGCTGCATTTGTTGTCTTACCAGTAATAACTACTGTTTTTGTTGTTGTTGTTGCAGCTAATACACAAAGAAATAAACAATCAAGGATGATTCAAAAGAATGATCAGTTAAATGATTATCAATAAAGATTGAGTTGTGAAATTAAACCTGAGGTGGAGGTTGAAGAGGATGGTGATGAAGATGAGGGTAATGATAGAGCTAAAGAGGTTGGGAGGGAGAGGATTGGAGGCGGAGGCTGCTGAGAGCTAAACTGCTGCTGAGAAGTGAAGTGTTGCTGATGAGTCAAGTAAGGATATTGCACCAGAGGAGGTGGAGGAGGAGCAGTGTATTGAAAGCTGAAACCTTGATGGTGTTGATGAGCTTGAGCTTGAGCTTGATTGCTACTTTGTGCTGCATTGTATTGGGCATAGAAAGGATAATAACCATGGAACATTCCTGTTGATCCTGATGATGGATGTCCCATGTATGGTGAATATTGTTGTCCTCCATAGAGATGATGATTGTAGTAGTTCTGCAATATAAAACACATATATAAGAACTTCAAAGACTGAACAATGAAATGGAAACAATTACACATTGTGAAAGATCAATGAAATTAACTAACCATTGGGTACATTCCTTCTTGAGAATAACCAGAAAAGCTGCAAGAAGAAAGAAACACAAAACATTTTAGGCATTGTTACATAACAGGCACGATCCATTGTTTACGATTGATGTGATGATTATGCTTACCCGTAAGCAGAGTAAGGAAATGGGAATTGACCAGTGTGTTGTTGTTGTTGTTGTTGATGATGATGAACAAAAGCAGATGAAGAAGAAGAGGCTCGAAACTGAGGAGAAGGAGCAACTAATCCAATTCCTGAACCTGGTGATCTGAATCTCCCAGTTCCTGCAAATAAAGTATCATCAAACTAAACTTCACTCCTTCACGTGTTGGTCAAGTAAGATCAGAATTTATTAATTCACCCTAATTAAGCTAGTTTCACATTGCATTATAGAGAAAGAGAGAGTAAGAAACCATGTCTAGGAGAAGTAGGAGGCCGAGGTTTTTGAGCACCAAGACAAGCAAGATTGCAATTAGCTCTTCTTCCATCAATCACAGGATTCATATTCTGACAAGCCCTCATAGCTGCATCCGCTTCCTTAAACGTCACCTGATCATCATCAATAGAACCAAAAGAGAAAAACTTTATGATAACTTCATCTAAGAAATAGAAACGAAGAAGAAGAAGAAGAACATACAAATCCATATCCTTTGGATCTTCCAGTGTTCTTATCAGTAATGACAACAGCTTCAACGATTTCACCAAACTGTTCAAAGTAACGTCTCATTGTATCTCTTTGTGTCTCCCACGCTAATCCTCCCACGAAGATTTTCGTCAACTTTGTATCATTCGTACTATTACTACCTTCCATCTGAAATTGTCTCTGTTGAGCCATCTGATCTTTTCTTCCCCCAAAATCAAAAAAAAAAAAACCCTAATTCACATCAAAGTTTCAATCTTTTTTCTCTCTATTAACCAAATACCAAAATTTTGATTACAAAAAAAAAAAAAAAAACTGTAACTTTTTTCCCTCCCAACAAAACAATGGATGCGATTCACAGAATACTAAAAAGAAGAAATCTTGAATACCAAAAGAGTGAAAAGAATAGAAGAAAAGAGCAAAAAACTCTGTTTGTGTTGATTGAAGGAAAAAAAAAAAAAAGAGAGAGATAGAAACCCAATGGAGAAGACAAGAAAGCTGCAAGTGGGAACCCACGACAATGGCTATAGAGAGAGAACCAATTGAAATTGAAATTTGAGGAAAAGCCAGAGACCCAATTTCACCTTTTTCGCTGTATTTATATATATTTATACTATTGGGTCCGCTGCATAAACATTTGCTTCGCTGTCTTCAACCTCTCTCTCTTGAAATCTGCGAATTCCTGAATATATTTTTAATTATAAAGACACAAACATTTTTTTTAAACACAAACTTTGACCGTTCGTATTCGAGAATAAATAAAAATAACGGTGAGAAAAAAGTTTTAAATCTTTCTTTCTGATCGCTTATCTCTCTCAAATTTTTGGTTTAATTTAATTAGATATGTTTTTTTGTGCAGTAGCAATATGTATATAACCGGGGGAAAAAAAAAAGAGAGAATTTTATAGGTAATGGTAGAATGTATAAGAATGATGTAATTTTTTTGTGGATCTTGACTTTCTGGCACAACCTTCTAAATTCTCTCTTTTCTTTTTTATTTCGAATTTTTTTTATGCTTTGTTTTTTTTAATTTTAACAACTAAATCCTTTTATTATAAAACGAACGAGATAATTATAATTGTAGGCCAGACCTAGTTTTAAACACACAAGCCAGGTTGTCCACCTCAATACATTCCTGAATTGCCTCTTCCCAGTATTTTTAATATTATTCCTATTATTTTTATATTATCTTATTATTCCTATTATTTTCATATTATCTTTTTTTCAAAATGTTATCTTATCTTATATTCCCTCCGTTTCATATTAGTTGTCGTTTTGCATCTTAAAACTCGTTTCATATTAGTTATCATTTTATGTTTTCAATGCATATGTTTGATAAGATTTCAAACTTTATCCTTTTTGTTTTAATGTTCTGACCAATGAAATCAAATCAAATAAACATTAATTAGGAGTAAAATAGAAAAATCAAATGTTTTCTTAATATGTGTGAAATAACCTTAAATGACAACTAATTTGTAACAGAGGAAGTAATTTTAAGAAAAAAGTACTAATATTAGTCCTGCTTTCTTTTTTATTCAATCAGAGCCGTCAAATGTATCATGTGTCACTAATGGTAATTGTGGAAATATATGCATTTTGGTTTCGATATTACTAAAATATTTATTAAAATATAGTTATTCAAATTCGGTTGAATACCCGCAACGAATGAAAATTTTAATTATTTTTTTTTTTTAATGTAATGATTTTTACTAAAGAAAACACTCAAAGAATGATAGATGTGTCTACCAATCATTAGCCGTTTTCTTTCATTTTGGTTTAGATATATTAGCCGTTTTTTCAACTAAACGCATTCTGAAAATAGATTTTGCTTAAACTACCAACAAATTCTATAAAAACGTACCGCATTTATAGTTTTTATCACCGAATAATTCGTGTTGGATTTGTAGTAATATCGGATATCAAACATATATATACATAAATTTTAACAACCATTTATAAATTCAATTCTTTCAGTATATCGACAATTTACCATTTGTGTTAGGTGAATAAAAACTGTCATGTTGGAAAACATCCAAAACTTCATTAGTTAAATAATTTTCAGACAAGCCGAAAAATCAAAGCAGCAGTTGTTGCATAGTTAGAAACTAATATGTGAAAATGAATAGAAACAAAAAGAATTAATAACTATTGTGAACCATTGCATCAACATGCATTGTCAGATCAAGGTGTACGTAAAAGTCAATTTTACATTCGATAAGTTGGAGGCCCGAAACTTGATTATTTTCCTTAAGCAACATCCATCACTGATTATCACCTTCTGAAAATAATTAAAGGTATATATATAAACACATTTTCATTCATCACTATTTTCCAAAACCTGGTTTTTTTTGCTTCTAAAGCCGTTCCACATCTCTTTGATTTTATGGCACGTCTACTGCATTGGTTTTGGTATATAAATATAAATATTTATTTTTAAATGTATGTATAATATTTTTTCATATAAAAAGTGTAGATATGAGTTATTTGATGATGGATAGTGTCGCACTGATAAATCCACATGAAGGCTGCAAGATACAGGCAGGCATGCACATGTTTATGCTCAGCCACTTTCCACTATTATTAAAAAAAATCTAATTTTTTAATTCTCCACTTGCACTAAACCACCGTTAGATTGATCGCACTTTTCATCCAACGGTACTAATTGTAATACGTAACCACGCGTACGTGGTCCCGCGCGCATGGGATCATTTGTCTCAGTGATGTTTATTTAAAAAAAAAAAAAGAGTTATGACGCGTGACGTGTCCAGCGATTTTGTTTCCTTAAAGTCTGAAATCCGTTAGAAACGCAGTTGATTGGTTTGTTGTGTCGTGGCCTGTGAACATGACAGCGAATGATACGGATTCCGTTATTTTGACCGTCAACGTTTCTCTGCCACGTGGTGGAATATTCGTTGGCAAAATGGGACTTTAATTAAAAAGGAAATTTTATTTATCAAAAAAAGGAAAATAAAATATTTTTAAAAGCGTATATTTGAATATTAAAAAGCGTAGTAGAAAGGTTCTTTGTGGGCTTAAGTCTATTTGTTGTTACACAACCTAGAGCCCATTTAACTAGAAATACGCTGTTTTGACCTATTTATTCATGTGTCACACTAGGCCCGTTAGTTAAAGATCCGTTATAAACTTAATTTTTTCACTGCGAAGTTTTATTAGGGTAACTTATTAAAAATTTTGATTACTTGTTTACCCGTAAATTAGGTATGGACATTTCAGTCCATTTTTTAGTACAATGAAAGATAGCTTCTAATTTTGATGATAAAAATTTCAGATATCTAACATGTGCCCAACTCTATTAGTTGAATGATTTCGACTTCCATAAGTGTACAATCCATCATTAACGATTCACGCCTTGACCGGAATTAGCAAACCGCTATGCTCTAGCTTAGGACACCTAGTTATCCAAAAAGATTGCTATATTTTGCCAAAATATAGGGACATAATCATTACGAAGAGACAAATCTTATCCATTGGCTCCAACATAAAAAGAAAAGTACGTCATAGCGTGAGCTGAAAACATTATACATTTAAATTTCGATATTTGAATACATGGTTTACACATAATGTACGTTTTTCTACATCTAAAAGACCAAAAACACACAGCAATTTGACCATGCATGGTGCAACATTAGAATTAAACAATCGTATTATTTTATTTCAACGAAAGATACGCACCTGCCTCTCATGCATGCAATTATTAATCAAATACGAGTTCCTGACCAAGAGATACCACTGAGTTGATATGAACACAGATATCATATAAGACGACAAAGCTTGAAGCCAGGTAAAAATAATATTTATTAGGAGTTTTATAAATTTTCAATTACAATACTTAGTTCTTTTGGGTATTCTTTTAACCACGATATTTTTTTCATTTGATAAAACTATACATGCACCACTCTTTAATCCTTAATTGACTAAAATTGTTTTTTACCTTTAAGGTGGGTTTGGGTAGTTCTATATAAGAGACAAAAAAATAGAAAATATGAAAATATATATCTTCTAAATATCCTGCAATATTCAAGGTTTATGGCTTTATGCGTTCACCTATGCTTTCGTGTTTAACTTTTTAGTTCATAAATACGAGGTTGAAAATAGAGTTGAAGCATTTTTCATGTATTGAACAATCTGAATAAATTATTTGAAAAAGGGGTTTCTCCTTTGCATGTTTGTGCAGCAATTTTGCTAATAACATAAGTTTGTGTCATGCATATAGTACTTGTACATACAGACGGTGTAAGTCTCATAAGAATATAGATTATTTTTTAGCGAACGCATTATTTCAGTCAGAATACTTCAAGAAGTATAAAACTATATAACATTTACGATCGATGGTTAAAAGGATTTACTCTAAATGTTTTTTTCACTATAATTGTAATCACTGTTTTTGCTAAAATGTGAAAATATATACCAAGAAACGTTTTGCCCAAAAAAAAAACCAAGAAACGTTAGTTTGGTGAGCTAAGAGTTTCTTGAGATCTAAAAACCTAATCGAAATAGGACGAAGAGATATCAAAAACAATTTTAACGTCACTCATATGAAAATCAAAAGGATACAAGATTCTTGAAATCCCTACGTACATTGTATGTGAGGTTGATGTCTTTGAAACTTTGACACATCTGTCGATTTGTGATTTTGACAATCTTTGACTACTTCTAGATATTTTTAGTTACAAATAATCTCACATTTTTATGGGTTTTGAGAGACATATTATCTTGGATTTCGGCTTGTATCTATCAGTTTATATATATGTTATAAGTATTTATCATAAAAATATCAGCTCTTTCGAAGAAAAAGTTGTGAAATTCGAAGAACCGTACTATATATAAAAAAGGGAATCGGGTGAAACATTTGAATAAATATAGCTAATAATGCATAGCTGTATTTCTTGATACGTTATTACATAATCCAAATTCAAAAAAAAAAGTACATATATATTTATGTCTATATGTCACGTTTTATTTACATAAATTTGAAAGTACTAATTCTCTGTGAAAACGACGTTAACTAAACCCAGTTTTTTTTAAAATACTCGAAAAAAAGAAGAATTGTTAAAAACAAAACCATGTAAAATAATACTCCTATAAGATACACGTGGATTTCGTGAAAGGGTCCAAAATCAATGGAATCTACAAGAATTGCTATTCGCCATTAAAGAAATTGGAGTGTGGAGTCATGACGTCTCACCATTAAGGCTTAACAAATTTTGACGAAAATTCACCAAACTAAGATTGCTTCCCATGCAAACTTTGTTCATCTTCTAGAGGGTTTGCAAATTTACTTTTCAATTATTTTAGTAAATTTCGATCATTTCCTTTCATTGTTTACTATCCATAACCAAATAATTACTGTGTATATATTATATTCAATAACATAACAAGTATTCTATAATTTTCTATTTACTATTACCAGGAAAATTACATTTACACGACTTAAAAATGTGATGAAAGTAAATATTCCCACATTTGATGTGTTTCCGGTGATTTATAATTTGTTTCATATATATGAATGTGCGCGGTGATACTACGTTAGAGAAAGCTATATGTAGGTTACTTGTGTTGTCCATAGTAAACATATAACATACGTATTTTTTAATCGATGTACAAATTATTATTGATTGTATAGTTTGTTTCATTTAGATAACTAAAATGGTGGATTACCAAAAAATTATGGGACTCGGCTTGGAAATTTCTTATTTAAATTGACAAAACGTGTTCATTTCATGTTTTAAAATATGATTGTGTGTATAAATCGTCAGAAATTAAGTGCTAAAAAAATTAATAACCAGTTTACAGTAATTTATCATATATCTATGAGATCTATCCATAAGTTATTAGGTGTTAGAATATATTTTAATAGCAGAAAAATAGTCTGGAATATGAAAATGATGGTTGGAATTGAAAAAAGAAATGAAAGAGAATATTGAGTTATTAGTAAATAGTGAACATATAAGTTTTCATTGAAATATGGGCGCGTGTTGTTGAGAACGAACATAAAATAATTGTTGATAAATTGTAAGCCAATAAGTCACATAGCCATCAATGAAAACTACAAATGCTCAACGTGCCCATGGAAAAAAAAAACACCAACACTACAGAACTTGATACCCTCAAAACCTACGTAACGACAGCATAAATACACTTATATATTTTCCACACACACATATATATATATATATATATATATTCTGCCATAATGGCTATATAAATGAGATCTTAAATATAATTAATTAATTATTTAATCTCGATAATGATATATTGGCGACTGAAAGATCTTTTTTTTTTATGTATGAATACCGGATGTTTTGGGCTAACTAAAACTCGTAGTCCGAACCTAGAGATTACTTTAGACTGTCTTGCTGCGGATTGGTGTGAATCATGTGATGCTAATGTTACCTTCAACAAATTCACATTGAAAAATTGGATACTATACATATATTCTCAATCAAACATTGAATATACTAAAACCCATAGACACTATACCAAAATAGAATGAAAATTTTGAAAGCAAACCTACTTTTTAATTATTATTATATTTTCAATTCTATGACAAAAGCAAACCTTATAAACTTATTTGGTTGATTTTAGGGTTTGATTTTACTATCCATTATTGTGATATAAAAAACTGCTTATTTGATTTTGAAATCCACAAAAATTTCCAAATTCTACAAGGCTTTTCAAAATTCATTAATTATACATTCCAATAAGCCATATATCTTTAAGTTATTGATGAAATGGTTTCTAGCAAGAAATTATTTTTTGGTCTGCTACTAGAAATTTATTTCTCACAAACAATAGAGAAGTTAGTAATATTTTAAAGACACCACAAGTTTCTTTATTTAATTCTTATACTTTATCTTTATAAATAATGTCTTAAAATTTTCACTGATACTAAATTTTTAAAAATAGTTATTAAATCTTCAATTAATATCAGCATTTTAAATATTTATCTTCACCTTTAATAATAACAAGTGACTCCATTTAAAATAGAAACAATTTTATCTAGCAAAAATATTACAAAACGAAATGTATTGTTTACTGGAAAAAAATTATGAACTGTAAATTTCTGAAGGTATATTAGTTAGAAATTTCGAATTTTCGAAGCGCAACCAATAAATACATGGACTAATTAAGACACACAAAAATAGTTGGGTGCAATGTCATTAATCAAGCAAAAAAAGATAATGATTAGAAGCATGGAATTCCGGAATCGCAACAAAATGATTCTGTGTTTAGACAATAGCAGAAAGGCCTCTTAACTAATCTTAAATAAAGTCTTAGTTCCAACTACATTAACACTCCTTAGTTCGATTAATTTTGTTTTCTGAGTGCGTTTCTACGCAATAAGTATACGTACTCACACACAGTACAATTTTACAGTGATAAACTACGTGGCTTTTGACGTCATCGTTACTTTCCGATCGTCTCATCGACCAACCAACTGCTAAGAATATATATATATATATATATATATATTATTTTTTTATATGTTTATAAGAGATAATTATTTGGAATATAGATAGTTTGGTTACTCCCTCTCTATAAGAATGAATGATTTTCTGAGGTTTTATTCTTGTATAAAAAAGATTGATTTTCTTTATTATATTTAATACATTTCAACTAATTAATATATGTTTTTACCTTTATAATGAATAATTAATTGTATGTAGTTAAAATGAAAAGGTCAAAAGCCCAATAAATAGAATAAAATACACCTTAAAATTAACTTTTTATTTTCAAGATCATTTATTTTATTTTTTTAATTTTGGTGAAAACTTCATACAATCATTCTTTCTTATACAGAGTACAAGAATTGATGGAATATTGCGAGAATTCTTTTATCTTGTGAAATAACCACTAGATGAAATTATCAATAATGTGTTAAAAGTTCAAACAGTAAAAATACATCGTTCGTTTCATCATTTTGAACTAATTAACCATATTTTTAAGGTTTGCGGTTTAAAACCCCCCATACACTGATACTTCTCCTTAAATCAATCCAGACTCTCAAACTCTTCATATTATTCTCCAAACTATCTAATTTAATGATTATTCTAATCTTTTTTTTCTGCTCAATTCCATCTACGAAATTAAACAACCTAAATACCGATCAATTCTAATAAATCGTGTTTAGAAATAGCAATTGCCCACTAATTGTTATAACCCAATTTAAACCCAATTAACCCGATTGAAACCAATTAAACATGATTGAAACCAACTGAACCCGATTTAAACCCCAAATCCCCAAATTGATTTAACACATTATACCCAAACCATTTGTTTTTTTTCTTCGACAAAGAGATTGAGATTAAGCTGAGTAATTGTTTTTTTTGGTTTATCCTTCTGCTAGCTGAAGCTTGGAACTCTTGTTTGTTATGTTTCTTCAGTACGTATTTGCTTTTAGAAAATAGTTGATAGCTATTATTCAGATTTTAGTATCTCTACTGATTTAATTTGAAGGAGAATGTTTCAATCCAGAGCCTTATTGTTTGTTTGAAAAACTTGGGAATTTTGAAAAACGGTTAGCAAAAGAACGTTGATGTGTGAAAACTATTTTTTTCTTAAGGTTACTCTCTTTGACGTTCTTGATCAGACATAGTAATATGAGGTTTTATTATCTGTTGCATTAGGAACAATTTTAACAAATAGTTGTTATAGGTATCTCTCTTTTTAAGATGTTCCTCTATTGGTTTATGGAAACTAGAATATGAATATTGAATTATGTTTTGTATCAGATTGTGGAAGTGATGATCCAGAGCTCAAACAAGAGATGGATAAGCAGTTTGTAGATCTTCTCACTGAAGAGTTGAAGCTGCAAGAAGCAGTTGCACATGAATGTTACACTTGCCGAAGCTAAAAGGGTTGCTTCGCAGTACCAAAAGGAGGCTGAGAAGTGTAACGCCGCCACATAAATATGTGAATCAGCTAGAGTGGAGCTCAAGAATTGTTGCTCAAAGAGCAGAAGTTCACTTCTTTGTGGGAGTATAGAGCTCAGAAATTGGGTTCGGATGGTGATTAAGTAAGTGATTAATTATTTAGTGACTTGTTCTCAGTCTACCCTGAAGAGTTTCTCAATGGAAGCAAACTAGATTTTCTCTTCCGCATACAGCTCTTGAGAACATGGGAATCGCTTAATTCTCAAGGCAATGTCTTTATCTCCCATGTTCTCTACACATGTAGCTCGTTTTTGTTTTGCTCGTTGAACTTAATATAGCTAAAGAAAGGATTGGCCAATTGTATTGACTTTTCTCCAAATATAACATGTCAACTCACATTGGACGAGAAGTCACCGAGTTCTATATTTTATAGTTCATGTTCATCACCAAATCCAACCATCAAATTCTCATCAACTAAAGCAAACTAACTGTGATCTTTCTAACCTTTGATTTCTTATAGTTCATATTTGATTTGTTAATTTTAGTGTCAGCCATTAAAATACCTTCTCTCCCTCTTTGCATTATTCTAATGCTCACATGGACAGTTTCGCCATCGTTGGCGGTGGCGGCTCTGAGGAGGATGAGAGTAGCTGGTTTTAAGGTTGAAGAATCAGAGAATGAAGTTGTAGCTGAAGATGATGAAGAATGATTTTGAGAGAAAGCTTCAGCGAGAAGAGATGAATCACGTTGAGAACGAGGGAGTTGGAGATTTAATCCAATTGGGTTAAACTCGGGTAATTGGGTTCGGGTTATAACGGACAATCGCTATTTCTAAACGTGATTTAGAAGAATTGATCGGAATTTAGGTTGTTTAATTTCGTAGGTGAAATTGGAAAATCAGGAATAATCATTAAATTAGATAGTTTAGAGAGTAATAGAAAGAATTTGAAAATCTGAGTTAATTTAAGCAGAAATAACAATGTGTGGAGGTTTTAAGCTGCCAACCTTTTTTTTTTACTTATTTTGTTGTGGTCACCACCGTTCAGATATTAATATTTAGATGCTAGGACTACAAAACCATCTCGAACGATCGAGCAAACAATTTGGAAATAACTAAATGTAACTCTAGAGATATTCAATAACGAAGAAAAGTAAAATCGATTATTAATCTTATTTCAAACGGGACAGGATTAGCACTCATTACCCAACTTCATCATCTCTCGAACTCCAAATTATCTACCGTTTGGGACATTACTCCCCGCATTCTTTCGAAGATAATTTCTCATATTTAACATATACACACACACATACACAAGCGCGCACACACATTAACACACTCTATAATGCATATGTACATAAAAACTCTTCGTCACATCCCCAAGAGAACATCAACTCTTTGTCACATCAAACTAGTCTCTTTTTTATTGTAATGATCAACCTTTTTGTTAAAAATAAAAGCCACATCTTCCGGAGGGAAATTTTTTAACACACACTATTTCGACTTTATTTTTAGAGACAGTGTGTGCATATAAATAGAGAGCCCATTTATAAATACCAAGAAATTAAAAGAGAAAAAAAAAGAGAAGAAGACGAATGTATGACTATTAAGATGTGTGGGTTGTTAATTTGTTTAAAGGCAGCTTTTCAATAGAGATTTTAAGGTCAAGGGTCATCGTTACGATGTGGGCTTGCTTCCTACAATCTAGTTGCCTTAGGGGCCCTACTCTTTTTCGTTCTGATAACCTCATCACCTTTTATGTTTTCCCTTTTTCTTCACAATAATTTAATCGTTGTTGTAAATGTTACAAAACACACAAATAAGGGTATTTTCAATGAAAAACATATAAGATAGATCAACATATATTTTTAATAATTTTATAAAATAATGAATAAATAGACGATGGTGGAAATTAAAAAATGGATATTAATTTAATCATAAACAGTGTTATACTTATTTTAACCCTAGTGATGATAAAATGATATTATCACAAAGCACTATGATGCATGTTTTGTCACATTTTAATATTTAAATTTTTTAAAAGATAAGTGAAATTAAAATCAATGAGTCTCACGTTTTGAATTTTAAAACTAATTAATGATAACAATATAGCAAAACTATTTGAAACTAGACGCCAAAAAAAAAAAGATGAAACCAATAATTGTGAAAAGAAAAACAAAAGAATAATAATCATTCACAATTGACAGGGGAAATTAAATTTTCTCTAAGGAGGGTTCTACATTAATTTTCAAACTAATTAATGAGAACAAATAGAAAAGCTTATCATAAGATTTGAATTTAATAATCGGAAAAAAACAAAACAAAAAAGTGTACAAAAAGACACATGCGTTTTCCTCATGCATTGTTTTTATACAACAATATATATTGACTCTTTCTCCGCTTGCTCTCTCTTGTACTCCAACTCTCAGTTTGGTAGTTACAAAAAAAAAAAAAAAAAAAGATCTTATACATGCTCTGTTCTTGCTTGATTCTTGATTTAATCTGGAAATCTCTTTCATAATGTCGAAATCTATGAGCATATCAGTGAACGGGCAATCTCAAGTGCCTCCTGGGTTTAGGTTTCACCCGACAGAGGAAGAGCTGTTGCAGTATTATCTCCGGAAGAAAGTAAATAGCATCGAGATCGATCTTGATGTTATTCGTGACGTTGATCTCAACAAGCTCGAGCCTTGGGATATTCAAGGTTTGGTTCCACATATACAAAACTCTTATGGGTTAATTTTCTCTCATTCCGTAATCTTCTAATTCTTTCTTTGAACAACTAATTCAATTTCCTAATTTAATAAAAAAATCCTTATATATATAAATGGTTGTCTTTTCTACACTACTTTCAATACATGACGTTCTCACGCATCCTTTTACGAGAATATGACTAGAGTACAGAGAATCTACACTTAGTTGTTGCTGTTGTTTGTTCACATTAGGAATTAGTTACTGCAAAGACCAAGATAGGTTTGGTTAATTAAAAATATATATTATGTTTTTCTGATTATTTTTTTCTTTATGCAGAAATGTGTAAAATAGGAACAACGCCACAAAACGACTGGTACTTCTTTAGCCACAAGGACAAAAAATATCCCACAGGAACAAGAACTAACCGAGCCACTGCGGCTGGATTTTGGAAAGCAACGGGCCGCGACAAGATCATATATAGCAATGGCCGTAGGATTGGGATGAGAAAGACTCTTGTTTTCTATAAAGGTCGAGCTCCTCACGGCCAAAAATCTGATTGGATCATGCATGAATATAGACTCGACGACAACACTGAGGATGTCACCGTTCGTGAGGTATGTATTGATTTGTATAACATTACATACTTATTTGATTCAACGTCCATATACAGTCTATGGTCTTTCTTTTGACTATGTTGAGACTGTTATGTCGTCTCACTTGCATCGCAATCTCGATTTTGATTCTGCTAATTAGTCATTGACCCTTATAAAAGTTATTACTAATAACATGTTACATGTACAGGTAAAACAAAGAATACTATTACATATATTTTAAAAATTATATTTATGTATAAAGTATTATCGTGATTTTCATTTACGAAAAGGTTATCAAAAGTAAGAGATGTTCGTACATAGATTTATAGAAATATGTTTATCAAAAGTACGTTTTTGTTTTCAACTTTTCATTATAATTTAACAATTTGTAAAAACACATGTAAAATATTATATTTAATAAACTTATTTTGTGAGAATTTTCTCCAACCAAATATTTATTTTCTTTTTTCATATATAGATAGAGTAGACGCACATGAAACTGAAATATGGAATTCTTTTTCTTGCTGCTAAAAAATTCCACTGATAAACTTTAATTACAAGAATTCTAAAAACAAACTCAATCGAAGTGCTAGTAAAGTAAGAATCTAAAGGGATTATTAGCAAAACTGTCCCGAAAACCAGAACCATAACATGAATTTTGCTGATAAATTTTTTTATTTATTTTGAATATATTTAAGGTGGTGAGTATTATAGGGGAAGCATCCCAAGACGAAGGATGGGTGGTGTGTCGTATTTTCATGAAGAAGAGTCTTCACAAAACCCTAATCAGTCCCTCCGGAGGAGCTTCCCTGAGCGGCGGCGGAGACATAGCGAGGACGACGTCGTCTCAGATTTTCAACGAGGATACTCTCGACCAATTTCTAGAACTTATGGGGCGATCTTGCAAAGAAGAGCTAAATCTAGACCCTTTCATGAAACTCCCAAACCTCGAAAGCCCTAACAGTCAAACAGTCAACAACTGCCACGTCAGCTCTCCTGAGACTATCCATGATATCCACGTCAGCAACATGGTCGATACTAGCTTCGTTACTAGCTGGGCTGCTTTAGACCGCCTCGTAGCCTCGCAGCTCAACGGCCCCACATCATACTCAATCCCAACCGTCGATGAGAGCCACGTGGATCAAGATCATCTCGCCTTGCATTCCGTCCGATCACCGTACCCAAGCCTAAACCGCTCCGGTTCGTACCACGCTGGTTTAGTTCAGGAATATACACCAGAGATGGAAATATGGAATACGACGACGTCGTCTCTATCGTCATCGCCTGACCCATTTTGTCACGTGTCGAATGGTAGTGGCTAACGGAAACGGAGTGAAAGAGATAGACACACACAGAGAAGACATTTTCACATTTGTGGAAAACGATATAATCATACCATATAGTTGTTGAAACATTAAAAAGAAAGTCAGATTTGTTATAATTACAGTGGTTATGTGAAATATTGTAAAATAGATTATATAAAAAAAACAATTAAAAAAAGGAGATATTTCGTTATATGGGGTTGGCATTATATCTCATTAATCAAAATGTCTTCCATTTAACTTTAATGTTTTGCTTCTAGAAGACATGAAAACTAAATTAACCTATTCAGAAAAACTATACTAAACTCATGATTGTGAGAAGAATTATTTTTTGAATCTCTTTTTTTTTCCAGGAACTAGTTTTTGAAAGTAAATAGTTTTATGACCAACAGGCGATACTATATACAGTTTGTGGGGACTTCGAACTATACAGTTAAGCTAGACGTCGTAAGTATTTCCATTTCTAAATTCCTTAATTTATATATGGATATATAATACTACAGTACATTATGTTTCTTAGAGAATTATATATATATATATATAAACACATATACTACGTGTCTATGAAGGTAAATGTAGTATATATATATATATTGTAATTGTAATAATATAAGCAAAAGACAAATTTACCTTTATAGACAATCCCCCTTCATAGACACCATTGTCTATAACAAAAACAATATAAAGTAGTATATATATACTACATTTACCTTCATAGACACGTAGTATATGTGTTTTTGTTAAAGTAGGCAAAATAATGGACTATCTTAATTAAGTACTATCAGTCGATTGTATGATTGAGAATCATTAATGGCAGTAGGCATAATAGTATATATGCTTTCTTGTTCTTATTCAAGGAGCTAAAAAACACATATATAGCCAATTTTTGTCTTCTGAATTTCTAAATCAATCATAATCTATTGATCTCAACCATAGTGTTGAGTGATATAGTACTTAAGATAATATAACATATTATTCTCTTTGTTGACTATAATTATCTATCGCTTAAAACATGTGGAACGGAACTGTAGAAATTATAAGAAAATTGGGGAAAGTATCAAAACTATAAATCGTTAGTTTCGTTTTAGTTTTAAATATAATTAAAGCTATTTGAAACATGACATATAAATACCTTTAAATGAAAATTTAAAACAACAAATTTGTGGCAGTTTTGATTTCTATATAAAAATCATGATGTATTTGCTTTAACTTTTATTAAATTAATTTAGATTTCTCTTTTGTTATTTTACAATATTTTATACAAAATTATACTCCCTCCGTTTCATATTAGTTGTCATTTTAGATCTTAAAACTCGTTTTATATTAGTTGTCGTTTTATGTTTTCAATGCATATGTTTGATAAGATTTCTAACTTTGTTCCTTTTGTTTTAATGTTCTGACCAATGAAATAAAATCAAATAAACATTAATTAGGGGTAAAACAGAAAAATCAAATGTTTTTTGTAATATGTGTGAAACAACCTTAAACGACAACTAATTTGAAATGGAGGGAGTACTTTCTTTGTTTTATTTTATTTGTAATTTAAGCATTTTGCACACTAATTAAGAAAACAATAAATTTAACTCTTATATCCCTCATTAATACACTCTATATTTTTATTGATTATTAAATTAAAATAATAAAGGTACTAATAGAAATTTTGCAAAAAAAAGTATTGAAAATACAAAAAAACACTTATAATAAAATAAATTTTAAAACCTAAAACTATAAATAAAATGAAACAGTATACTACTATCTCTACATAATTATTTGAGCAAGGTTATTATGTACTATCTCTACATAATAACCTTACATTTATTTGGAATATTACAACAAATACCATTGGACAATATTTTTAATTTTTCAAATCTTACTAATAATCATAATAATTTCTTATTTATTTAATTAATTTCCTAATAAATAGCACAAAACTCATTGTATAGATATTTTAAATTTTAAATCTGTTTATTTTTATTTAGTATCTCATAAATAAATATAAATTTTTTTAATTAGAATATTTAAACAATATAATATTTAATGTTTTAAAATAAAGTCATTAAAGACACAACAATAAAATTAATTATAGTATTGTGATTATTGTTGTATCCTTAATGAATTTATTTAAAAAAAATATATATATATTATATTGTAAATAATATTTTAACAATTATTACTTTTCACAAAAAAATTCATTTTATCTTTCTTATTAATTATGGACAAAAAATAAAATTAATTTTCTTACCATCAAACTTTAAATCATCTGGATCTTCAAATATTTTAATTTTTACAATAGGTCAGGACGGGTCAAAGTATATAATTAAAGATGCGTCAAGACGGATCATGACAGATCTCAAAATGAATTTCTAATCATTGATAATAATTGATATATTGGAGTATAATAAACAGTTATAGATTTTTGAATGATGTGAAAATATTTATATAACACCAATTAACTTTTACAACGGAATTATATTATAATCTAACTTATTAAATAAATTTATAAATAAATATAACACCACACATAATTATATTTTAATAAATAATATAAATAAGATATTAAAAAACATAAAATAAATCTAATTTAAAACACTAATACAATAATCTATGACAATATAAACTAATAAAGTATGAAATATATATTTTTCCGCGCTGCAGAACCCGTATTACTATCTAGTTTAAAGTAAAACTGGAGCTCATAATAGAGTCTCATAAAAATTTGTTCTATAAACACGATCGCACGAGTGTTTTCAACGACTGTAATCATTGTTTGATGTACATATCTATTTAATTTTAGTGACTGACTCTTAATTCTTAATGTTCATCCAGAATAAACATATAAAAAGAATTGCCAAGATTTTGAGCGAAGAGTCATTCTTAATCAATATAATAACTTCTAATCTTAATACAATAGAACTTCTATAAATTAATATTCGATAAATTAATAACCTCTCTAAATTAATAAATTATCCCGGTTCTGAGTTGGGCATGTGTAATAATTGACACATTTCGATAAGATAATAAGATAATAATTTTTTGAAATCGTTATGTAAATATATGGTCCTATTAATAACATAAATTAATAATCATATAAATTTATTGTATATATATAAGATATTTTAATGAAATATGATTCTAGTGTTGTTATTTATTCGTAAATTTGTAATTCTGTTGGAGTTTATCTCTATTTTTCTTAAAATATCAAAAATATATTATATTATCTTCTCAAATTGCATCAAAAACTATTTAAAATTTTTATATATGTAATGATTATTTTCTAATGTGTAAATGCATTAAAACCCATCGAAGTATTATCTTTATTTTTCTTTTTTTTTATATAACATTTTTTGAAATTCGAAAAAACTCTCTATATCGATAAATTAATAACCTCTATAAATTAATAAAATTTTCTGGTTCTAACATTATTAATTTATAGAGGTTTTACTGTACTATGTTTTCGAAAAGTCTAGAGTAAACATTATCCATCTTTTAACCCAAAAAAAAAATTCATCTATAATAATAACTGATTCCACACGTCATATATAAGTTTAAACCCGACATTTGAAGATAAACAATATGGGGATTGTCCCCCTTAGCTAAGCTAATTAATGAGATATCCCTTTTTTGTCATATATTTTCCAATGATTATATATATATATATATATATATTCCAATGATAATGTTGAGGTATGGGTCGAGAGATCAATGATCAAGTATGCCTTCCCGCAAAATTGACAATTCCTTCGTGAACGCTATAATTAATATATACACATAAACATGTCATTGATTAAAATTCGAAGGGTTACTAAGTATAGTAAAAGACACATTACAAGGACTGGAAATTTTCAACTACGTACGACTCAAAAGTCATATAATTATATGGTATTCCACGTTATCAATTTTTTGTAGGGTGGGAACGTTCACATTTTTTTCCTAATTTGTAAATTTGACCTCATAGAATGGAAAATTTTCATGCACGTGTCCAAATCATTAATATTAAATATGTATATGCATAAAGTTTTTTTTTTGTCGACATATGCATAAAGATTAAAGAAGTTAAATTGGTTTTTGTTTTTAATTAGACGTGAAATTAAATTGTGAAGTAGTTTCTCCAAGCACTCCACACATAAAAAAAAAATATTACTATCGTATGATTTTAAAAAGTAAAAATTACTATTATGATTTTAAAACAGCGATGGTGCTTAATTAGGCGATTGTATAGCAGCTGTGAGCTGTTCAATGTCACGAATGAGGACAATAGCCGAGAATTAATTATATTGCCTCCATATCTCAATGTCTCATACAAAGAATCATGAAAGAGAAGCTAAAATATCAAAAGTAATTTCAGGAAAAAATATGAGTTTCATATTACACATTTATTCTATATATATGTATGTGTGCATATTTGCTCAAATTAAAAAATGTATGTGTGTATTAGTGTATATATGTAAACACACTAGCATACGAATTATGATTATAACACACCATCTTTTTCCGATCGCGACTACACAAAAGAACGGAATTGCCGACAAAAACTAACCTAAAATTCATCACTTTCTAATCTCTTCTCGAGCCATTTTTTCCTCACATTGTTACTTCTTTATTAATTTTTTTTTTTTTTTTTTTTTATGATGATTCTCTCAAGGCATATTAAGATAGCTTTTTGTCGATGCTTCTTTAATTCACTATCCTTTCTATGTCGCTAGCTCACCCATTTGCTTTTTTACCTTTATCAAATTTCTCACCATTAATCATACACATATCTTATCTTTAACAAACCCACGAGGATTATGGAGAAAAAAATATATAATAAAACTCATTATTAGAAAGAGATAGCCTCAATCACCCTCTAATAACCTTGGAATTAGTTGCTTTCGCAATCAAACCATACATCTTAATAACCATCGGAGGATTATTTATAAACCGAATCTTAAATTAAATAATTTCTGAGTTATGCTGCTTTCTTATATATAAACTTTTCAATGGTTAATGAGCAAATTACATGCACCGATTGCGAATTTATTTCTGACATCGATCAACGTAGAGATGATTATTAGACTATCAATTTTCAACAACGAGAGATAAATATTCAAATGATCAATTAAAATAAAATTTTGGTCGAGATAATATGTAAGATTATTTTTAAGAAAATAATAATCAAGAAGATGATTGAGGGTAGGTGCGATGGGATAGTGCAAGCTTGTGCCAACGAGGTCTAACATCCATGTCGATATATATATATATATACACACATCCTATATATCCCAAGAACTATAACAGTCTAGTATTCGTGGTTCAAATATGAAAATAATTTAATCAAGAAAAGGTGATTAGAATCTTCCGTTTAATTTTTCTCTTTTTGAATTTAATTTCCCATCATTTTGATGTGATTAGAATTGAGCTCTAGTATAAAGAAGAGTCGATTTTCAATTATCATGAATCATGTCTATTCGTCATACAACAAAACATTAAATTTTCTAGGGTTATGACACACTGTTTTTTTATTATTATTGAAATTATGACACTCTTTTTTTTTTTTTTTTAATTAATAAATTATGACACATTGAAACAAGGTTATGGAAAAAACTTCGAACAGTATGATATCAGATATACACTATTTACAAGATCATTTGTGTTCCCCTTTTTCATACATGAGATCATTAAAATAAAATAATAAACTATATAATACGAAAAATAAAATTTAGTTGGATTTTAGACTGGTTCGAGTTAATTCGTTTTGCAATGTAATGGGTTACTACCCTCAAAAGAACACTGGGCCTGGGCTGGGTTTTATCTTAAATATACAATATTTATGATTTTTCTCAAATTTTAAATTGGAATATATAAAAGGGAATGGTGAAACAAAAGTTACAGAACCCATACAGAGCCCAAAAGGAACAAAGCCCACACGTTTATTTTTTGTCATCCAAAGCCCACTCGTTTCTATTCGTTCACTACATCTGACTCTCAATTTGATTGTCTAAATTTTGTGAACTCTTTTTTTTTTTTTTTTGGGTGAACTTCTCTCAATATGATTATGTCTAAATTCGTTTCCTTTGACTCTCATTTGGATCTTGTAAAGTATTTTGCGTAGCTTGGCATTCATATCCGAACATATGGACTTACGTATCTAGAAATTATGTACTATAAATAGACTTAGATCATCTTTAATGGGGTATTTCAATGAAATACCCTCCACTAAAATAATAATAAACAATTAAAAAGTGAAAGAGAGAAGAGGATAAAGTCTCTCAAATTAGAACCTCATTTTATACTTGTTATATTTTAATTGGTTCATTTTCTATTTTCAACTTAAAAATTAAATATTTAATTAAATTATATCAAAATATTGATATATTATTGTGGAGATACTCCATTGGTTATATTAACTAATAGAAGTGCTCTTATTAGAAGTTTACTACTTTCAGATTTCTTTAATTTATAACAGTAGGCCCAAGAACCAAACTAGTCTAAATTTGGTGAACTAATTAAGAAAGTTTTATGAGACTGAACTAAAAAACTTTGGTTGCTATGTACTTGAATTTGGTGAAGTTATAGCAAGATTTTTCTTCTTCTTTTGTTTTCTATATAAAGAAGCCAAGGTCGATAGTTTATGGAGACTTTAGTTTTGGTTTGATTGAGGTCTCCCATATAGACATGTACCACAAAATAAAGTAATGCAGAGCTTAATTTTGTTGGATATAGCATAAAAAGAAAATAGGCTCAATATAGTTTTCTGATTTTTTTTGGTTATTTCTTCGGACGAATTAACCAAGATAAAAATGTTTGTATAAGTTTCGGTATTTAGAAAATAAATATTTAAACAAACTCTCCAGTCATATGATTTATCCTTTAAAAGTTAAAACCATATGATATATGTTCAAATGAAAACGAAGAGGTGTCAAATGATGGATCGATGAAATAATAAAGAGAGAAGATGATCGACCAAAACATGATCATTAATCTTATCTTACAAGCATCTCACATCTCAGCTCTTTTCCTATCAACCGGATATTATTAATTAAATCATACTAAACCGGCCTTTTAGGCTTTTACGCCACACAACCTCTATATATATACCAAACGTATTATCTACAAAAAAAAAAAACACTAAATGCAAAATACACCTGAAAATAAACACCGTTATGGCATTTGCTTCATATCCTTCGTATATTTCCCAAAACGCAGCGTTTTGGCGCACTTTATTCACATTACACTGTATATCTACTACACTAGTCTTCACTACGGTCTCAACACCACCCGAAGATCCTGTCAAATGTGTGTCAGGAAACACGAATTGTACAGTCACTAACTCATACGGAACCTTCCCAGACCGTTCCACGTGTCGAGCCGCCAACGTGGCATACCCAACAAGCGAAGCCGAGCTTGTCTCTGTCGTGGCTGCAGTCACCAAAGCCGGAAGGAAAATGCGTGTAACCACTCGATATTCCCATAGCATCACTAAGCTCGTGTGCACCGATGGAACCGACGGCTTATTTATAAGTACGAAGTTTCTAAACAACACGGTGCGGTCAGATGAAAAGGCTATGACCTTGACGGTTGAGAGCGGCGTGACCCTTAGGCAGTTAATCGCTGAAGCGGCTAAGGTTGGATTAGCATTGCCTTATGAACCGTATTGGTGGGGTCTGACCGTAGGTGGTCTGATGGGAACCGGTGCTCATGGCAGCTCATTGTGGGGTAAAGGAAGTGCGGTCCATGATTATGTGACTGAGATTAGAATAGTTAGTCCTGGTTCAGTCAACGATGGATTTGCAAAGGTTAGAGTTTTAAGTGAGTCTACGACTCCTAACGAGTTTAACGCAGCTAAGGTTTCTCTTGGCGTTCTTGGCGTTATCTCTCAGGTTCCAATTAATTTTTAACAAATCTCATATTACGAAATAATATTAAGTTAGCTCTTAACACATTTTTTTTTAATCACAATTACTCGGAAAAGGTGACTTTTAAATTGCAACCGATGTTCAAGAGATCGTTAAGGTATGTAATGAGAAACGATTCAGATTTTGGAGATGAAGCTGTGACATTTGGGAAGAAACATGAGTTTGCGGATTTCATATGGTTACCAAGTCAAGGCAAAGTTGTGTATCGAATGGATGACCGAGTAACGGTCAACACATCAGGCAACGGTTTGTTCAATTTTTTGCCGTTCCGTTCGCAACTCTCTACGGCATTAGCCATCATAAGATCCTCAGGTTCATTCAATAATTTCTACAGATTTTTTTTATTGTTTGCTTATGGAAATAAATCTATAAAAATATCATTCAATAATTCTCTCTATTTTAACTTTTTATTTTTGTTGTCTTGTATTTGATTAAGAGGAGACGCAAGAGACGTTCAGAGATGCAAATGGGAAGTGTGCGGGAGCCACAATAATTTCGTCTACACTGTTTGCTACTGCATACGGTTTGACCAACAATGGTAATTAATTAAATTTTTGTTCATTTACGCTTGTACATTTTCATTGATTTCACATAGAATATTTAACTTACTCTTTCCTTTTATGTTTCAAAAATATTCATCGGCTTACTTAGGCAATATATTTACCGGATATCCAATTATTGGAAGCCAAAACCGTATGATGTCGTCAGGTTCGTGCCTAGACAGTCTTCAAGATGGTTTGATCACGGCTTGTCCATGGGACTCACGTATAAAAGGCGAATTCTTTCACCAAAAAACTTTCAGTGTTCCGCTCACGCAAGTCAAAAGTTTCATCAACGACATTAAATCTCTTGTCAAGATCGAATCTAAATCTCTATGCGGGCTTGAGCTCTACGATGGTATTCTAATCCGTTATGTTACATCTTCTCCAGCTTATCTTGGGAAAGAAACGGAAGCCCTAGATTTTGATTTAACATACTACCGAGCCAAAACCCCATTA
This sequence comes from Cardamine occulta, assembly GCA_028015245.1. Taxonomy (NCBI): domain Eukaryota; kingdom Viridiplantae; phylum Streptophyta; class Magnoliopsida; order Brassicales; family Brassicaceae; genus Cardamine; species Cardamine occulta. The sequence goes on along the minus strand of CM051374.1, from coordinate 23,942,648 downwards.
ACACCACGACTTTTCGAGGATTTCATTGAAGAAATCGAGCAAATCGCGCTGTTCAAGTATAATGCATTACCACACTGGGGTAAGAACAGAAACTTAGCATTTGATGGAGTGATTAAAAAGTACAAGAATGCACTCGCGTTCTTGAAAGTAAAGGAAAGCTATGATCCGACCGGATTATTCTCGAGCGAATGGACCGATCAGATCCTAGGGATCAAAGGAGATGCTAAGATAGTAAAAGATGGATGTGCATTGGAGGGGTTGTGTATATGTTCGAAGGATACTCATTGTGCTCCGACCAAAGGATATTTGTGTCGTCCAGGAAAAGTCTACAAAGAAGCTAGAATTTGTACACGTGTAAGTGGCATAGATGTGATTAAATCAGTAAGTTATTAATCTTCATTGCTTCTTAATTCTTATGCTATCAGAACGGCATCGTCTTTATTTGTAAGTCAGATATCTATTACGACGAGTAATTGCTAATGTTGTTGTAACAATTATAATTTCGAAGGCCAATAAAAGTTGCAAATTTTACGAGGCAAGTGTTGCTTTCTAATTTATACTACTGCTGATAATTATTTCTGATCGTCCAATAATTTTAGGCTCCTAAAAATAAAACTTTCCCTTTGAAAATTTACAAGGAAGGAAAATTGAACATTGGTTTCAATTTGATTTCTCGTGCAGGTGTAAAATTTGGTGGGCTCACCGAAAACGGCTTTCGGCCTAACATAGGGCCTTTTGTACGTAACTTCTTTTTACTTTTATGCTTTTAACAGAATAAGCTTTTATCTTAAACTAAGAAAAGGTCAAAGTCAAAGTAAAGTCAAAGTGGCCAATCTTGAAACTCTTTCGACCTCTTCCATTGAGGAGCCCGTATGTCTTACATGGCGCAATGCGCATGTTCATTAATAACTTCTTCTTCTTTTTTTCCCCATTAGTTACATGTGTGTGAATAGAAAACTATACTCTAGATATCCGATATTGTTGTGCAAACTTATTTCTCTTTATATAACTTTATTTCTTATATATATGTATTAGAACTAGATTATAAAACTATAGTTATATGAGTGTTATATATCATTATATATATTTGAAGATCTCATATCATAACACAATGCAATAATGAAGGGTACTTTTTAGATATCCGATTTTTTGTATGTATTAGATTCAGATTATAAAACTATATTATATGAGTGTTAACATGTTTAGTTTAGTCAATATTAAATACTTTGGTAAAAAGTTTCAACTTTGAATACGTCTAATTCATTTATTAAAATTATTCTCGTGGACTTTTTATCTAAATCTTTGATTACGAAGGCAACTGCATGTGAAAGATCAAAGACGTGTACCATGGTCCATATCATTCTTATCCTTCATCTTACATATAAATTTGATTTATGAACAATTTGTATTAAAAATGATTAAAATGAGGAAATCAAGGCATTCCACTATTGAGTTCTTGAATGCTACGAAATTTGAATGATGATTAATAACTAGTTGAACTTCTCGTATATATATAGTTGATTAAATATTTGCCCAATGAAATATGGAATAAATGCATAAGACTCTTTTTAGATTTACTCGTGTAAGTGGCATAGATGTGATTAAATCAGTAAGTTATTAATCTTTATCGCTTCTTAATTCTTATGCTATCAGAAAGGCATCGTCTTTATTTGTAGGTAGATATGTGTTATGACGTGTAATTGGCTAATTGCTAATGTTGTTGTAAATTTATAATTTCGGGGGCGGCGGGAATAAAATTAAGCTGGAACCAAGAAAAAGGTCAAAGTGGCCTATCTTGAAACTCTTTCGACCTCTTTCATTGAAGATCCAGGTATAGTCTTACTTATCGCAATGCGCATGTTCATTAATCATCATGTGCATTTTCTTTTAAATAATAACCAAGTTAGTAATCCCAGCCTTATGTAATTAGAATTAGACATATACTACTATATTATATATATGAGTGTTTTAAAATATATATATATATATATATGAGTATTAACATGTATCTATAGTTTAGTCAATATTAAATCTTCTGGTGAATGTTTCAAATTTGGCAACTGCTAATTCATTACTAAAACTACACTCTTACGGATTTTGTCTAAATCTTTGATCATGAAGGCAACAACTTGTGAAAGATCAAAGACGTATGTGGACCATGGCATTAATTCATCTTACATATAAATTTGATTTATGAACAACTTGTATTAAAAACGAGGAAGTCAAGGCATCTTAGAGTTGAGTTCTTGAATGCTAAATTCGTATGATATTTACACTTGAACTCCTCGTATATATTTATAGTTGAACATATAGTGGCCCATTAAAATATGAAAGAAAAAAAATGCATAATACGACGATGAAAAATTTAGAAAAAAGAAGAAGAAAGAAACAACAAACAATGCCGCAGCCGATGACTATGATCAGAATATGGCTTAAGTCTTTAAGATCATGTGATATAATTTAAATTACATCGAATATGATTAGAGCACCCACATTGGTTGTTTTTTGTGGGTGTCTTTAAATATAAAAAAAAAAAAAAAATAGGTATCTTTAAATATGTGAATAGTGTTGATAGTATTTTTCTAAAAACATTTTGGATCGTGGGTGTCTTTAAATTTTAATATTAATTAATTTTTAAAATATTAGGGATGAGAATGGTCTTACTTGTCAATTACTAAGAAGCTAGCATGAAGCATCTGTCATTTCAGTCTTTCCTAATTTCATAAATTTTTTTTTTTAAATACTACATCTAAAACTATCTGAATTTTAGTCAATATCAATTAAACAGTAACATATTAAATAAGGCAAATTTATATAATTACATTTTTTTTTTAATTTGTGTGAATAATATTAGAATGACATTATTTAAGAAATAGATAGAGTATATATTTTATTTAAATAGTACTAAGCCGGCCTTTTACGCCACCCAACCTCTATACATACCAAATATATTTACAATACATTTGAAAAGATTCAACAAAACTCATGGCATTTCGCTATTCTCTTTCGTATGGTTACCAAAACGCTGCGTTTAGGCGCATCCTTTTTGGGTTATGTTGTATATTTGCACTTGTGCTTACGGCGATCTCAACACCACCGGAAGATCCTGTCAAGTGTGTGTCGGGAAATACGAATTGTACAGTCACCAACTCATACGGAGTCTTCCCAGACCGTTCCACGTGTCGAGCCGCCAACGTGGCATACCCAACAAGCGAAGCCGAGCTCGTCGCTATCGTAGCTGCAGCCACTAAAGCTGGAAGGAAAATGCGTGTAACCACTCGATATTCCCATAGCATCACTAAGCTCGTGTGCACTGATGGAACCGACGGTTTGCTCATAAGCACAAAGTTTCTAAACGACACGGTGCAAGCCGATGCAAAGGCCATGACATTGACGGTTGAAAGTGGTATGACTCTTAGGCAGCTAATCGCTGAAGCGGCTAAGGTTGGATTGGCGTTGCCTTATGCACCATATTGGTGGGGACTAACCGTGGGTGGTCTTATGGGAACCGGTGCTCACGGTAGCTCCTTGTGGGATAAAGGAAGTGCGGTCCATGATTATGTGACCGAGATCAGAATGGTTAGTCCTGGTTCGGTCAACGATGGATTTGCAAAGGTTAGAGTTTTAAGCGAGACTACGACTCCTAACGAGTTTAACGCTGCTAAAGTTTCTCTTGGCGTTCTTGGCGTCATTTCTCAGGTTTGGTTAATAAATTTAAATTTACATTTTGTTGTGCTTACTACAGAAAGCAGCAATATCATAATCATAACCCATTTTAATTGTATGTTTGAATTGTATGTTTTTCTATTTACGAAAAGGTGACTTTTAAATTGCAACCGATGTTCAAGAGATCATTAACGTATATAATGAGAAATGATTCGGATTTTGGGGATCAAGCCGTGACATATGGGAAGGAGCATGAGTTTGCAGATTTATTATGGTTACCGAGCCAAGGCAAAGTGGTGTATCGAAGGGACGACCGAGTAGCGGTCAACACCTCAGGCAACGGTCTGTATGATTTCTTGCCGTTCCGTTCCCAACTCACTGCGGCGGTAGCCATCATAAGATCTTCAGGTTTGTGGCTACCCTTATTTTCAAAGCTTTTTCTTTTATTCTTTGCATTCGATAAAAATAAAAATAAAGGTAGAATCCGATCCAAACCTCATTTTGTTTGCACCTTTTACTCAATATGTTTTTTTCAATATATAAAGACCTTTTACTTAATATGTTTCATGCATATTCATTTAAGTAATTTTAAAATTTCGTGTTAAGTTTCAAGTATTAAGAAAAAAGATGATCTGAACCAATTTTTTGCATAAAAAGGGGCCTTATTAGAGGTAGTTGGTCAATAATTTAAGAAAAGAGACAAAGATAATCAAATGATTCTTCAATTAGATCGTATAAAATTATAACTCTTGTCTCTTGTATCCAAAACCGATTATTATAAGTTTATAACAAATAATAGTAAAACTAATGTTATGACTGTATGGTTTGCCAAGAGATTATCAGGAAAACAAAAGATCATCAAGTTCCAATCATTTTCTTGATAATTAGGAAAAAAAATCTATAACTTTAATTTGTTTTCTTGTACCATAATCAAGAGGAGACGCAAGAGACGTTCAGAGATGCGAATGGGAAGTGTGTGGGCGCCACTCTGCTTTCGTCTACATTGTTTGGTACCTCATACGGTTTGACCAACAATGGTAATTAATCTTTCGCATTCTTTTATCTAATACATATTCATTGACTTCACATAGAATATCTAACTATACTCCTATCTTTATGTTTCAAATATTCACTGGCATTAGGCATTATATTCACTGGATATCCGGTCATTGGAAGCCAAAACCGTATGATGTCCTCAGGTTCGTGTCTAGACAGTCTTAAAGATGGATTGATCACAGCATGCCCGTGGGACTCCCGTATTAAAGGTGAATTTTTTCACCAAACAACTTTCAGTGTTCCTCTCACGCAAGTCAAAAGTTTCATCAACGACATCAAATCACTTGTCAAGATTGAATCGAAAGCTCTATGCGGCCTTGAGCTCCACTTAGGCATCTTAATGCGTTATGTCACATCCTCTCCTGCTTATCTAGGAAAAGAAACGGAAGCCCTAGATTTTGACCTAACCTATTACCGAGCCAAAAACCCATTAACACCGCGACTGTATGAGGATTACATCGAAGAAATCGAACAAATTGCGTTGTTCAAATATGACGCATTGCCACATTGGGGTAAAAATAGAAACTTGGCGTTTGATGGAGTGATTAATAAGTACAAAAACGCTCCTGCATTCTTGAAAGTAAGGGAGAGTTACGACCCAACCGGTTTATTTTCAAGCGAATGGACCGATCAAATCCTAGGGATCAAAGGAAATGCTACGATAGTAAAAAATGGATGTGCATTGGAGGGGTTGTGTATATGTTCGGAAGATGCTCATTGTGCTCCAACCAACGGATATTTGTGTCGACCGGGAAAAATATACAAAGAGGCTAGAGTTTGTACACGTGTCAGTGGCACGAGCGCAGAAGTCTGATTCAATCAGTAAGTTATTAACCTTCATTGCTTCTTACATAAGAAGCTCATCGTCTTTATGTGTGGATCGATACATTATCGTGACAATTTATTACTTTGTATATGTTGTTGTTGTAATAATAGTGTCGCCGTCGGGGTAGGCACAATAAGAAATGTAACTTTCGTGAGACAATCCCTAATAATTTCATTGTGTGTATTTTTTTTTTTTGGTTTTAATAATTTTCGTCCCGTTGGTTGCTTACTAAGAATGACTAATTATTTAAATGCTCGTACTAGTATATAAATTTTTAGTATCGTTACAAAAATACAATGAAGTAATTGGAAAATATACAGCTAATTATAATTAAAATAAGACTTTGTGAATCCGTGACGTTGTCGGAAAAATCAAAGTCAAACGTCAAAGCTCCGTGTCTTGAAACTCTTTGAGAAGCTTCTCGAATTCCTCCAATCTATGTCCCCAATCGCTATTGATCCTTAACGGCCTCACGTTACTGTCATCAACACCGTTATCTCCGGTGGACTCACTCGCAGAGGATGACATCTCCACACCTGCTATCTTCTTCGTCTTCTTTTTACCGGCGTACGACCGTTTCCTCTGAGCCGTCGCTCTCTGAATCGCCCAGAGCACGTCGGATCCACTTATTTCTTTCTCCTTCGGTATCGGTTTGCTAGGGTTCGAATCGGCGGTGTGGAGGAGGATTTTTTGGCCTAATAAGCCGACGGATTCGGACTCTGAAGTTTGCGATTTCGTCGGAATATTACAGAATCGACGGTGGATTCCGTCGTAACTACGCGGCGAAGGCTGGGAGTAAACGAAGGAGATTGATCCGGTTCGTCCCCTGATAAGCTGAACCGGCATCGCCTCCGGTTTCACTGTCCACATAGTAACTCTGATTTTTTGTGCGATTATGTCCGTCCCCTTTTTTGCGGTGGTGGAGAATCCAGTCCAGATATACTTAAATCTGTAGGGTTTTGGGCTTTTTCTATAAGGCCCATTAATGTATTGGCCTTAAAACATAATAAGATTTTTTACAGCCCAATTAAGGTTTTCAAAACTAAGAAAACCGTTCCCGCATTCAATAATACATAACTTAACTTATACTCCTTTGGTTCCACAAAATAATACACATACATTAAAAATTTTTTGGCAAAACCTAAAATACTCCTATTTTATAACTAAATATTATTATTTTCTTTACTTTATTTCTAATTAATAAGAGCAAAACAAGAAATGTCACTTAACTTTTGCATAAAAAACCTAAAACATCTATTTTCATGAAACAATTTTTTTTTCTAAAACATTCATCTTTTAAAAACGGACGAAGTATTTAAAAAAAAAAACAAAATGGCTACTTTGTCATTATTAAATCTTCTTAGAAAAGAAACAACACGTAGCAAATTATTGACGATAATTCATCTAATACATATTTCTAAAAAAAAAAAGGCAGATTATATTCTTTGCGATACCATGTCACGTGACTCCCTACGTGTAACAATAATTAAAGTTATGTCACGTGAACCGGATACTTATGAACCGAGTCACCCCACGGGTTACCAACCAATGACTCGCTCTCTGGAATCGTTCTCAACGACCTCCACACAATACTATTACATTTAAAACCCGACCCAAACGCCAACTGCCAAACCCGATCTCCTCGCTTGACCCGATATTTAGCCTCCACGTAAGCAAGCTCATACCATAGAGACGAGCTCGAAGTGTTTCCAAACCGGTGCAAAGTCATCCGAGACGGCTCAAGATCAAACTCACTGAGTCCAAGACCTTTTTCAACCGCGTCAAGTAACGCTCTACCTCCGGCGTGAATACAGAAATGTTCGAAACATAGTTTAAAATCTGGAACATATGGACTAACCTTTAACCGGAAAAGCTTGCTCTTTACAAGAGAGAGGATAATACGGAGCTTTTCAGATAAAGGAAGAACGAGCGGACCAAGTGTAGTTAGATTCGTCTTTAACGTGTCACCAGCTACAACGGTTAGTTCTTTAGAGAGTGCGACTCCAACAATACCTTTATCGTCTTCTCTTTGGTCTGCACAAGTGTAGTGTTTATCGCTAGCGCCTTTGTGAGTCCTTACTAGTTGAGTCAATTCGTATTTAGACCGGACTCGGTCTTGGCTGCGGTTTGAGAGCAAGACCGCTGCGCCACCTACTCGGAATAGACAGTTGGGGACTAACATTGACCTGTCGTTACCTCGATACATGCTTAGGGTCATGTTCTCCGTGCTAACAATGACTGCATAGGTATTAGGGTTTGCTTTAAGTAGATTTGTGGCGAGATCAACAGAGATTGCGCTGGCGCTGCATCCCATACCGGAGAGATTGTAGGTTTTGACGTCGGTTTTGAGCTTGTACCTGTTTACGATCATGGACGAGAGAGATGGGTTAGGGTTAAACAAGCTACAGTTTACAATGAAGATTCCGACATCTCTTGGTTCGACTCCGGTTTTCATGAATAGCGAGTTAAGAGCTCCGAAGATGACTAATTCAGCTTCATGTCTGGCCTCGGACATTGATGGTGTTGGTGGAGAGGTTAACATGCAACGTGGGGCGTACGTATCATCTCCTAAACCGGACCGGTTTAGTATCCTCGTCATGAACTGGATTGTTTCTTCGGTGTAGAGTTGAGCGCCTTTGGCCATCTTGAAGAACGTTGCAGATGAAATTTTGCAAGAGTCGGTGGGTTGGTGACACGAGAAATCGACGAGGTAAACCGGTTTAGACCGAGTGGTTGAGTAAGCATAGGAGAAGATGGATACTATGAGTAAACTGATCCTGACCGGAAAAGAAGAGAAGAAGTCATGGTCATGAACATGAAGTAGATCAAGGTCAAAGAGAGACATAAAGAGTATTATAAGCAAAGGAAGCTTGAAATCTGCCATTGCAATGAACATGTATGAGAAAAAATTGGTCAGTGGGTGGGTTTTAATTTATAAGCAAAGTATCATTCAACCTATTTAGTACATGAATAGTGATAGCGTTAAGTGCGTTTGTGTCGCGGAGAAAGCGAGCTGCGTTTTAAGGTTACCGTTTCTTTAAAAAAAACATTTGGTTGTAACTTGCCTTTTTGTGGTACAATAACACATATATAAATACCATCATTTCAAACGAAGAAGATGAAAATAGTTTTGATCGTGAGTTAAAGTTTTCACTATTTAAACATTTAACCCAAAACAAATTGTTAACCTACCTATTTATTACCAAACATGTATACCAATTATTGTGTTACCAATTTATCGTCTTAAAATTTGTGTACACTGCGCGAGAAAGAAAGGTGTTAGAACTTAGAAAATATTTATCAGAAAAGAAAAAGGGAAAATAGTGCGGGGTTAGAACATGTGATTTTCTTCAAATTGGTTTATGTAGTTAACTAATGAATCCAAAAGAGGAAACTATAAAAGAGAAAGGACTCTAAAGATAGATAGAATTTATTAAGGATCAGAGTATGGTTGGAGATTTGTCAGTCCATTTTAAATTGTAGTTGAAGTGGTCAGTGGCTGGCCAAGTTGGAAGTGGACCAATGTGAAACAAATACTAAGAGAGTGTATTCGTACGTTTTCGGTGTGTTAGTTGGGCCATTTAATTTACTAAAATTCGTATAAAGTCACAATTATTTCGCAACCGGATATCGTTGTATCCAACATACGTACTACAAACTCTCATCATAATTGATTAAAGTTAGATATGTAAGTAAATGACATAAGACTTTTAATATTGAAGTATCTTATATGCAGAAGTTATAAATACATTAGTTTTGTGAAATGGTTGTAACGAACAACGCAATCACGGTAAGCGCAGAGTAGATCATCATCGTAAAAGGTGTATTGCTGTTTTTATTTGAAGCCGGTTGCAACTTGCAAATTTTGGATGGTTTAGTATGATTTGCTCTTATGATATTCTTTATAATAATTTGTTTTTACGATAGTAGCGCATTAGATCATTTGTTTTTATGTTAGTAATATTTGGCACACATTTTCCCATTTGCGATTTGTCAAACCCTTCTCAAAAAATATATATATATTAACAAACAAGTAGATGACTGACTATAATCATAGTTCATACAGACCACACAACAACAATTCATATTTTATAACCGTAGTAAATAATTTCACATGTATGTATATGAATATCGCTTGTATTGATTGCATTCACTATTTCGATTTTGAAATGTCTCTTCTTATTTAAGGGGATAAATATATTTCTCTTTTTAAGGAAATCTTTAAATATCTATCGCTGTTGTAGCTGAGATCATCGCTTTCTACTGTTGTAAATGCCTTAAGTTGAATACGTAAAAGAGAAATCTGACCTATACTATTAGACTACTAGTTTGTAGTTTTACATTTATTGAAAGGCCATTTGAAGATATCATCTTGATTTACGATAAAAAATACCAATGTTTAAATATGTTTAATGAAAGGCCATTTAAAGATAGATGAGATAGATATCTAATCCCTCTACTTTTAAAAGATGATGCACAGTAAAACTTCTATAAATTAATAATATTGGGACCATTATATTTTTATGATATTTTATTAATTTATCGAAATTATTAATTTATAGAGGTGATATTTATGTCAAAATAGCAATTTAGGACCCGAAAAAATTATTAATTTAGCGAGGTATTAATGAATCGAGTATTAATTTATAGAGGTTTAACTGTATATATTAGAGTTTTGAGACACTTATATAAGTAATTATATGTAATTCCATATATAACATCATTTTATTGATAAATTTGTTTCATCCAATTTTAAAATATCTTGTATTTTATGGATATGAGTAAATTGGAAAATGAAACATTATTTTCACATAGAAAAATGACAATATTTGTCTTTTATGAAATAATTAAAAAATATATCTAAACACACATTTTTATGAAACAAAAAGATTAGTTACTATTTTAGCAAGCTCAAGATCAGATGGGAGTTGAAGCTTAGCAATAGCAGTAATCTACCTGATTCAAGTCATTAACTCAGGCTTCCTGATGTTGGAGCTCTATAGAATCTTATCAGAGACCTCCTCATTTCTTTCCTTTATCTCGATATCAATTAATGGAGAAGCAGATTCTCTAACTAAACAAGCTCTTTTGTCTTTTTCTTTGAAGACTAGAATTAGATGAAGTTGATTTAATAAGAATAAGGTTTGTAAAAAGGGTTAGAGAATCAATCACAACTATTTAATTCAGAGTATTTAAACTTAATCACCCAGAATATTTTGAATCTTTGATAGTATATTGTAATACCAAAGTAGAACAAAATACAACACCTAAAGTTAAGAGCTACTCCATTTTTTGTGTTTAATTAGTCCTTACTCCAAAGAAATATACTGACACAAACTCAAAACTTTAGCAACACAAACAATTACTAAGATTTGTTTTCATTGAATCTTGTAACAATCATATAGATTTGAGTTAGTCATATCTGCAATATAAGATCACAAACTAAAAAATTTTGAATTCACATTGACCTATATCTATCAACAAGAAGAGGAATCGAATCACCGCAATTATTGTAACCGGTCGAGTGATTTAACTTATATATGTCAAATATGCTCTTACTCAACATAGACTCCTAGCTAATAAATAGAGTTTTGATTTTTCGAAACATTTTCTTGTCACCGTAATTTACGAGATATATATATTTTAAATCTCCATATGAGGGAAAATTTGTCCAAATAAACAAAAAAAATCGATAATAAGAACAGAGATGACTCTGTTTTTGTGAGTAGAGTAAAATTTTCTCTCAGATACATTTGTTTCTATTTATGAATTGAAGAATAAAAGTTTAGACCTATTTCAAACAACTAACACCTATAATAATATTTCACAATAATTTTTTACACTCTCAAAAACAGGAAAAAAAAAAAGTAAGGTAAGAAAATTTTACCAAGGCAAAGAAGAGAGACGTGAACCCCAAGCTTCTCGTCTTCTTCTTCCTTCATCTCGATTACTTACAAAAGATTTCTTCGTGGATTTGCTTAACTGAAACAATGGATGCTTACACAGCCTCTGTACTGGTCCAATATTTTCATTACCTGAAGAAACCTCTAAAACAGCTTCATGATCGTTTCTCTTCTTTATGTTCCAAAACTCTTCTTCATTATCAGCCTCTAGCCTACACAGAGTAGCCACTCTTAAGAACTTAGGGTTGTTATTGTTAGGTTTCTCAGGGCCTAATATCTCGGAATGTTGTGATTCATCCCATTCTTCTGATGGATCATCAGATGTTTGTTTCTCGAGCCACCTTGCTTTCGCGTCTGCGTTTTCCTTCTCTTTAAGGTTCATTAAGATCAAGGTCTTGAGAAAGTTCATCACTTGCACCGCGTGGATAAGCGCAGTTAAAGGATCTGCCATCTATAATATCAAAAACATTTTCATGAGAATTGAAAACTTTAACAAAGCTTTTCATTAGAAGAGAAATCATCTTTTGGACTGACTTGGGTCATGTTTGGGGCAAAGACCATAGCTACATTGCGAGCATTCATTTTGTTATACTGTTCATGCTCCACGACATCCGCCATTAGACCAATGGCCCAGTCGAGAAGCGCATATTCAACGGGAGGAAGAAGAGTCACTAGTCTGCTACAATCTTCCTCTGTGTTACATTTCATTACTTGCTCTGGTGTCAACACATCAAGCACTCCTGTAGGTAGTTCCCTAAACCATGCCTGATTCAATCCCAAAAAACCAAATCAAATCATTTGAACCTTTATTAATGAAAAGACTTTATTTTTATTTCTTACACCTTTATTAAACCCGCCAAGCAATGAACGTCGATTTCACGTGGTACTACACCACGGTTTAGCTGTCTTCGGACATGTTCTTCTTTGCCGTTGTCCGGATTTATTCGGAATATTCCTTCTGCCTTATGGAAACAAACAATTACACTTAATATCAGAATCTTGTGATTTGAAAGTAAATCAAAACTGATATGAAGAAGAAGAGAGTAGAGACTTACTTTAAGACCTCCTTCAATGTATAGACGTTTCTGCATCCTGAGAAGGATCGTTGGGACGCTGTTTCCTCTGTTGTCGTAAGAGCATTGCATCGACTTGGCTGATACTCCAAATACACTTACACTGGAAAAACATAATTTATAGCCCGATTTTACACATGCTTGTAGACAAATTAATATCGTGAAAACCATAAGTTTGATCCAGTAAAAGAACCATTAATCAACCAACAAACAGTTAATTTCTAAATATATATTGTGCAGAGGACCGAACACACACATAAGAAATACTATAGTTGTATGTGCATCCCCCAATTTTTAACTTGCATAAAAATTAAAGATAACCTAATTAATTCCAAGGGAAGAAAATATAAATTGTGTGTATAATTTTACTACAATAATTTTCATACCTATTAGAAGAAAGTCGATGTACTAATTGCTAATTTTGATGTCGAACTTGCCATGTATTCAGGATTTTCACTAATATATATAATGTAGTGCCAAATCTTCTTATCAACCAAACCTTAGTTACATCCCTGGCCATTATAATGAAATCCCATGAGTTAGATCATCATTAAAAACTAAGCTTTCTGAAAATTGTTTTACATTGTTCGTGGGTTAGATAATTTGAAGACTATTGTTTTGTGTATACAATAGAAGAAAGGGAACTTCTCTTTTATTGTGAAGGAACGCGTGTCGTAATCGTGCATTTAATCCAAACAACAACCATCTTAATGATTCTATCCAACACAGTAACATGCCAAGTACAGATTTCCAGCTATGAAACTATTTATTTAATTCCTCCTATCCTCATATTTTTTTTTCCAGAGATATGAAATAATGTCCCAGCGAAAATTAAAGCGCTGTATAAATTATTTTTAGTGGTTAATCATTAATTAACTAATAATACAAAAGTTAACAACGGACCTGGCGCTAGGAGCTCGAGGAGGGACCTCCGGTTCAAGCTCAGAGGGAAGACCGAGAAAACCATTAAACCGGTCAAAAGTCACGTGACTCACGTGCTTAACCTCCGTCGGCCAACCTATATCCATAGACGTCGCCACGTCACCATCCCCTCTCTCCATGGTACACGACATCACCAGCGACTTCCTCAGAACCGCCGCAAGAAGGTCGAGGATCGTTAACTGACCCGACCCGGACCCGGATCTCGACCCGTGTGAGCTTAACGGCGTCGAAACGTCGTAGTAGTCCGTGCTCGTAGTGCTATGTGCTTCCTCGTACTCGTTGTCCTCGTCATGGATGTTCTCGTAAATGTCTGGACCGGGTCGGTTCGGTTTAAACTCCGGCCGGAACCCTATAGTTCCCGTGGATTTGGAACGGGAGAAGCTGGTCATGGTTTCTTGGTCTACCGGAGAATATGAAAGAATGGGAGAGTTAAGAAGACGAAGCTTTGAATGTGAGATAAAGAAAGAAAGAGAGAGAGAGATATAAGGGAGTGTTTGGTGAGAAAGAAAACGAAGGAAAATTTACAGATAATGCCACAATGGCGTAGAAACAAAGGGACGATTCTTTTTACCTATGTTTTTGTTTGTTTTTGGGATCTGTGTTTAGTGGATATGGAGAAAGAGTGACGGAGACGTAAATGAAAAATTATACCAACTTGTGAAGTAAAATTCATGGTTTTGTCGTTGTGAAAATTAAGATATACTATAGTTATATGACTCGTGATAAGATTTTTTTATATAATGGTTCGATGGCTCGTGACACTGCTTATGAGATGATTAGATGAGATGGGTGACAAGTAAGAATGGGGGACATACGAGTCAGTGTGTTATTCTTGGAACTTTCTTTCATTTTGTTTTTATACTTACAAATACAATACTTTATATTAATAGGTAATTTTGTTTCCAAGGCTCTCGAGTCTCTTCGATTCGTGTTATCATGATACCATACCTCTCTCTCTTTTTGGTTTTTTTTTTTTTTTACCAATAGATCTTCAAATATTTTTGAATTAGATATTGATGTTTGCACTCTTTCTTTTAATGGTAATGTTCCTAAGTTGTAATAAAACCAAAAAGGCAAAAATTACCTAATACCAATATTTATTTATTTTTTGACCTCTAGGCAAAAACTATACCAATATTTACATAGTTTTTTTTTTTGTTAAAGGCAATATTTACATAGTTTTGAGCTTTTTATATATTTTTGGATAGTTGATAAAAATGGAGTTTTTCCATTCTTAATTCATGATTAATAAATAAGCCCAGACGACGTCGTTGTTAAGTGGGGGCGACGATAAATAACTCGACATCACATAAGACGACTTCGCTGTATTGTCTTGGCTATTTTTGATTTCCTATATATTTTGTTGGTTTTGTTTTGGGGATACGTTATCACATGGTTACATGTGCACTGGTTCGTTTCTTTTAACACGTCAAATACACACAGAATTAAACATTTTGTATCGTATTCATTCTAGCTTTTAATATATGATAGGTTTAATAATTTAATTATATCAATAATGGTTTGTATATTCATATAATATAATTAAGCGATCTTTATTTTTCAATAATTCATACGTAGCTTAAGTCGTGTTTCTCTATCGTTCCAGATTCACAAATTAAATAATAAATGAACGTATTATTGTTTTAATTTGTTTGTCTTGTTTAAGCCAAGATTATTGCAAAACGATCGTGCTGGTATTATTTGATACCATCATTATTGATATAATCTTTTTCTTTTCATAATTAGACCACTTAATCCGAAATTCGTATATCGTTTTTACTTTTCATTTTAAGCGATAAATTAGTCATCGTTTTCGACTTTACTTAAAATAGGCTATGATTGATTTTTTTCCTCCAAAGTCCAACCCGTATCAAGAGGCTACATTATATAATTAAGAGTGTAATTAATTGCGCTGTATATAATATAACATACATTTTGGTTATAATTATTGAACCGAGGGTGTTAAATCGGGAGCATAGTTACTAATCAAGAGAATCCACACAAGAGGAACTAACGCCGTTAATGTTTGAGTTAACGATAGCATTGAGTGAGCGAGCACTGGTTCACGTGATTTCTTCTGTTTTAATTCATCGCGCTGCCGTACGATGAAGACACTATAACAAACAATCCGACGGTTCACGTGATGTCTCTTGTGTATTTTAACTATACTATCACTCGAAATGTAATCAGTAAATATTATAAATTAAATCATATATATTTATTTTTTTTGCCGGTAATTAAATCATAATTTTAATTCCTTAATTGTTAATTGGATATATTATCTCAACTGGGTTTTCAGCGTGTTACATTATAATATTATCTTTTAAAAGTTAAGCATAAAGAAACCGTACAATGCGGATGAATGTTTGCCACTTTCTTCTAACTTTTAAGAGCAATAAATGATGTTAAATGTCAAATTAACAACAACAGTCGACATTGCAATGTTAGAAATTACACGTTTTAAGAGGACCTACAATAATGCTGCCAACAAAAAAAAAAAAAAAAAAAAAAGAGACCTACAATAATACTCTCTTTTGTAAATGCGTTTGCTGAGATTATCAGATGATTCCAACAATCCAACAATTCACAAAAAAAAAAAACGCCGGTCCAAATGTTCATGACTGCATGCTTCTGCAAGAAACAAACATATAAAATAATTACTTAGTTTAAATAAATATATAGATATTTTATATACAACATACACTCATGTTGTATATAAAAGGGATCGACTACTTATAAAGTTTATATATAGAAAGTGACATTGATCTGTATTCGTATGATTGTTTAATAATGTTAGCTTCGAAGTTACTCTTAGATTCTTCAATTGTTTCGTCACTAGAGTTAGGTGTTGTGGTAACGACCTTAACCAAAACCACACCAACTAGTGTCTATACTAGTGTCTCGAGAGACAAGTCCCGTTTTCAGTGTTTCGTTTTATTTAATCCTTTAGCTACCACTGATTAGTTATAATGCTAATGGACTTCAATATTTATGATTAATATTCAGTGATTCAAACAAAACCAAAATTTTGATCAGGTCGGTGGGATTTTTTTTTTTTTTTTTGGATATTTGGTTGCCTCTATTATTTTTTTAGAAAGATTATGAGAGTTGGTTCATTGGTTTTGCAATAACGGGTTAACATATAAGGCCTATATTGGGCTGCATTGTTACCTTCTGAAGCCTTTGAATTAGCTTTACATTTTTAATACGTTAGGCCTGAATGATTATTTTGGGCCTGACTGTTTTGGGTCTAACCATTCTGGTATAAATGGTGGATTTTGAGTTTTTTTGGAGATTTTTTTTAATAAATGCCTAACCTATTTAAAATGTAAAGCTAATTCAAAGAGTTTTTTGGAGATTGACTTGTTGTGATTTTATAAATTTTTGGATTCTTCACATGCATTTGCTAAAATGCTAATTATCTAGGTTTCGTTGATCTAGCGTCCTTGATCAGTAAAATGATAATTCATTTGATTGTGAGACATAGTTCTTTTGCTTGAATCAGTAAAGGTAATGTTTTTATATGAAAGTTGAGTCTTTAAATAGCTTTAACAGTAACAGAGGAAATGCGGTATAAGAAAACTGTAAATTAAACAAAACTGCAACAGAGGAAACATAGATTATAAGAAAAAAAAAAAACAAAAACGGACCAAAGAAAAATATAAAGACGGAATGTTAAGTTAGGTTTGTTTTTACAATTTTAAAATTTAATACTTAAATTTTTAAAAATTAAAATATTTTATATAGTTAAAAACTTTTAGGTAAATCAAAAGTCAAAAACCGTTTATTTAAAATATATTTTGTAAAAAAATAAATCAAAATCCAAAAAATCAAAAGAAAGAGAGTCAATAAATTTGAGAAATGACCTAAGTAGAAAGAAATCATGAACGTTGGAGAAAACTTGGGAAGACCATCTGATAAAAGCTGAGTTGAAAACCACTCGAAACATCATACAAACACTCTCTTGTAGCACCTAAGCAAAAAGAAATCAAGATCAACACTCTTAAATGGAATCAAATTCATCAGATATCAAATTAACTTGGATTAATAATAATCAGAATCCTCAGTCAGCATCATAGAGAGACTCTTGTCTTCTTTCTACAATAAACGAGAAAACAATTGAGAAAACCCACTAAACCAAGACACATGAGATTTGATTTTATCAAGAAGATCAAATTTTAATTTGATCAAATCGAATCTAAGAATTTCGTAACCTTTGCTATACACAAAAACGACGACGACGACAACTGTAAGGATCGGTCACACACCGTATTTACTAGCGTCTTGAATAAGAAGTAAACTAAACTCTCCGGCGATCGTAAAGCCCAATCTCGTACAATTTGGCGGCTATATCGTAAAGAGCTCTCCAGGGGAGCGGTGATCCCGTCGAAGCAAAAGCAGGAAATTTTAGGCCACACAAAAGAATTAGAGGCGAATGCAAGAATCTAGCGACGAAAGAACAGAGGAAGAGATTAAGAATGAGAAACAACTTTCTTCTTTAATCTTTGGATGAAGAATGAATTTGCATCGAGTGAAGAGAGAAGAGAGTGGCAAGTTTTTTATCTCTCAAGTAAAGAAGAGATGAATAATTTATAAGTAAAAAGGTTGAGTTGTTTAAAAAAAAAAAAGAAGGAAATTTCGATTTTTGTATTTAAAAAAAAGGAAATCATAAAAGTTAGATTTTTCCTTTTTTCATATCCGAGGAGGAAAAAAAAGGAAATTTATCACATAAAAAAAGCAACGGTAATAAAAAGTTACCGTTGTCTCTATAATCACTCCCCATAACGTTCTTGATCACTAAATAAAAGATCATTAATTTGATTGTGAGACGCTGTTCTTTTGCTTTGATATTAATCTTTGGGATTTCGAGGTATCTTCGGATGCTTGCTCCACCTTAGAAACAACAACACTTGATCTATAAATAATGTCCGATAAACAACAATACTTTATACTTTTATGCTTGCTTTGATCTGTTGTTCTGTTCACTTAGAATTATAAGCGGAAATTTATGAAATTCAACACATGTGGTTTATAATATCATTAAACTGCTGCCAATACAAATATTAACATACTGTTGACAAGAAAGAAATTCATATACCCAAAAAAACCAATGAATGTTGACTATTGGACATACATCCAAACGAAGAGTTCTTAAAACATACGCTATGATAACACATGAATATTATATCAATTTTAATACATACCACTACATTATTTACAGAATAATATGAGATTTTCACTTTATTTGTCTCCTCTGAGGTAATAATAATACATGCTAGCCTTCTGACTTGACTTCTTAGTATAGAAAGTAAACTTAAATCACAATAATTTTGTATATATTATATGTGCATTAAATTAAACAATTGCGAGGTTGTTGGACTAACTTCAAGTCGGTTCAATATCAAATATTAAAATAGCATGCAAACTTATTGGATATACCGACTAGCCAGTCATACTTATTTAGGTGGATTCAGTTCCCAATTTACATTTTGTATCAATTATATATTCCATGTTACAAAACTTGGTACTGTAAAATTTTAAAACATTTATACAAAACCATATCCATTTCAACGTAAAATGTCTTTAAAAAATACGAAAGTTTGTAAATACTGAATCTCTATGGGATGATGTAATTACAATAAATTATTGCTTTACACTTGGATTGATTTTTTATTTTATATCTTAAAACATATAAAAGATAAGACAACTAGTAGTAAATCTTTTCTTTTGCCAATTTAACTTTTTATGTCTAAAATAGACTTTTTCCTTAAAACAGTGATAATTCATTTGAAAGAAAAATAGTTTAATAGGGACGTACGAAGAAAAATATTATTTCCAAATTCGAGAAAAAGCTGTAATCACGCCGTGTGTTTAATTCTCAACAATCACAATTAAGAAGCGTTAGTAAATTTGATTGAACGGTCAAGATCTTGCCACGTAAGATAACGTACTCCGTAGTTTCTCTTTTTCCGAACCTTCCGACCAGGTCGCAAAGCATATCAATCATGTTGTGAGAATCGTCCGTATGGAAACTCTGTTTTACTTAAATCCAATAATACTAAGCCACGTGTCATTATTAAATCCGTCCTTCTTTATAAAACCCGTTTTGGTATTTTAAATTTGTTTAAATCTTTTTTACTAACGGTAAAGAGAACTCAAAAGTAACAAAAGACAAAACAATTAAAGGAAAAAGGAAACCGTCAAAAGAACCCGTACTACCATATATAATAAGAAAAGAAAAAGACATAGGGACAAATTATAATTGTTATATTTTTCACAAACTCAAATTGAAGTGTAAAATATTTTCTTAAATGCTTATATTACCCCCGACCAAACTAGCCAAAAAAATAGCTCTAGATACTATATAACCAAAATCAATGGTCTTAATTTTATTCTTTTTTAAATCAGTAGTCTTTACATATTCAAATACTGATTCAATACATTCATATAATTGTCTAAAAATATACAAAAAATCATAATTATTTTATAACAAGTCAGTCAATATTTTATACCAATACTAAATAATTCGAGATGAAAACAATTAATTTTTTATTATCTTTCTATATTAAATAGATTAGACTAAATTATGCGGCAACATTAAATTTTGTTTTATAAATTTATTATTTTTCTAAATCAAACAAATCTGACTAAATTAGAATTAGAAATCAATATTAAATCTTATGCTATATATTTATTATTATTCAAATCAAATGGAACGGTTGAACGGTTTAAATTACGCGCCAATATTAAAATTAGTTTTATATAATCAAAATTGACTATATGCAATTTTTAGCAACATAAACTAATAGCTACGATCCTTCCAGAATATCTCAATACCTAAAATTTATAGAATATAAACTCTATACTCAATCTCCCAACCTCTCTTTTCACATACCAATTCACAAACACAAAGAATAAAATTATTAATCAAATATAAACGAAATAATAAGCAAAAAAAAAAAAAAAAAAAAACGGGAGTAGCGGAAGGGTAGTTGTTGTATGCTGTGGAACGAGTTAAATGGTTCACACCATTGATATCTCCACCTTCCATTTTTAACATTTTCAGATTTTAATCCAACGGTTCATAAATCCTCTTATTACTGAAAACATCACCGTCCCGTTCCGTTCCGTTCTCTGCCTGTCACTTGTTTTTGTTTTGTCTCTTTTAACACTGCCTTGTCGTCTCTGTCTCTCTGCTCCTTCTCCTCTCTCATTCCTTTCGTTTATCGTTTTCTTCTATTAGATCTCTCTTTCTTTTGATCGGATCCGTATTGTTTCACTCTCCCTCTATGATGCTTCAATTTTGATCTGATTTTTGTTTTCTTTGAGTTTTTTGAGTTTTTGTGTGTGTGTGGTGTGTGGAGATGGGGCAATGTTATGGGAAGGTGAATAAGAGTAAGCAAAATGTTGGAGAAGAAGCTAATACGACTACTTATGTTGTTTCCGGCGATGGGAATCAGATTCAGCCTTTAACTCCGGCTGGTTACGGGAGAGCTAAGAACACTCCGGCTAGGTCATCGAATCCAAGTCCTTGGCCTAGTCCTTTCCCTCAAGGATCAGCGAGTCCTCTTCCGTCTGGTGTTTCTCCATCTCCGGCGAGGACTTCTACTCCGAGGAGATTCTTCCGACGGCCTTTCCCACCGCCGTCTCCGGCTAAACACATTAAGGCTTCGTTGATCAAAAGGCTTGGAGTGAAACCTAAGGAAGGTCCGATCCCGGAGGAGAGTGGAACGGAGCCAGAGCAGTCGCTTGATAAGAGCTTTGGATATGGCAAGAATTTTGGGGCTAAGTATGAATTGGGCAAGGAAGTGGGTCGAGGGCATTTTGGTCATACTTGTTCTGGTCGTGGCAAGAAGGGAGAGATTAAGGATCATCCTATTGCTGTCAAGATCATCTCCAAGGCTAAGGTTTATTCATTGTGTTTAAATCTCAATCTAGTTTTGGTTTTGGGATTCTGCATTGGTGGTTATGTGAGGGTTTATTAAGAGACTTTTTAGCTTTAATGTGATTTGTTTATTGCTGCTGTTTACAAGAATCTATTGAGGGTTTTGAAATCTGCATTACATTATTCGTAATTGAGGTAGTGAAAGTAAGATTCTTGGGTCTGGGATCATGGCTGTGGGACAGTGAATTGTCTTTTTCTTCCAACAGATTCTTTTGGGAGAAACATTGTTGTCTCTTTGGATAGGAAAATATTTTGTCTGGCAGTTAACTTTTATTGATTTGTCTGCATTCGGACAAGATTGTCTATCAAATAAGATTGAGAATTAGTTTCGTGTTCTAATTATGAGCTTGTCTTCTTCATACGTTTGTTTATTCTAATAGTGATGAACCTATTCGTCTCAGTTAGATTACATTTTGATTATTTAGCTGTCGATTTGTAAGCCTGTTATGGTCTTCCATGTAATATTTGTTGTCTGTGCTTGTCGTTAAGAAAAGATGATTGATGACAAAGGTAGATAGGGAAGTCTTTGTCTGGCTGCGTGGTGGGGGAGACCAAGGCCTGAACTTTCTTTTGTCTGCATTAGAACATAATGTTTTTTAAGTATGGGCTTCACTTTCGATTGTTCATGATTTTGTCTCTTCACATGTTTTCTTATATCTTTGTATTGAAGCTCGTAATTTTGCTATCATTATCATCCATAAAACAAGCAAAAATGAACTGGTTGCTATCATTCTCATTGACTGTTTTATCTTTCTTTGCTTGGCAGATGACGACAGCGATTGCAATTGAAGATGTTCGCAGGGAGGTGAAGTTACTGAAATCATTATCTGGGCACAAACATTTAATCAGATACCATGATGCATGTGAGGACGCCAATAACGTATACATTGTCATGGAGTATGTCTTGTTTCCTATTTATATTCAGATATTCTATGTTATTATCTCTTCTTCAGGGTTTTAGGTTTTACTTATATGTTATAACACACAGAACATTGCCACAAGTTTCTGCACTGCATTTCTTGGAATATATCTTTATAACCATTTTATTTAAAATCGACGTTTGGTTCTGCTTGGCCAGGTTGTGTGAGGGTGGAGAACTTTTGGACAGAATTTTAGCAAGGTATGTCTGATTGATTGAGTTTTTTCTGTGCCAAATTATATGCTGAGAATTTATTCAATATTTTATACTTGAAACATTGCAATCTCTTGTCTCAGAGGTGGAAAATACCCAGAGGATGATGCAAAGGCTATTGTCGTACAAATTCTAAACGTTGTTTCATTTTGTCATCTCCAAGGAGTTGTACACAGGGACTTAAAGCCAGAGGTCTGTTTTTGTTTTCTTAAAATCTCCCTATCTTTACCTCCAATAGCAATATCGTTACTAAACTCATATATGACCTTGTTCAAACAGAATTTTCTGTTTACTTCTAGCCGCGAAGACTCGGACTTGAAGCTTATTGATTTTGGTCTCTCAGACTTTGTCAGACCCGGTAAGATTTTCGTATTCCTTGATTAGCTTTTTGTTGCCGGCTAATAGTGAACTTGTTGTTTAACTCCTCTATACAGATGAAAGACTGAATGATATAGTTGGAAGTGCCTACTATGTGGCGCCTGAAGTTCTACACAGATCATATAGCCTTGAGGCTGATATATGGAGTATTGGAGTTATTACATTTATACTCTTGTGTGGAAGCCGACCTTTCTGGGCGCGGACAGAATCTGGAATCTTTCGTACTGTGCTAAGAACTGAACCTAACTATGATGACGCACCTTGGCCTTCTGCTTCACCAGAAGGTAAAGAGTTTGTGAAACGGCTTCTCAACAAAGACTACAGGAAACGAATGTCTGCAGTTCAAGCTTTGAGTGAGTTTTTATTTTCTCACATATCACTAAAATTAAATGCAACTTGGAGTCATATTATTTTGAACTGATGATATGTTTGATTTCTTAATTTTCAGCTCATCCGTGGTTACGTGATGATAGTCGTGTGATTCCTTTAGATATTCTGATCTTTAAGTTGGTCAAATCCTACTTGCACGCAACACCTTTTAGACGGGCTGCTTTGAAGGTATCACCTTTCTTTTTTTTTGTCACCAAGTTGGTTAGAGTTGATATAGAAGATTGAAGTGTTGAAAAATTGAATGCAGGCGCTAGCGAAAGCATTGACGGAGAACGAGCTAGTCTATCTTAGAGCACAATTCATGCTCTTGGGACCAAACAAAGATGGGAGTGTCTCCCTCGAAAACTTCAAGATGGTAAAGAAAGGCCTTTGGTTTTAAAACATGGTCACTTCGGTTTTTCTTGATTTCTAAACTATAATAAGCTCAATCCTCGCAGGCGCTTATGCGAAACGCAACAGACGCTATGAGAGAATCAAGGGTTCCTGAAATTCTTCAAGCGGTGAGAACTGAGAACAATCATAGTTTTTTAAAAAATGAAAAAGAATCAATGTTTTGGTTTCTAATGATAATATCGATATGTTTGGCAGATGGAATCTCTAGCGTATAGAAAGATGTATTTCGAAGAGTTTTGTGCAGCAGCAATTAGCATTCATCAACTAGAAGCTGTTGAAGCTTGGGAAGAGATTGCAACCGCTGGTTTCCAACATTTTGAAACCGAGGGAAACCGAGTCATCTCAATCGAAGAACTAGCAAGGGTATGTATGATGTAATTTGTAAACTTTCTCTATTCATGGATAGAAGTAGAACCGGATTTGGTTTTGGTTTTGGAATTTAATTTGACCGGTTCTTATTGAACAGGAACTGAACGTGGGTGCGTCTGCGTACGGACACTTGAGAGACTGGGTAAGAGGCAGTGATGGGAAACTGAGTTTCTTAGGGTTCACCAAGTTCTTGCATGGAGTTACTGTTCGTGCTGCTCACTCAAGACCTCGCTAGTCCTCCTCAATTCTTCTTCTTCTTCTTCTTCTAGGTTTTTTTTTCTTCGTTTTATATTATTCTTTTCTTCATCAGACAAGAGTTTTTAGACTGAGGGGTATTTTCGTCCGTTTGTTTTTTTTCTTTTCCTAATCATAGTACAATTTTATGGTACAGAAAATACCAAAACGAAAAGGAGAACCAAAAAATGTGCATAAGGTAGATGGATTTCAGTCATTTTTTTGCCAATTATTATATGAAAATCTTTGGATATTTATTTGGAAAAGATATATATATATATATATATATATATATGTGTTCATTTCTCGTTATATAAGATCAGGCTATACTCAACCCTCACAGTATAGCAAAGAGTAAATATTGTTCTGATTTATAATTTGAAATATATAATCAGTCATTTTTGCATAGTCTTAATATAATATTATCATAAATAAGAAACTTAGTCTTAATATACTATGATAATACATGAAAAAACTATATAGTTGTAAGACCAACTACTAAACCAAAATGTTTCTACAAAATACACCTTGTTCAAAGTTTAAAGGTTAAAAGCTAAAAGCTAAAGGCAATAAAGTTGCGCTGTCCTAATCACCAAATTAAAATTGAAATGAAAAGTTAAAAAACAACAATTAGTGATAACCCAAAAAAAGCTAAGCCTTTCCTTTTCTATATTGTTGCCGACAATCGAATCATAACCATTTATTACAAATTATGCTAGTGAATTGAGTGGGTTGTTCGTACCCATTAGTCTACGGAAAAACAGGGAATCTAAATTTCCCTTTATTTTCTGGAATTAATTAATCTTCTTTACAAACATTTTTTTTTGGTGAAAACTTAATTTATATTCAAATTTTATTAACAGAAAAGAGAGTGTAAGATGTTACAAAAAAAATATAGTATTGTGCATAATTTTTATAGAATGTTAAAAAATCCTAAAATTTAGAAATTGAAAAAAAAACAGTAATATGCAAAGATAAATAGTAAATATTGGTCTTATATATCCTTTTTATGTGGTAAATAGCATATTTCGAATTTCAATCAAAATAGAATAAAAAAAGGATCTTTGGAATTAACGCATAGGAGTAAAAGACTCTGAGGGATGTCTGAGTAACCTGCTAACATTGGAAGATGTATTGCTATTTACTTCACTGTGTCAATGTAAATTCTATATTGATAAACTTTAAAGTCAAATGAAATTTAATGCTTTACAGGACCAGCCGTTACAATGGAAGATAAAAGAAATATTTTAAACGAATAATGAATTTGAGAGAATCTCTCTTTTTTCTATATTTAAAAATAAAAATAAAATTTGCGTCCGAAAAAAGATTTTTAAAAAATGCATCACAACATTTCTTTATTTTTAACTACATTTATGCTTGATTTTCCAACATCACCAATAAAATCCAAAAGTTCCGCAAATTTTCTGTTTATGAAGATTTCATAAAAATTGGTACAAAATGTAAATTATATACAGTATGAAGCATTCATAAACCTCGAATTTGTGTTGTTTAAAAATTGTAATATTTTTGGAATTAAAAGATATATGATATTTTTAAGTATTTATTTTATAGATTTTTATGTAAAATGGAGTATTATGCTTTCCAGAAAGAAAAAAAATCAATTTGATACGTGTCTAACAAATGCAAATTTCCAAAACAAAAAAAAAGTTTCATCTTCTTCGTTTCTTTGTGATCATCGTCGTCGTGGTTATCTACAATCATTCAAAAAGGGCTAAAGCAATAAAAGAAAAGAGAGAGAAAAAAAAAACGGAATTTGATTTCCTTCTATCTTGAAATTCCATTAAAGTTACAGAAAAAGATACTACAAATTCAGAAAATTCATTTCCTTCGTGGGTTAGGCCAGTTTTGGCTCCACAACTCCACAAGATTAACCCAAAAAAAAAAAAAAAGATTAAAATTTTAAACACATATACAATCACCAATTCATCATCATCATCATATTCATATTCATCAAGCTCTGAAACATCCAACAAGATGATGATATTGGTCACGGCCACTGTGCCTGTGATGATGGTTATTACCATTATAAACCGATCTCTCTCCATCAATCAAAGCTTGAACGCAACGAAACTCCTTCACGTGACAAGGAATTGTGATTGTACCCTTTTGATCGAATCCATACTCGTCTTCTGCTTCTTTCAAGAGCTGCATGAACAATGGATGGTTAAAATACAACACAGGAACAATAAATCTCTGTTGTTCTTCTTCTTGCGATCCCACTTTGATCGCTAAACAACCTTTTGGAACATCTTTGACTTTGACAGTTTGTTTGCGATTTAGATGGAAACTCTTCAGGGTTTTTTCTCCGGTACCCATGGTTTTAGAAAACGTTTTTTTTTTAAAGAAAATCTTGAAGAAACCAAGAAAGACAAAAGAAAAAAAAAGGATTCTATAGCTTTCTTGAGTGTTAAATTTTTTGGGTTTTCTCGAGGAAGTTTAGGCTAGAAAGCAGGCCATGGGTCTTCAAGGGTAAGAGATGAGAGTTCGAGAGAATTAATCAAGTTGCTCATATTTTTTTGTGTGAGGAGATAACAACAATCATATGAATGAAAGAAACAAAAGAGAGAGCTTTGTTTATAAAGAGAAGAACATATATTATTTATAAAAAAAAAAAATCCATCAAACGAAAATAAGATGAGACGCTCCTAATTTCTTATTCAACTTCTTATTACAATGGTGGTATTAAAATAATTTTCTATCTGCTTGTTATTTGCTTTATAAAATTCTAGTAATTACAACCAATGGGTATTTAAGTATTTTTAAGAATTTTATAATTTGGAATAATTATGATGTGACAAAAAAATAACAATAATTATGAAAAGATCAACGATAATGAACTATGATATTTTAAGAGAATTGCTATCGAGTAGTACTCCTATATTTTACAAATAAATACAACAAGACATATTATACTGAAGAATGTGAAGTGTGAGACTTTTTTAAAAAAGTACAGCATTGATTTATTTTAATATACTTTCTCTGATAAAATTATATGTTTTCTAATTTTTACACATTCAAAATAATTTTCACATTACTCTATATATTTAGTTTTAAACCACTTTTCTCGGACATCTTATATCATTGTGCAAGAAACGGAATGAATCTTTTATATTGTTTGCATAGCTATCATTGTGTGTACAGTTAATATTTCTTCCATTTCATTATATATGTTATTTTAGAATTTTCCAAAAAAAAAAAAAACTTAAATTTTTATTATATCCCTTGATAATATAGTCAATACTTACTGTTACTGTAATACACTAGTATACAATTCTCTCTCTGATAGTAATTAAAGTAATAAGGATTAAACTTGAGCTTTATATATAATTAGTTGAGTATTTTATATTATTATTTATTAATATACTTAGACCATCAGCATCAGAGACACAATGTCTGTGAGAAGACATTGTTTCTCCCAAAAGATGGCCACGTGTCGCAACGTGATTCGTTGCGACAAAAAAAATCATTTTTTTTTTAAATTAGGAGAAGTGGTGGACCCCATGTCGGAAGACATGATTCTGGGTCTGCAATGCAGATGCTCTTATAAAAAAAAACTTTACCAATAAAAAGTATCAGTATATCTCATCTTTAATGGGTTTATATATACTTAATCAAATACAATTTTTCGACAGTAGATATAATATTAAATTATGTTTATCAAAATTCAAATTTTAAAATATATTTTGAATTCAAAATTTTTTTAGTTATTCGATTTTTTTATATTTATACTCATATAATTTTTTTTAGATAGTTACATATGTAAACTTGATCTGGATCGTTAACTTTAAATCAAAAACAATATTGACCATTATATAACTAAAATATATATTCAACCAATTAGATTGTAGTAGACATACAATCCCATAATAGATGAGACGCATCATAGATGTTACTTGCCTCGCCAAAAAAATTAGTGTTTTAATAATTTTATCCAAAATCATCATACAACTGACTATATTGGATGTTCACAACTACACACGACTCAACCAATCTAACAATCCATAAATCCAGTCTCCAAATCTATATCTTTATATCGCATAATATAAAGAGACGGAACTCTCAAAAAGATTCAAAACTTATGTTAGAGAACAATAAATGCTTACACTTCTCTTTTTCAAAAATTGAATTAGATGTTTTAGATATTGATCTATATTCATAAACGTCGAATACGTTTTCAAAATACACACATTCTCTTTCTCTCTCGTTTTCTATTTTTTCTTCTTCAACATGATAAAATTGAACCATGGATTACATTACATAGATCACCAACAACATTAAACTCATTCCATAAACGCCTCATATGTTTTTAATTTTTACTCATACTATCTCCATTTCTCTCGTCGATGCAAGAGATTGAACCATAGACAACATGTTCACCTGTTTAAAGATAACATTTATTATTTTCATCATGTTTCCCTTTTCTATGATCATTTTTTATGTATTGTCAATGACCTTAGCGCTGCAAATTTTTATATGACCGAACTCATTTTTTATTTTAAAGATTAGTTTGAACATGTTAGTGTTTTGGGATAACACAACATATCTCTCATAAAATGCATTCTCATATGCCATTAAAAAGTTTGGAGTTTTCATTCAAGATTATAGAAGTTTCTGTTAGTATTCCACTAAATAAATTCTCGTTCGCTCAAACACCAATTTCCGATAATCAATATGCATATTTTTGTTCATATAACCTATTTAAATTCAATTATTTTCTAATTAAAAATTAAAAAAATCAAATTAAGCAATGTATTTTAAAATTTATGTACATTTCTTTAAACTAATTCTTATTAATTGTTTTAAATTATAGATCACAATATTTTTGAATTAATGTATACAAAATTTGATCCATTATTTATAAATATGAAACTCTTGAATTTAAGTTCATAACTTATAATAACAATTATTAATACTTTGATTTATTTAAAATAATTTTGTAAAATATATAAATAGATCAAACAAGAGTAAAATTATTAAATTGAAGTGTTTTATATCATTTTCTACAGAAATGATTTTTTGAATTCTTTTCAAAATTATTATATTAAAAAAATGTATTTATTATGAAAATTAAAATGTAAATAATAATAATAAAAATAATTGATGATGTGTCACAATATTAGAGTTTGAGAAAACTGAGGTGGCTTCATGTGAAAAAAAATTACTTTATATATATATATAGATTTTGAATTAAAAAATTAGCGAAAAAACTCTTAAAACGGACTTATTATTAAAAATAAATATTTGTATTAATATGATCATAAATTTTGTTAACTACACATACAGAGTTAGACACTCCATAGTCAAGTATATACGTCAAAAATAGTCTCAAGAAAATTAGTGTGGTGAGTACAATGAGCATTAATGATGACTGATGAGTAACGACGACGAGCAGTTAATATTGGGTTGGTGACTCAGGATTCAAGAACAAACAAAAAATGTTGAATTTAATTGAGTACTAAACCGGGTCAATTAGTCAAATTAGTCGACCAATTACTATTTTACCTAAAACACGAGGTATCGTGTTACGAATCGTGTAGTGACAAAAAATATATATATATATATATCATCAAATTTTTAACTATTCATCATAATTTATATATATATCATCAAAAATTGTTTGATACTCGGAAAATTTCATTTATTAAAAAACTTCAAAATCAGATCTAAACCGAGGAACCGGCATGTGGAATCGAAAATGGCAAAGAGAAATTACATTCATTAATTAGAATTCGTTCATGGTTTACATCCAAAAAACAAAACAAAAATAATAATAGTATTAACTACATCAGTTACGTTTGTAACGTAACTGATAGTTATCTTTAGACAGATAGGGTAATTTCTATAAAAATATTGCACACGTCATCATTATCTATTCTTTTGTCAATTCAAATAATTTTTTAGTTTATGACTAAATGATCAAATCTAACAAAAATAATAATTAAAAAATATATTTTAAAATTATTGGCACTACGGTGACCACTCGACTGCTTTCGTTTTGTTAACAATACGTGTAGTTGGCAATTATTATTATTTATTATTGGAGCGGCTTAAGTATTGTTAGTTGCTTAGTTATAAAGAAACAGAATCAATGTCGTCACATGATGAAGATTGAAGGCGATAATGTATATTTTGAATTTTCATAATAAAAACATCGCTTGTATATATGTAATATCTATGAGCTCATGTACGCATTATGCAAAATAATATCTAAAACTTACAAGTATAAGATATATATACACAGTTGCACATATGTCATGATCTATAATCGGGACAATTCGATGAAACATGACGCAGTCGGTTTATGAGCTCATTGACTACACCTTATTTAAAATCATTAAATTATTACATTTAAAATGCTCACTAAACATTAGAACAATTCGGTTAATCAAAGCCTAACGGTCGATAGCATTAACCGGTCGCCTGCCGGTTCGATTTCAGTCCGAGGGTTGTTTTCTTGTTTTCTAAATTTCTATATTGGATCCGATTTAACATAGGAGTATCTTTTAAAATCTACAATCACTTTCTCGATGATTTTGAGTTTCATATTTTTTTCAAAATAGATATTGGCACCTACGAAGAGCCTTCAATTATTTTTCTTTCTTTTTTTCTATAAAGGAGCCTTTAATTCTTATTTTTCGAATTTAATAAATTAGGCGGTAAGTAATGAAGTTACTAGAAATTGTGCCAAACAAAAAAAAAACACAAAATTGACAAGAACAAATTTGGAGAAAGAATATTCTAGCCTACAAATTTATATGCTCAATGGTACCACAGCTATGAATTAATTCGTACAAATACATTAACCATAACTTTAGAAAAGAAATGCTATTTAATTTCTTGACGAGTTGAAAGGCCGTCCAAGTTGGTGGTAGCGACATGGTAACGAGTACTTACGAGTTTCGAACACGAAAGAAAAATATATATAAAAAATTAAAGGCAAAAGAAAGGCACATGTCACTCTATCAGTATCTAGAAACAGAAGATAAATAAATTAAAAAATGAAAGAGTTAGATCCGTTTTAAATCGCAATACAAGAAAAGAAGAGAAAATGATAAAGTTGGTCGTCTAAATAGATAAGATAAAGCAGAGCACACTAACAAATAATCACTTTGTGTGAAAAATGAGACAACGATATTCAAAAAAGGTCAACTTTGTGGGACGGTGTGAATGCCTGATGGGTCGACCTTGGATTGTATTTATTTTATCGTTCCTTGTATATATGTTTCATTGCAAATTATTTCTGAAAGAAAAAATATTCGATTTATGCGCATGCGAAAAAGCAGCGGAATAATATAATTTATTGTATGAGTTTTATCATCGTATAATTATAGTGTTTATGTTTAGTCATTTCCATTCGCAAATTAAATAATAAGATATATTAATATATTATGATGTCATTTGCGATTTTGCATATAAGTTTCAGTTTTTTTATTCATGAATTAATTTCCCAATACTTTATAAACATTTTTTTATTTCATCAACATAGAATATATATATATATATATATATATATATTACCAATCAAAATTTATATAACTCATGCTATTTGACCCAATTATTTGTGTTTTGGAAAACAACTTAATGAGATATTGATGGGCCAAATGTGTGTATTCTAATGTATATGTTCATAACAATAATGAACTATGGAAATGGTAATGGGCCTTCTGTCAATTAAGCCGTGTAGGCTAAGACAACATGATGGCCTACATTTCAAATCCATGGACATCCAAATATTTTATTTTATTTTCCTTGCAAATAATTAGATTGAAAGGAAAAAAAAAAAGGTAGATCATGCACTATTACACTTGACATGTATCCACAGAAAAAAAAATTCATTTTAAAACGGTTGAGGATAAAACATTTACACTAGTGTCTGTCTAGTCATGCTCTTACAAACTTAATACACTTATATGAAAATGAATTATTAAAATCAAGAAAATACAGTATTTTAATATTAATAAATATCAGCTATGGTAAATATGAGGATAACCGCCTTTCATTGCTTGATAGTTGACAATTCGAGATATATTCAAATATACAAATGCCTTTATACTGCTGAGAACAAAAATTAAATCGACATAAAATTATAGCCGTAGGTTCAGCAGGAAAGACACTGAAAACCGTAGAAGAAGAAAAATGTGGTCAAAGTCCTCAGTTAAAAAGTACATAGTTAAAAGATAAATCCGATGAGCCATACAAACTTGTGTAATCCGTGAAAACTTTAGGACAACTAAAAAAGCATCACTTTTATAGTAAGATTTTTCTCTACATATTTAATGTTTTAAATAATAATTTTTTTCCGTGGAGAAATAAATTATATATCTATTAATCGTATTCTTAAAGACTCTCTATTTATCAATGACTTGGAGTATTTGACACTAATCCCTTTTCCTCTTCAGATATTATCTTATAGATATTTTGTTTCGTGCCTTAAATTTAAATTAGTAAGTCTCTCTTAATTTCGAAAAATAAATCAATAAATAAAAAGTAATATAACAAAAATACTCCCTTCGTTGTAGCATCACTCTGAGATTTAACAAAGAAAAATCAAAGTATGAAAACTCTATGCGCAAGAGCACCACTCTGAGATTTCACATATCATCCCCGTTTTGTTTAATTTTAAAATGTCAACACACACTTACATACACACACATGTACTATAACTCATGACTTGGTCTGGGTTTACTAGATGTCTGAATCATGTTCATCGTACATTAAGAAAATAGGTTTTCAAGAATGACTCTGGACTGGAGATTCTTAATTCATTATACAAGTGAAAGATCTACAATCGATGAATAGAAGAAGAATTCACCACTACCACGAGCAGATGATATAATATTCTAAAGAGAACTATCTATTAACAATTTAAATGATATATATATATATATATTTGTTTTTTTTACAATGCGAGTGATTTAGAGGGGAAAAGAGGTCCAAATTCAAGCTCGTGATCTTCCCATGCAAAGACAACTGCAGAAGCTGTCCTTACATTTAAGAGTGTTAGTACAATATTGTCTCAACTCACATATATATACAGCTTCTTATTAATTTCAGAAGTTAATTATAAAGAATCTATATCATCTTTAACAAAAAAAAAAAGAATCTATATCAAACCCTAGTTGTGTAATAAATACTTGAACATAGGAGTTAAGATTCAAATCTAGTAGAACAATTTTGTTAAGAAAAAGACAGATCTGAAACTAAACAATCATCATTCATGACCATGAAGATCTAACCTTATAACTTAATTCTCCCAGACAAAAAAAAACAATCATAGCAAAATGATAGCGGTATAGAAAAGTTCAAAAATACAAGCACATGTAGAAAAAGGTTGTAATGATGAAACTTTCCAGAATCCAGGAGGATAAAGAAGAGTCAGATTCTTTCATCATTACAACAATCTGCAAATACCTGAAAACAACTTCTTTTTTTTTCTACCGGTCCCCAGAAGACCCATTTTTAACAAATCTATTTTTTTTTTCATGCAAACAATCAATAAAGCAGGTAATTAAATCCGAGAAAGTACGGTAAAGATCAAACCTTTGACATGGGCTCGATCCCGAGATCTGAAACCCTAATTAAATTAAGAAGAAGGAAGAAACTTTGGAGTAATAAGGGAGCAATAATTGGGGGGAATGAAGCCTGGTCCGACGACGCTAAAACCCTAATCATCAGATCTATCGTCTGGAGGCTCGATTTTATAAGATCGAAGAAGATCCAACATAAATAGAGCGAGGCAGAGTCCTCGAGCCAGACAACGTTCCCCTCAAAAAAGAAAGCCCCTTCCTCTAGGGTTTGTTTGTAACTTATCTTTAAGTATCTCCTTCTCTCCCCCCCTCCCCCGTGAGACCCGGCTAAGAGAAAGAGAGAGAGATGGAGAAGAAGATAAGTGAGTGGTGATGATGGAAGAGAGAATGAAGAAATAGAAGGTGTTTTTATGAAGAAATTGAGTAGTGGAGAGCCAAAGCTCTACAAGACAAGAAACATGGGTGTCTCTGGTCCCACACGCTCTCTCTTACAATACATATATAAGTATATATGGGTTTTCAAGTTTCAAGATCTTGCAGTAAAAACATTGGATTTACTTTTTGAGACATGTCACTGGATTCCCATTTACTATGTTATTACGTGTTCAAGCAAAAATAAAATCTTTGTTCCCATCCCTTCTTCTAATTCTATATTGAGCATGTTTCCAACGTTCTTTATGTATTTACTTACGTAATTTTAGAATTAGAAAATAAAATGGTTGAAATATGCCCTTACTCAAAATATAAAAGTGTACATGTCTACGCATATAACCTTTTCATAAAAAGAATTATATACACATATTTTAAAAACTATTTTAGGTCTAAAAATACATTAACTCTCTCTTTTTTTAATGTGTCCTCTATTTTGCATAAAAACACACTTTGCAGATGATCTGAGACCTGAATTTATCGCCATGGTTTTAAATGGTATCGGTGCAACAAACGGTATATAACGACAAAACATATGGAATACATGCGGTTAATACGAATCAAAACTTGGAAAATCGTACGACTATATACTAATTTAATAACTCATTTACATTTTTCAGTGATATATGGGGTATATATTTTGCAAGCGAAACCTATCAAAAAATATACGTACTATAATTAAGATGAATGAACTGAATTAAAAAAATAACGAAAAAGGATAAAAGAAATCAGAAGAATCTATTTATTTATATCTGTTATAACAAGAAGAAAAATAGTGAATCAACTTTGCATTCAAAAGTTTTATTAAAACCATTATTTCAACCAAATAATTTTGCATTTGAATAGGAGATATACTACAACGCTACCAGTTCTTCTGTAACAATTACCAGTTTACAGCATCAAATTTCTATTATCTCTAGCAAAAATTCAACCGCCAACACTATAATTGATTTCCACAGATTATATGAGTAGCTATTACCCAAACAAATTGTTGTTATGAAAACCAAAAAAAAAAAAATGTTGTTATTAGCTCTCTGGTCCTCCAGACCCATAAAATAATGAAAAGAAATTGGAGGAACCGCGTAAGAGCGCGCGGTGAAAGAGAAATGAACAAGTAGGAAAAGTACAAAGACTATGAATCACAAAACAAATTAATATAAGGTTTAAAATTTTTGAATAACAATAGTATAAGAATCGAGAAATAGAAAGGGAATCAAAAAGGGGAAGAGGAGTGACTCTAAAAGTTAGTCAGAGGAGTGGTTGAGTTATTGATCTGCCCAATATTAGCATTCTTCATTTTATGTCTCTCACCTCTTTTCCTTGTTTCCCTATTTTTTTAAAAAAAGTTTAAACTTTTTGCTTTACCTTTATTAAATACGCCCGTTTGGTTTCAAATTCTCTTGTTCTTAATGCATGGATTTGGTATTCACTTCTAAATGTAAGAACACGGCCGGTTTCATATAGACAACCGTATGTTTATCATTATGATTTATCTATCGTAAGTTTCAAGTCGTTGAGGTTCGTGAAATAGTCTATGGGGTGTCTAAAACTATGAGGCCCATTTCCCTCTGCGACTCTTTTTAAGTCAAAGTCTCCGCCTTTTCATACTCTTTTCTATTGATATTTATTTAATTATAGCTTCTTATAACCTTCAAATTTACCGAGTTTGAGTCTGAGCTTTTTTGTTTTGTTTTGTTTGCTTCAATGAGATATTGACTTCTTGAAAATTTTGTCGTCAGATTTTAAAAAATTCCTGGAATTTGTGGCAAAGTCTTTAGTAGTGTTTGACTTGGGGTACTACTTCATTAATTTATTTTAACTTTGATCCTTTTCTTCACCCAGGGAATTACTGTGACATAACGGAGTGAAGTCATCATGTTTTATAACGGTAAACGTTTTGGTCAACGAGGAAGAAAGAAAAGCAATTATGTAATCAATCTGGTAATTAATACTTTTGCTTTTCGATATTTTTAGTGAGAGATTTAATCTGTCTGTGCATTGTTTTCACGCAAACAAATCACTTTAATGAAACTGGCAGTTATAATTGTTCTCTTTTACGCAATAATTAAGCTCATCAATCTTTATTATTTATTTTGTAGTCACACGATTGTATATTCCAGTTTAAAATGTATAGTAATTCTCGTATATTTGGACACTCAATGGTTAGCTTTGTATAATCGTATGCCGAATAAAGCTGTAAGATTATTTTATTACCGTATCATATAAGCATAAGACACTTATTTGTATGGTCTCCTCTAGTATATATATTATGTCAAATATACGTGCATTGTAAATGTAATTATCCTCCGGGCAAGAAAAATGAGTCACTTTGGTCACTTTTCTCAGACTCGCTTTTAAAATAAAGTTCTGTCCTTTGATCAACTAATTAATTACCCACGTTTGTTTGCGTATTTTTATTGCTTTACTAATTGTCATTTTAAAATAAGCTATATCACTCATCCAGCTGGAATACGATTAGATAATTGGGAAATGTATGAACAAAGAATCTTAGTTAGTGACTTGTTTGTATGGAAACTTGTATATGGAACGTTGAGGTTCATTAATATTTTTGATGTGTCATTGTCTTATTTATACTCCATCACCACATTATAAAAGACAGAAAAAAACAAAAATAAAACATAGAAATTTCTCCTTTATTTTTCTAAAAAAATATACTAAGAATTAAAAGCCAGAGAGTGCCCGCGACAAGTGCTGCAACATTTTGTTTAGATTGCTAGTGTCCAAGAAATCAAATGAAATTTCCACGTAGATAAGAAATAAATAGAAACTGTGGATGAGAATGACAAATGGAGAAGACGATTCTGGCTCCAGATTTCAACGTTTTTGACAGTCTTCGAGAGTTGTGTTTTGTGTTGTGTCCGAGAGAAAGAGACGACGTAAATGTCAAATCCCTGCATATCCGAACCCACGTTGTCCATTCTTACATTCCTTTAAGAAACAAGAAAAGAAAAAAAAAAGAGAGAGAGCTAAATCAAATTAATTATACTTTCGTCCTTTGATCGGTTAATTCATGTATATGTTCCCTGGTTAGAAAGGAAGACAAATTTATTTCTCCACATAGAAACAAACCGGTCAACCAAGAGGGAAAAAACATTTTTTCCAGTCCCAATCTATTCAATTTTTACTCGTGGAAATATATAACATTTTTAAATAAATCATTTAATATGCGACACATTAAATTATGATAGATCATTCAGTATTTACTCTGAACTATAGACTTAGATAAAATTATATAGCCTTTGAAAAGTATAATAATATATCACCCCATAAATCATTAACTGGGCACTAGACTAACCTTTGTTTGTTACGGAGTGACCGTTTCTTATTATGTATTCAAGGACTAAACATCAAAATTTATTGTTCAGAAAAACTGTAATACTACTAAAACAATTAGAATTTCTGAAAAAGAATAAACCAGTAATTAAGAAGTAGAGGAGGAGTGAGGGTAGCATTGAAATTAGGGAAAGAGAGAGGACAAGGGCCTTTAATGCCTCTTTGTTCGTATTCTCTGCCCATTTCAATTTCTTAAATCAGATTCCAAATTTCCAACTATCTTCACCTTTTCTATTCAAATAATTAAAGATTATATTTTCTCCCCAAACATTTTCTACAGCTGTTGTGTTATACTTCTAGTATCTAGCTGGGTTACTTTGAAATGACTATAAAAAGAACAATTTTTTTTTTAAATGTAGCCAACCCAAAAAACAAAGCTCGAAGAAAAAAATTTATGTAAAAAGTGCGGATCTCAAGGTAAATGAGCATAAAGACCCTTTTTCGAATGTCTACTGATGAGACCCTTACTTGTCACAAACTTTTATTCACTGTATTTTTAACCATTTCTTTGATATATCTACATCACTCTTTTTTTTTTACCCCTCTTCATCTATCTAAACATGAATATTTCATATAAGTGTGTAAGTATACGTTTGTTCTTACGCATATATACACAATACACACCAAAGATATAGGGATTGTCCCCTCAATTAGCGGTATATCCAAACTCATTATACAGAAATTACACGACGTTACGGGTTCATGAATTAGAATTTCGATGTTGAGGAAACAAATAAATTTATCTGTTATGAAATTATATCTTGGTGCTATTAAACAAAACAAAAATTATACGTTGTTAGTATAAACGGCTACGAATTATTTCTTAAATCCCAGCACAACATAAAAGTATAGATTATTTTTTTGCCGCTATGAAATGTTTTGCTTATGCAAGAAAAAAAAACAAACCCCAAAAAATTGGGGATATATTCAATTCAGACGAGTCCAGTGGGGTTATATTGGGCCTTGAACATCTTTATGGGCCTTTTAAAATAAGAAAGATCCAATACTCTCTTTTTCCTCGCTTACTTTTGTTTCGTGGGTCAGGTTTAAATAGGACAAGGTATACTGTATAAAGATAAAAAAAATACACATTTCAATGTTAAGACTTAAGAGATATATACGGTTAAATAAACGAGAGAAATATTATAATCTTAAAATCAAAATTGGTTTCGGTGGTGGAAATTGATCGAAACCTAAAGCAAAAAAAAAAAACAGAGGAACATGACTAAATCAGGTGAAGGTCTTTGGTCCGACAAGGTCAGCGACTGAAAACCATCTCACACCTAATCTTTGGTTTTCTCTTGACATGGTATGGTATCATCACTTTCCGTGACTAATACAACTAAACTATAAATAGATTAATATAATTAAAAGTTTTAAAGTTCGGATAATTATGAAAAATAAGCGACTAATTAGATCTTTCATGTACAATGAACGTACTTGTACTTCATCATACTGTAGACACTTTTCCACGTAGAGATAAAATATAAAAAATCTAATACGGATAAAGTTCATGTCCTATCACTCAGTATCTTTACCAATTTTCGTTACTTTCACTTTTGTTTTCTTCCTATTTATGTTTCTCTTTTTTTTTGTTTCTGTTCTCGACTTTATTCTTAATTCCGTTTCCCTTATGCGCTAATTAGATATATATATATATATATTTTTTACTAAAGATTTTCAACGCTAATATTATCTGATGTTTCATTAAATTAGGATTTTTGTTTGTAAGAGTATCATTGTTTACTACCCACGGGTCATGAATTTTGCGTTTTAAAATGGTCGCAATATTTTCAACCAAATCTACTTTATTAAGAAATTCGTTAATTTTCTATTTTTAATAGAAATTCAATTTGGAACCCATAAAATTACGGTAAGTGAATCAATTTTGTAATATATCTGTAATATAAATTTTGTTTTTACATTTTAATTATACCGTAAACTAGTTCAATAGTTAATCATTCTATCAACATATAATATGCTGCTGGAGATAATTTGTAATTATCTATAACATGCTTATTTTAAGATTAATGAAACCTGAAAATCGGAGATTCGGTGTATAAAGTAAAATATTTTGATCTAAAGATGGGTTTGTTTGCTTAATTACTCGGTAATAAAAGTCGAGCGGCTTTATTTCGCAACATCGCTTTAACGAGCATTAGTAGTTAACGAGTAGGGTAAGATTGTTGGCCACTTGGAGTCGTCTGTGACAAAGAAGTTACGATTATTATATCCTTTTTTGATAATAACATTATAAAAACAATGATGAATTTGACCAAAAGTACTTAGATATTTCATTTTCATCTATTAATTTTATAAAGTTATTATCAGGAAAAGATAAGCTTTTTTTAAGACGGTGCGAAATGTCTCTTCCTCATTGGCATCTCGCTGGCATCATATATAGATCCACACCATCAAATAGATATTCTGATTACAGTTTAATTCGATCTAGTAGTTTCTCAAACAAACAAACAAACAAAAAAATTGATTTGAAATATTTTGGGATGTGGATTTAGAATATAAACTTCCATTAGGAAATTAAGAATAGTATTATTTATAAATCATTCCAAAAGTGTTGGAAAAATATCTTCTTGTGCTAGCTAGTGGTAGTAATACAGACGGAAGTTGCCTAAATCACGTAAAGATGAATTGTATAATCAAATTAATGAAAAATATGTGATGAAATTAATTCCTGGTAAATAACAAACAAATTTTAAGGACGATAATATTTCTATAATAATATTTAAAGCATAAACACAGTACATTTTAAATTTTATTTGACAGTTACTCAAGTTGATATGTTTATTTATTTCTTTTTTGGCAGCAGTTGGTACGTTTAATTATACACATCAAGAAAATACTATTCCACAATTATGCAGGTTGTCCCAAAAAAGTTTTTGATATTAATTTATTAACCATAAGATACAATGAGAGACATAATATATATGTAAACAGTTTTGGGGAAAGGGAATATGGTGGAAATTATTAATTTTTTACATGCTGGAAAAATTAATTAACGTTGATGTTGCATTTAATGATATTTTATTTGGTGATAATATTACAATATTTCCGGAAATTTAGTTGGATTAACAATATGCAAAGACTTCTAAAATGTTTATGTTAAAATTATATTAAATCGTCTAGTTGTTTCATACACTAGTATTTTACCGTTAGTTTCGTTGTTGAACAATATTGGTAAGACAGATTATTTGTCAAATACGTAGATTTTCATTTGATTTTTTTTTTGTTTTTTAAAGCTTTCATTTGAAACAATGCTTATCATTTAATCAAATGGTAGTGGTTTAGTGGTTCACATTTGGGGAGAGGTTACTGCAGCTCCCTATTAATTAGTATGTGCCTTTCTATATTTCTATATGTATGAAATCTATCCTGAATTATTAAAAATAAAATAAAATGCGATCACATAAAATACAAAAGTTTGTTGACGTGACACAATTCTAATAAACACAAAACTATAAGTATCTTTTCGTTTCATAGCGCGTCAACCCTTCTAATAGAATACAAATTTTTGGTTTTCTGAATTTTAAAATTCTATACGAAAGTGTTCATATGAGAGCTCTCGATCGAAAGATGTACAAATTTTGGCCCGGAATTTCCGATTAACTCGGTTTCGGCGAAAAATAAAAGAAAAAGTCTCAATTTTTTGTTTTATTTTGTCATCTGATTACAATTATTAGAAATAATTAAGAATAATTACATTACAAACTCTTAAACTTTAAAGATAAAGCCCGTAATTTCCAACTAAATCGTACATATATATGAAAAAACTAATATTACACGCTGCAAGTCGAGGAGGTTGCAAATACAAACAGGCCAAGCCATCGGTTTGTAAAAGATTTTTAAAAAGAAATGAGAATTTGTCTTCTCCTACGGCTCTTATCAGAAATGGCGATATTTAAGTAAACCACGACACGTGTGAACTTTGGCTGGACAAACAAATTCAGGCACCGCCACAGATCAACTGCCACATCATCTCTTCTATCACCTTTGATGCCCCAAAGGCCAAAACATAGATCTCTCATCTCTAAGTATAACCACTTGGCTAGTTTTCGATCGCTGATATTGATATATTTATTTATAAATAATTGTCATTTCTCTTGATTTTCAATGTAACTTACATGAGATTTTTTAAAATAAAATGATAAAGATTACGTTAAATATTAGTTTATTTTGATTGTTGTGAATTTTTTTTGTTTGAAAGATTAGATTTATTTATCAAGTATAAAACTAGGGTTTAAAAAATATCATGCCTACCTAGGTGGGCCCAATTTATTATTGTTCTTGTATTAGTCAAAAGAAATTTCCTACAAAAGGTGAACGGAAACCTTAAAATAATCACAAAAGCAAGAATTAAAGTTGCTTTTCACATTACTACTAATTTGTATATTCTTAAATTGTTATCGCTACCGTGAAGAAAATAAAGTCTAGATGATCTGATTCAAAATTATTTTCCCGATTGACAAAAAAATATCTGGTCTTTCAAGTTCGGGATGACTGAATGAGCATAGTTTCTGTTTAATTTTCGGTAACAGTAACAAAACGAAAATATTGCTAACTCTTTGATTCCTCTGAAATTCGAGCCAAATAGATAGACGTCCCATATCCTGACTTGTGAACGTAAAATCTGTTGCACAATCATAAAAGATTGCAATGCATTAAAAAAAGAAGGATTGCAATGCATTTTTAAAAATTAAACTACACTAGGTCCTTAATCCTTATAGTGACCAGATGTACTGGAAAAGAATATACTCACAGTCACATGATGATATATATGCATACACGATAATTGATAGGAGTATTAAAAAGTTTCCCAAATTTCCCAAAAAAAATTCCCAAATTTTATTTTGATACAGTGATATTCCTAGGTATTTTTTTTATGAAACAAAGATTTAGAAAAGATGATACAAGTTACCTAAAAGCAAAAGAAATAAAAAAGGTAGAAATTATTAATCAGTAGTTAGATGATTAGTTTCACGTTGAAATGAAACTCGACTAAACAAATGATAGCGACGACTCTAGAAGCAGCCAAAATCCGCCCCTATTGCTACCTGTCGACTCACAAATCGTCTAGCTCAAAAAAGAATTAAAAACATACAATAAAGCAACCCTATGTTTATATCTTGTTTTATGCAAAGGTCCTCTAATGTTATGAAAACAAATCAAAATTTATATAAAACTGTTAACATAATAATCTCAGCCTCAACCCCCATATATATATATCAATATCCAATATCACAAACATAGAGATTCCAAAAAAAAAAGAAACATCATAAATCTGAGTTAGATGACAGGAGGAGGAGAATATTCTCCGGCGATGATGTCATCAGATCCATTCATGACGTTGAAGAAGACGAAGAAGAGTAATCACAATCAGAGAAGGTTTAGCGACGAGCAGATCAAGTCACTAGAGATGATGTTCGAGTCTGGGACAAGGCTTGAGCCAAGAAAGAAGGTTCAGTTAGCCAGAGAGCTAGGGTTGCATCCGAGGCAAGTGGCTATATGGTTCCAGAACAAGAGGGCTCGTTGGAAATCAAAGCAGCTCGAGACAGAGTACAATATTCTCAGACAAAACTATGACAACTTGGCTTCTCAGTTTGAGTCCCTCAAGAAAGAAAAACAAGCTTTAGTTTCTGAGGTATGTTTTAAACTCTGTTTATACCTAATTAAGAAGATTTATTATATGATTGATAAAACAAATCTGTGCTTTTTTGGTTAAGGAGTTATCATGTGATAAAATTCTGTGATTTAATAAGTATGAAAAAAAAACTATGCTTTAATGGTTATATACTTCAAGGAGGGATTAGGTGGAAATATTATGTGCTATATTGGTCAAGTTTGATAAAAATATGTGGTTTTGGTGGTTAGATACTGCAATTAATGACTAATAAGCTGTGTTTTTTTTATGGATACATAGTTTGATAAAGAACTGATAAGATGATAATTAAAAAAAAAAAAGGCTCTGTTTTGATGTTTTATTGAAGAAAAAAAAAAGATGTTTGAGGAGTTGTTTGGTTACACCCTTATTATTTATGCAGTTGGAGAGGTTAAAAGAGTCGATGCAAAAGTCAGAGGAGGAAGAAAGGCAGTGTTGTGGTGATGAAGCGGTGGTGGCTCTAAGCAGCACAGATCATGAATCAGCAAACGAAGAGAACCGGAAGTGTGAACCGGAGGAGGTTAAACCGGAGATGGAGATACATGACAAGGGTCATGATGATGATGATGAAGATTATGATGATGATGATGACGATGGTTATAATAACAACAACAACAACATTAAGAGAGAGTACTTTGGTGGGTTTGAGGAAGAAGCAGATCAGTTAATGAACATTGTGGAACCAGCTGATAGCTGCTTGACATCATCTGATGATTGGAGAGGTTTCAAATCTGATACTTGTACTCTCTTGGACCAATCCAGCAGCAATTACTTATGGTGGGATTTTTGGCCATGAAACATAAAGAAGACAAAACAAATTAGTCTTTTGAAATCAAAATTCACTGGTCTGCATCCTATGAACCGAGCCACGAGTATAGAGGTGTTTGGTCCAGCAAATGACTCGCCACTGAGGAATTTTGTGGGCTAACATCCGATTGGTTTTGTCTGTATAAATTATTTGTTTAGAAAGTCGTATTTATAATTATGTTTTAAGTAGTAAGTACTTGTTATGCTTTGTAGGTAAGTAGTAAAGTTTAAGACTGTGGTTTGGATGAATAAAAAAAAGTCAAAAGTTAGAGACATACAGACGTTATGCATCATATTTAAAAGATCAAAGATAAGATCTAATCAATGATTTCGAAAAATCATCTTCGGTGATGAATTTGTGTTTCAAAGTTCTCTAGGTTTGAAATCTTCTTTCGTCTCTAAGCTAAAGATTATATGGGCTTTAAAAAAAGGGACGCTGTCTGTATCTAGGCTTCTATATTATAAGCCCATAGACTTTTGACAATTTTTTTAAAAAAGGGACGCTGTCTGTATTTTTCATGTT
This sequence comes from Cardamine occulta, assembly GCA_028015245.1. Classification (NCBI taxonomy): domain Eukaryota; kingdom Viridiplantae; phylum Streptophyta; class Magnoliopsida; order Brassicales; family Brassicaceae; genus Cardamine; species Cardamine occulta. The sequence goes on along the minus strand of CM051374.1, from coordinate 23,898,006 downwards.
TAGGGTGTCAATATTAAGATTTTAACCATTTTAGCCAAATTACCTAACAACATTAAGCTTACAAAATTAAATTATATAAATTTAGGGAGTGCAGGTGACATCCCCTCCCTCTCACCTAAGTCCGCCACTGACTGCATGCAAATTAATTCTATGTGATTCAATCAATATATAATTTAATTATCATAATCTAATTTCTATCGAGCTTAGACTGTGCAATCGAATATTAATATTAAACTATTATGTATTCATACATCAATGGATTAGCTAAATTAGATTATAGTTATAGATTCATGTTATTCTTTCAATGTTTTTTATTTAGTTAATCTTATTTTTAAGAATTTTTCAAAGGGGTTTATTAAAGGGGTTTAATGACACTAAAGACTTAAACCATACAAAATTACACACAATCATCAAGCGAAAAAGGTTTTAAGCTTTATGATTTTTGGGAAATTTGGCTAAAAATGCCATCTAGCTTTTATTTTGTCCATCTATATTTTTTTTTATAAATTGTCATTTTTTCCAAAACTGTCCATAGCAATATAAAAACACAAATTTTCAAAAACAAAACTGTCAAAACATGTTCATAAACAATATAAAAGAAGATTTAAAGAATAAAGTTTTTAATTTTAGGTAGTTTTAAATAGTTTTTTAGCTTGATGAAATATGTTCTAAAAAGTTTAGAATATGTATTCCGAGAGTTAGAATACGTATTCTAGCACTTGTACATCTTCTGAAAAATTAGATTATGTATTCTAGCATTTGTTCATATTCTAAGAAATTTAGAATAAAGATTTCAGACCACATATTCTAAACATTTTAGAATACACATTCTAGCAATTATACATGTTCTAAAATATTTAGAATGTGTATTCTAGGAATCTACAAAATTTAAAATACACATTCTAGTAATTGTACATGTTCTAAGACATTTAGATTATGTATTCTAGTAAAATTAGAATACACATTCTGATTAAATTTTTTTTTTGTTAGATATAGAAAATGAATCTAAAATTAAGGAAACTTAATATTTTTTAAAATATTTTTTTTAAAATACGGGTTTTTGTATATATTTTGAAAAAATTATATATATTGAATAATCATTTATTTCCCAATAAAGATTTTGTTTATTTTAAAAAATCTATTTTAAATATATATTTTTTAATTATCGATAAAAAAATTATATATGTTTTATTTTAAATTTTAAATCTTTTCTTTTATTGATTTAGTTTGGGATATATAGTTGAGGTTTTAAATATATATATATATATTATTTATATTAAAAAAGGTAAAACTCTATTTGAGATAGAGGTTTTAAAATTTGTTAATTTTAAAAATTAAGGGTATAATGGAGTTTATATATTATAAAAGTATATTTTACCAAAGTTGGCAAAAAAAAGTATAAATGGTCAAATTTGATCAAAAACATCCTATTCCATTCATTTATATACTATTAAAAAAATGATTTTTTTCCATGATCCCTGAAACATTTCGGTTTGATGTCCAATTTCGTATTTAAAACGTTGGTCATCTGTCCTTAACTTGACACGTACGTACTCATGTTATTTTTGTAGGACCAAGCCACCGATAAATTATTGCCCACAGTCTCTTCTCAAATTTGTAGTTTAAACAATCTTTAAGTTAGCCTCTATATCGTTCAAATTTGATCAAATGTCTACGGATTTATTCTGATTTTGGTGCAAAATTGACAAACGATAGGAATTCATAGCCACTAAAAGTGATAGATGGATTATGAGCATGTCTCACAAGAATTCGATATATATGAAAGACTCAGAATTTGCCGTATAAGTATGTTAACTAATCGATTGCATTCCGAAACGTGTCAAACTATTAATTTAATTATTTTTCCCCCCGTAGATTGATTATATGATTTTCACAATCACTCTGTATTCACAATCACCCTGAGATGATGGAAGATGCAGAAACTTGGCTCGAGAAAGCACTCAGCCAAGAACTCTGTATTCACAATCACTCTTCTCTGCCTTGATCATCCATTCTTGTGTATTCTCTTTCTTCTAAAACACTTATAAATGTTTTATTCCATTTCCAAAAGAGATCATTGTGATTATGAGCTACTAATACTACTACTACTACTCTACACGCACATGTTATACAAACACAAAACTCGTACTAATATGTTCTAAAACATTTAACAAATAAAATCAATAATTAAGATAATATAGGAACAAATTTTCAAATTATTTTTTGAATTACTAAACTAACTAAAAAAACTTTGACCAAAATCCTTGATTTCTAATAATTTTTTTTTTGAATTACTAATAAAATCTTCCATTTGTTATTTTGATTTTATGTAACAAAAAAAATATTGACTCTGATTGGAGATTTTACGTAACAAGTAAATTGTTATGTTAGATTTTTTTTAATGTTTTGTTGGAGATATTTTAGAAACAAAATAGCAAAAAAATAAAACAAAAGAAAGAAGAGAAACAAACGTTGGAGTTTGGATAACTCAAACTTACCACATGAGATATTGGTTGATGCTGAAAAGTTTTTGGAGTTAACAATTTTACAAAGAACATACCTCAAAATTATACATCAATCATACATCATCACAACTCAAACTCAATTTCATTTTTTATTTTAAACATCATGATTGATAACATTTTTGAGTTATGGTGATAAGTCAAAGAAACATCAATGGTACTTAATAATTATAAATACAACAACAACAATAACAATAACAAAAAAAAAATAATTTATATAACTTTTTAAAAAAAATTCTTCTTCATTTGCCTCAGATTGCCTCTGTCGGTGGAGCTTCAGTGATGAAAAGTCATGAGGTATATTTTGTATTGTATCATCTAATCTACATTTGTTTATTTTGAATCTTTCATAAAAAAACTCATCTTTTTACTAAAAATGTCATCTTTTTACTAAAAATTTCATCTTTTTATTAAAAATATTTCTTTATTTACCGCATATTGCCTCCTTTCTTATTTTAGAAGTGTATCTCCATTTGGTGTTTGTTTATGTGTATAGCATCTGATCTCCATTTGTTTATTTTATATTTTTTTATAAAAAACTCATATTTTTACTAAAAATGTCATATTTTTTTCTAAAAATACTTCTTCATTTGCCTCAGTTTGCCTCCGTCGGTGTAGCTTCAGTGATGAAAACCCATGAGGTATATTTTGTATTATATCATCTAATCTACATTTGTTTATTTTGAATTTTTCATAAAAAATACTCATCTTTTTACTAAAAATGTCATATTTTTATTAAAAATCCTTATTTATTTACCTCATGTTGCCTCATTTCTTATGTTATACGTGTATCTCCATTTGGTGTTTGTTTATGTGTATAACATCTGATCTCCATTTGTTTATTTTGTATCTTTTATTAAAAACTCATATTTTATTAAAAATATCATATTTTTACTAAAAATCCTTTTTCATTGACCTCCTACGCTCTACCGGTGGTTTGCATTTCGTATATGCAAGCCGTTCATGTCTACTCAAGACGTTCGAAGAAAGCATAGTTAGCGTATAAACAGCCACGGGGATGGATCAGATTAAACAAGCCGAAGGATTCAAGTCGATCAAAAACCAGAGAATATCGTTGAAGGAACCGATCAAAACGGCGATGCGTATCTTCAGATATTCTTTGTAGGCATAACTGAAATTAACCAGCTGTATAAGAATGTGAGAAGGTAATGGTCCCAGTACTGCCTCTATTACAGTACCAGGAATTCGAAGCTCGTCGCCAAGCTGGGAAGAGTTGAAATTTATATATGTATGTACTGTGTAATAGAGATTTTCTCTTTTGCCAGTGTTTTTTCTTCTCTTTTGCTAGTGTGTTGTTTCTTCTCTTTTGCTACTCAGTTTCTTTCCCTCAAGAAATAAAAACAAGCTTTATTCTCTGAGGTATGTTTGATGTTTCAACTCTGTTTATTGCTAAAATTAAGGAGAGTTACTAGATGATCGATAAAATAAATCTATGTTTTTTTTTGGTTAAGGAGTGATCAGGTGATTAATGGTTTGTATGAAAAAGCTCTGTTTTGATAAGAATCTATTAAATATTTAATTTGAGGGTTATTAAATATTTTTAAAGATCAGTTGAAGGGTTTTATTACTAAAACTTTTCGTTTTAAATTTTTTACAAAACATTGCATTTCAATTTTAATGGAAATATAGACTGAGGGGTTTTTTCATTAACAATTTTAAAGTTGAAGGGTTTTTTTACTAAAAACCTTTTTTTTAATACATTGGATGAAATAAAATAACTTCTTCATTCATTAAACCCAAAAAAAAAAAAAACTAGCTTCTTTAGTCACCATACTGATGTGAGTTTCATAAGTTATACCAAGTGATAAATCAGAAAGCCCAATGTGTAAAATTCCAAGTGAAAACATCCATTAAAATGATTTTGAGAAAAATATAATAAAATGATTGATCATGAAGTAATACATGATTTTTTTGGATATTAAAGTCAATTAAAGTCCAGTGATTAAGAAGGAAAGAATCTCAATTTATTAAAAAGAGTCTGGGTATCTAATATAATATTTGAATGTTTTTGAAAAAGGAATGATTGCAGACGTAGAAAAGATCCGACCGATACAGCCAGTAACAAGTTACATAAGGTTAAAAAGGCAAAGAGTAAAAGAATTTGCTTGTATAAAAGGAACGTTTTTTTTTTTTTTAACTTTAAATTTTCATTGCATTACTTCGAAAAGGAAGACGTTAAGGATTGTGTCCATTGATTTTAGTGTGTCGGCTGCTTCTACTTCTGCTTCTCCCTCAGATTTTCTCTAACCTCTCTAACCTCTCTTTTCATTTCATCCTGATCTCTACCAATCATTTCTGCTTTTTCGTGTAGGTTTAGGCTACATTTTGGATTTATGGTGAGATTTGTCTTTCTATTCAATTTTGCCATTAGTTTGATTCAGTAGAATAAATTGAGATTCTTTCGTTATCAATTAAGTAGATTTTAATTGATGTGAAAATCCAAAAAAAAATCATGTATTTTGTCAAAAAACCCATGTGTTATTCGTTGAATAATTTTACATAATAGTTCAGATTTGTGTTATATAGTTAAAATCCGTTTGGTGTTTATTTAGGTGTATAGCATCCCATCTCCATTTGTTTATTTTGTGTCTTTTATGAAAAAACTCATTTTTTAACTAAAAATGTCATCTTTTTACCAAAAATCCTTTTTCATTTGCCTCAGTTTGCCTCCGTCGGTGGAGCTTCAGTGATGAAAAGTCATGAGGTATATTTTGTATTGTATCATCTAATCTACATTTGCTTATTTTGAATCTTTCATAAAAAAAACTCATCTTTTTACTAAAAATGTCATATTTTTATCAAAAATCTTTCTTCATTTACCTCATGTTGCCTCCTTAATTCTTATTTTATAAGTGTATCTTCATTTGGTGTTTTTTTATGTGTATAGCATCTGATCTCCATTTGTTTATTTTATATTTTTTATGAAAAACTCATATTTTTACTAAAAATGTCATCTTTTTACTAAAAATCCTTCTTCATTTGCCTCAGTTTGCCTCCGTCGGTGGAGCTTCAGTGATGAAAACCCATCAGGTATATTTTGTATTATATCATCTAATCTACATTTGTTTATTTTGAATCTTTCATAAAAAAACTCATTTTTTACTAAAAATGTCATCTTTTTATTAAAAATCGTTCTTGTTTTACCTCATGTTGCCTCTTTTCTTATGTTATACGTGTATCTCCATTTCGTGTTTGTTTATGTGTATAGCATCCGATCTCCCACTTATTCAGCGCAAGATCAATAAAAAGTCAACAACTGAAGATCGTGTAGTGGTCAACATCCATGTTTCTTTGTCAGACAGAGAGCATAAAGAAGCAAAATCAGGTCCAATGCCTTCAGCCTTAGAGATCACACAGAGTAACCAGCTTCATTGCAAGCTTTGTGACCATAAACTCGTGTATGGGACAAGACGAACGTCTTTAGCATACAGACCAGCAATGTTGTCAATGGTGGCGATTGCTGCAGTATGCGTCTGTGTGGCACTTCTGTTCAAGAGTTGTCCGGAAATGCTCTATGTGTTTCAACCGTTCAGGTGGGAGTTATTGGACTATGGAACAAGCTAAGTGTAAGTCTACGATATATAAAAATGTTAATTATATAAACCCATAAAGGTGTGATTTCTACGTGTAACTATATGAGTACAAGATATAGAGACATTGTTGCATTTAGAAGATTGTTGTTGTTGTTTTTGTTGTTTTGTGTGTATCCGTCATCTCTGGAACCTGAGGACTCTCTTTCTCTTTTCTTCATCTCGGTAATCCGTCGGTTTTTAGATCCGTCGGAAATCTGTCGGTTTTGTTCGTCGGAACGCCGTCGGTATCCGTCGGTTCAAAAAACATCAGAATTCTGTCGGTAATCCGTCGGTTTTTAGATCCGTCGGAAATCTGTCGGATTTTTTTTTGTCAGAACGCCGTCGGTAATCGTCGGTTCAAAAAACATCGGAATTCTGTCAGGAATCCGTCGAAAATATTCCGATGGGAAACCGACCGAAACTATTCCGATAGGAAACCGACAGATTCCGACGGATATCCAGAAACTAGGTTCCGTCGGAAATCCATCTGTATTTCCGACGCGGTTTCCAATTCCGACGATATAGTTCAAACGATAAAAACTGACGGATTTCCGACGGATTTTTCCGTCTGATTCCGGCTGTTTTCTTGTAGTGATTTACCTTAAAGCCTGAAATTTAACTTTAAAGATTGAAGCTTTTTGGTTACCTTTAAAGACACAATATCTCTATATATATAACTGCTCAAATATTGCCGGATCTGTTCATAACATCAATTTCATGCTTTTTGATTAATTTTTAGATTTCTAGGATCCATTCAGATTTAACTAAAATCTATGGTTTTAGGGTTTTTTTTTTTGAAATTAAGTAAAAATTTAACGCTTTTCGGTTCTTGGGTTTGAATCTTGAGCGCTATTGATTTTTTTGTAAAAATTTCTCGGTAACAACTGTACTGATTTGAAACCCTAATCTGGTGATTTTTAATTATTGTGCCGTAAAACTACATACTCTATTGGGCCAAAAATATGTTTGTTAAATGGGCCAGATTTAAACGGGCCTTTTTCGTAAAAAATGAGATTTTTGATGTTTTAGTTTTTACTCTGTTTCAGATTTCTTCTTCCTCCACAGCGCCTTGTCTCATTTCCAAGATGAAAAACCCTTTGCAGATTGCCTATGGTCAACGTGTTTCACTGATCCTCCCAACCCAGGTTAACATTAGACTTTGTTACATATTTGAGCTTTTTTGATCTTATTGTTCTTCCTTTTTGAACCCTTAATAGAACCCAATAGAACCTTTGCTTCAAAAACAAACATTCAAAGAAACTGAAAATTTATATTTGTTTTTATAACGTTTATATGAATTGATGATTTCTTATTCACGTAGAGAGTACATATTTATACTAGGAGTAGCTGTACATGAAAGGCAATGAGAATATATGTGCTATGAATGTGATTGATTGAGAATAAATCAAGGGATTGATTTTGTGTGATCAATCAAATATCTCGTGACAGATATGTGATCGTAATAGTTTTTGTTAATGTTGTTGATTTAGAAACTGAAAATTTCTTTACTTATTCTAGCAGTCAATAAATTTTCTTTTTACAGTAACGGTCCTTCTCTGACTCAATCGAATACCCAAGAAAATGGTTTAATAATAACAAGCAAAAATTGAAGAGAACATTCACAGCTGGTTGTGAGGCGGATGTCTGCTACCTCACTGGAGGTCTCAAAGCAGTTAAATTCAAGATGACTGGGGAAATTACAACCGGACTAGACCATAACCGAAATGAGTATGCCGAGCTTCTCTATGTGGACGCCACTCCGGTGGGAAAACCTGATAAATATGGCGTGACCGAAACCGTCGACTGTCCCTATTACCTCCGCTACCCTATCAAAAATCCCAAGAAGATTTTTCGTGCTAAGCTGGGGAATGTTGAGTTCGAAATCTGCGAAATCTAGCTTTCTTATCTATGGAGACTGTTTAATCCCTTCAGATGTTTATGACTAATGTGTCTGTTTTATGTGTTATGTTTATTTTCGCTGAGACTTGCATTTTCTTTAGAACTACAATGTTATGAAACTCGTATTTGGATTATTATGCATATCTATCAATCTTGTGCTTCAATCGTTTCCCTTTAGCAGATGATTGTCTTTCAACAAAGTGTGTTTGTAACTTGTTAAACTAATATTGTCACTTGTCAATTTTGATTTCATACATTGATACATATTGACATGATTGAAGATGATGGTCCAAAACACAAACAAGTACTCTGTCTATATTAGAAGGTGTTTCTCTCCTGAAACAGAAGATATTATTTGCAGATAAAAAGAATACCTGAAGAGTTGATGGTGATAAAAGAATGGAAACTGAAGTTTTTATCTTTTTCCTTCGACTTCATAAACATGATTCTAGGAATTCAGGTTTGTTTAAAAAGTTCAATGATAATACTAAAAGAAGTGATGTAAACATATCTAGCAACTTTCACACTTTTTCATGCGAAGTGAACATAAGCAGGTTCATTCAGGCAATCAAATCTCAAACAAAACTGTTGAAAAACATATTTGATATTGACATATAGATTCTTCACATTCACCAAACAGAGACCAACACTTAATTTAATGGCAAAAATGACTTGAGGAAAATGACTTAAATAGGGTTCAGATGCATAACTATCATTAGCTAGCTGAGATGGTGTTTCATAAGCAGGAGAAATGAGACCAATCCATGTGAGCAACTTTCTGAAGAGCCTTTTGCGAGGACCAACAGGTGTGAGAAGCCCCTCATACCGACTGACCGCCCTTTGTGATGATACCAACTGAATTCTTCGATGTTCAATGAGACTAAAAAAAACCTTTTTGAGGTGTCTCTTCAGTTTCTCTTCTCATCTCTTAAGACTAGAAAGATAACATCTGAATCCATCCAACAGTCCATCCAAGAAGCAAACCAGCTCCAACAAGACTCATCCCCAACGCTAAACCAACCGCGTACTTAGTTCCATTCGGTTTAGCCCTTTTGTTTCTTCTCTTTTTCCCCAGTTTTCTTGCTTCCCTAGCTCGCGTTTGGGAATGCCTCAGCGCTTCTAATAGCTTGGATTTGCATAAATCAGGCACAGACTTCTTGCAGCTGCTTCCTCTTCTTGGCCCGTGATCGTGGATGGTTTGGCTAGAGACAGAGTAATCCCGAAATCCATCAGAATCGAAACCATAATCTTCTGAGGTGTTGGTAGATCACAATTCTCAACAAAGTCAAGAGATCTTTGTGCAACCAAGGAAGCTAATTCATTTTTATCCGGTCCAGCTTTCTCACTTGAGAGAGGATTCCATGGCGAGCTCGGATCAAAATTTAGCTCATTTAACTTTTTCTCATCATATCCAATGGAGCCATAATTCTCCCTTGTATCCATAAACTCTTGGAAACTTTCTGAATTAAAAGACTTTCCCTGTTTCTCTCCACCTCCCAATTCAGAGATGACTTGGTTGTTAACCTCAGCTTCTAATGGCTTCTTATTCACCTGAAAGTGATGATCAATCTGGTGTTGTGTGGTAAATTAGGGTTTCGATGAAGAGACATGAAACCTGCACAAGGTGATTGATTCTGTGGATTATTAACAAGAGAAGGTTGAGAAGATCCAGAATCTTCAACTTGCTTTGTTGACATGGATGGTCGCTTCTCCAGGAGGGTTTAACAGAAACCACATACTCATTGCTCCAAAATTGAGTTTATCTGTCACAAGGTGGAAAACATGCCTTGAAGAATCCTGCCAAAAATTGAGACATCAAGCATCGATGAAAGAGGTCTCTGAACGTAAATCCTCGTTGGAATCTCCTAGCCTTCGGAAACATTGAACCCTAATTCAATCTAAGAGACGACCGCAAAACTGAATCTCTCTTTCTCTCCAAGATGCTGTTTCTTTCTTCTTCTCTGATCTCAGTGATTTACGTCGTCGTTTTAGTGTGAAATTTCAAATTATATGAAGCGAAACCTCAAAAACGTCGTCGTTTAACCGAACATCCTAACGATGTCGTTTAGGTAACGTCACGCTGGTCGCTGGCAAACTGACGCCGTTGAAAATTAAGCTGTCGTCTTAACGTGATACTCCTAACGGCGTCGTTTACTCTTATTTTTTGTTTGCACGCAAGCTTCCCTGAAACGGCAACGTTTTGAGGACTTTTAGTTATGTTTCTGAGTCTTTGAGTCCAAAGATTTGCCCATAGATTTCACACAGTAGCCGTTCGATTATATATTAAATACACGTGGCTTAACCAATGACACGCAGGCTGCAAATGGGACAAGAGCAATAGTTTTGGAGTATGGGAGCAGGATACAAATCATCTTCCAGAATACAAGCTTTTTCTCTTTGCAATATACATCAAACAATCAAAAAACAAAAACGATCAAAGCCAATAAGTGTTTCTTCCTTTTCCAAGAGACTAGTACTAAATTGTTAAAACTGAGTTTAAGGTTTAATATATTCTCAACCTGAAGGATAAAAATAGCATTTTTAGTAAAAAGCAATTCTTTTATATAGTACAAATCTCCTAATCTCATAAAAAAACTCTAAATCCAACTTCATACCCTCTTAAAACTATGTATACTCTAAATCATAAAATACTTTACCTAAACCAAAAAATTAAATTATTACCCTTTATAAAAATGCTATTTTTGTTCTAAATGAAAATGAATGCTAAATTTGGTAAAAAAAACTCTTTTAGTGTTATTTTAGAGAATTTCTCAAAATTTTAATTTTTTACTCCATTCATTTCATATTAATTATTGTTTAAACCTTAAAACTCGTTTCATATTAATTGTCGTTTTATGTTTTCAATGCATATGTTTGATCAGATTTTCATTTTTGTCCCTCTTATTTTATTATCTTGGCCAATAAAATAAAATAAAATAAACATTAATTAATTAGAAATAAAACAAAAAAAATTAAATAGGTGATAAACAACCTAAAACAACAACTAGTATGCTTTTTAAATTTTTTTTATTCTGAACTGTTTATTATGTTCAATATAATTGAATCGCCTAATCCACACTTGTTCCATATAATCCATCTAATCTACATTTATTCCACTTAAACCATTTGAAATGCTTAAACCGCACTGCTTAATAAGCTGTTACCATTTGAAATCTTAGCTTTGAAGTAACTTAATTTGGTCATATATATCGAGAATCATTAAATGTTCTGAAGGCAACAAAAATTCAATAGTTAGACATTTTTCTGTCCTCTTCTATTCGTCTTTTTATGGAAAAAAAGTAAATAAAGACGTAATCAAATAATTTAACGGTATTTTGTGTAATATTTATGGATCAATTATTGATGAACATATATATACACATATATTTCATGGCGTGCTATTTAAATTTTAGCGGCTTTTAAAAACTTCAAAAAGTATTTTGCACATATAATTTCGATAATGTATATATGACCATATCTCTTTTATTCGATATCTCTAAGGCGATTCTCGGAACAATGTTACTAGTCCATTTGCATTCATATATATAATATACCGTGCACCTAGCTAAAGGTCGGTCCACTAGAGATTAGTATATAAATTGTTTAATTAACACATAGCTTCCCAGACTCTTACGACGGAATATGGTAAATTAAACTCCAATAAATAAAACATCATATTCTGTGGCAAGGATTGTTCGTTTTCGTAGTACTGTTTTTTTTTTCTTATATACATTTTTCTATTTTCTGGTTAGACGTGGAAGAATCTTATCATTTGATCAATTAAAAAGTGCGGTCAGCAATAGAAATAAGTCTATATGCAATCAGATGACCAATATATTAGGGAATCCAACCAAATTTGCTTTACACATAACGCTTACTAATTAGTTTCCTATACAGATAAACAACAATTTAGAATATTATTTGCTAAAATATATAAAGAATCGTTTTTAAAAAGCCGGTTTTGTAACAAAATGAATTTTAAAAAAAACGAATATGTAAACTTTAAAACTTCGTTACTGCTTAACTATAGTTAGTGCTGTTTGCTATATAAAGTAATATGAGCCTAAATGTAGTTTTGGCTATAGAATACATGTATGGTACTATTCAATTCGAGATAATTATTGTCATGTATGGTCAATTTCGAAATTAAACACGTTAACGACATTTTAGTTTGCCCCATCTAAAAGGGCAACAATCACACATTAACATGCAAGGCTACGTTCATATAGAGACACCCCTCCAAGAAATTGACGTATCAATACCCAACAAGACGATTGAAGAATGGCCCTAATTGTTTCTTTGTCCTCTTCATTTTGTACACATTAACATTTTAATATTTTTCAAACTAACTGTATCATATTATTATAAAAAAAAACATTTTACTATTTTTTCCTCAATTTAACTTGCTTTCATATATATTTTAGTTGGCGTCTTATATATTATCTCCAGATTTCGGATCATTTGTTTGTATATAGTCTTTTATAGTTTCGATATCAAATCTATAATGCGTAAAATGTTATTCACCAAGTTTAGCATTGTACTTAAACTATAAAGTTAATTAACTCATGATTTAGAATCACTAAAATGCGCGTTCACGTGTTCCACTCTAATTCGAAAGGTACTTATGAAACTCAAACCAAATTTGAGTTTCTAAATCCTTTACAAACATTCATCTTTTTTTCCTATTATCTCAATCATAGACTTCAAATGAGTAGTTTTCTTTTTTTCATTACACAATGTTTTTACCATAACAAAATAAGAAATACTTTGAAATCTATTAATTGAAAATTATAAATTAGGTATACAACTGTAAGTCTGTAACGATGACAACCAATTAAATTTCATTTTGTTCCTATGTTACAGTTTATATTTAGATATTTTTGTGTGGATACGTACCCATAAAATGAAAATTAGTTAAATTTGAAACCATGTAACTGATATTATGGTGAAAATAAGTGTATAAATTCAGAGTTGCTATTAAGTCAGAAAACTTAACTATAATAGAGCCAGTTTCGTTTCACACAATAATTAGCTAATACTTTCTTTAATTACATGTGTCATCAAGGTTTTACTATGATGACCAAATTGTGAATAAATAGCTCTAAGCTGGGGGGAAGTTGCAATCCCTATCAAACTATTTATTGACCTTAGTCTCGTCTTTGGATTGATCCTCACTTATTAAAAGACCACAACAAAACAAAACATGTACATAAATAAGCATGACAAAACAAGATGCATGCACACACTTATATACAAACATGCATTGTTTTGTAAAGTTTTTTGTTTTTTGTTTTATTTTTACGATCTTTTACATTTTTTAAAATGAAGTTATATGGCTAATTGCCAAGTTGATGTAAGATCAATGGTCAGGCATTTTTCATTGTAAGATGTTAAAGATCTCTCATCGTTGATATAAGCCGTCGACAAGCACTTAATAACCGATGTTTGGGGACCATATAGATTTTGTGTTTTAAACAGATCATGTGTATTGTCTGATTAGCCTTAATGACCATGTTGCCCTTGCCTTTGCGTCTGTCTATGTTTAGACGGTGGGTATTATGGTCATTGGCCATTGTCTAATAAGTATTCTACACACGCCAATTATGCACGTGTCGATGATATACCACAGTACTCCGAAACTTGACACGATCAAGCGTTCTGTCGCTGGAACCTTAAACGTGGCATAATGGAATGCAAAGGATTTTGATATGGAACAAAATCGATGGCTGTAAATAGAAGATGCCGTCACTTGGGTACAAGATTGCACCATAGCGCGAACGATCAATCTCTGGCTCAAATCCTCCCCTAAAGGTCAAAATAACTCTTTTTTAATTTAAAAGTTTAGCATCTAACTAAATTACATTTGAAATATACATACATTTATATATTATTTAGTTATATATATTACAAAGCCTGCAGTTGTAATATAGAGGACGAATTATACCACGAATCTTCTATCACGAAAACATTTCATAGTAAATATTCTAACACGAAAACATCACATTTTAGTTGCAGGCTGGCAGCTGAACTATAAACTATGAACAATATCATGTTGACTATAAGAATTTATATAACTGGATAGAAGTAACCTGAAAAAAGGTAATCTATGTATATGTGAAATGAAGACCTTGAATTGATAATGTCTAGTAGTTTATATATATGAATTAAGGACTGAAACATTTTAATAGAATTTTCAAACATATGGTGGTATTTTTAGCGAACTAAACAGCTAGAAGTTGAACAAATTGTTAGCTGTCATAGCGTCATGTAAGACATATATCTAGGAAGGTTAGTAAAATAATCTATAAATTAAATTTGTCTCGTGGATAAGTAGTAAGTAGAACGGTACACGCTATTATCTGTTTACAATGAAGTTTAAAATTCTTTAACTTTTTCAAACCACGGTTGATTATAATTAATGAGTTTTTTTAAAATAGTATGTTGTCTTATTATATTATAACAATAAAAAATAGTGAAAAAGCCACATGTAGACAACCCATTGGAGAACTCCTTAGGGCATGTACAATGGTAACACCATAATGGGTGTCTTAAGTTATTTGTGAATTAAATTTAATTAATTTATTTTGTAAAACACTTTTGGTTAAGAACACTTCCAATGGAGACACTTAATTTGAGTGTCTTAAAAAAAATTCATTTTAATTTATAAAAGCATTTAAAAAAAACCTTTAAAAAAACCTTTAAATATACATGGGAAGAAAAAAATGGAAAACATAATGTTCCAAATCATAAACGGAAAAAGAACGGTGAATTTTAATGTTGACGTTGACGCCATTGCCATACATGTTTAACCAAATCATCTTTCAATTGTTGATGCTTGTTTCTATCATGAAGTCGAGTTCGAATGCCCAGCATTTGGGAGACATTTGTAGGCATATCTGTAGAAAACGTCAAATCCACATGTGAACTTCCTTCTCCGTGTTTGAACTCTGATACATCATACTGAGTGTACCCAGCTCGTTCGTCTTCTACTATCATATTGTGGAGTATGATACATGCTCTCATAATCTTTCCGACTTTTTCCTTATCCCAAAAAAGAGCTGGGTTTTTAACAATGGCAAACTGAGCTTGCAAGACTCCAAAAGCACGCTCGACATCCTTTCGGATAGATTCTTGACGTTCAGCAAATAAACATGCTTTTGGATCCTGTGGAAGTGAAATTGATTGGATAAAAGTTAGCCATTTGGGATAAATACCATCTGCGAGATAGTAAGCCAATTTATACTCTCTATTGTTGACAGAGAAACGCACTTTTGGAGCTTTACCTTGGAGTATATCATCAAAAACCGGTGATCGGTCAAGAATATTTAAATCATTTAAGGTACCTGGCATGCCAAAAAATGCGTGCCATATCCAAAGATCATATGAAGCTACAGCCTCTAAAACAATGGTGGGTTTTCCAGATCCACGTGAATATTGCCCTTTCCAAGCGGTGGAGCAATTCTTCCACTCCCAATGCATACAGTCGATGCTTCCTATCATCCCGAGAAATCTCTGTTCCTCTCCGACATAAAGTAACCGTTGAAGATCCTCTGGCGTGGGTCTTCTTAGGTACTCATCTCCGAACAAATATATTATTCCTTCCATAAATTTTGATAAGCATGAAAGAGCAGTACTTCCACCGAGGCGGATGTATTCGTCGACTTGGCCAGCCGCAGCACTATATGCTAGGAGACGAATTGCTGTTGTACACTTTTGAAGGGGAGAGAGACCAAGCCTTCCAGTAGCATCTTTCTTTTGTTGAAAGAAAGGATATTCATTTGAGAGTCGGACAACGATACGCATGAACAAGTGCTTGGTCATTCGAAAACGACACCGGAATAAATGAGGCGGGTAAGTTGGTTGATCACTAAAATAATCGTTCCATAACTGAATGTCTCCGTCTTCGCGATCTCTGTTGATATAGACTCGTTTTGTTTTTGGCTTGGTTGCTTCTTCGTGATCATCAAAATTACTAAACATATCATCGAATTCTTGATTAAATTCTTCATCGAATTCTTGATTGAATTGTGCAAACTCTTGATCAATTGATCCTTGGAAATGATTATGAGAAGAAGATGCCAGAGAAGAGAAGGACACAAAGGTATGTAATAGAAGAGAAGGAGAGGAGAAATATATTATACTTTTGAACTAGGTTTGTTATAGAAGAGAAGAGAAGTAGAGGATAAATAGATTATACTTTTAAACTAGGTTTGTTATAGAAGAGAAGAGACTATAGTATCACACGGCAAAACTATGTGGTGTATGCAAAACTTAAAAAAGCAACAAAAGCAAACTGATTGCAAACAACACTAATCCAATCTCATCAATTATCACGCTATTTGAAAGACTCAGAACGGAGAATCCACCATTTATCACGCCATTATAATGTTACTTAACCATAGATGATCATGATGATCCACCAATCAATCTACTTATTGTACCTCATTGTGGTCATGAAGCAAACTCGGAGTGTGTGATATGGGAGAGAATCCAAAGGCAGGCAAGCCAGCCAAGAAATAGCGAGCATCCGTTGATGCGGAGAAAATCTCGAGCTTCTGGTCCTACCTCCAGCTCCCTTGACAGCCTTTTCCAAGCGCCTCCGCCACGGATTTGACCCATCTGCTGCTGTAAGGAGCTGCTTCCCCGAAAGCTTCTGCTTGAACTGCCCCAGCTAACATCTTAATTAGTTAAAAGTTATCGAAAAAGGTCCTCAGGCTTGAAGACTTGACAGTTGCATTGAGAAAGAGAAACGGGTGACAAAGAAATTACCTCAAAGGACATGTTTCGTGATGCGGGCGCCCATTCCTCCACCAAACGTCTTTCAAGTGCTTCAGCATCAACATTAGGTGGGACACGAATATCAAAACTAGCTTCTGCCTCCGATGGTTGCAGATTCATTACGAAGCCCTTGTGGATAAAGACATCAACTTTGGTATCACATGAATCATAAAGTCATAAAGATATAAAGTCATAAAGAGATGTAAAAGGTTTACAGTTGGAGAAGGTGTGCCAGCCTTGAGGAAGGCCATGTTAACGGAGACGACATCGCCTTCAGCAGTGCCACCAGCTTTAAGGAGATCAAATTGAGAAGCTCTGAATCTGCGAATACTCTTAATGCTAATCAGTAGATTCTCCATGGCAGAGTTGTCATAGAGCTTGGCACCGTGGCCAGGTGGTCCTTTAGCCTTAATAACGAGCCACCAGGGACTCCTCTCTCCATATAAGACTCTGTAACTCTCAGTAGGCGATGGAAGGCCTGATTCATGAGCTTAAGATGGTTAGATATGTACAAAATGAAATATCCAAGAGGCGTGGTTACCTTCTTTTAAGACGATTACAATGTTCAAGCTCTTGAAGAGCTGGGATTGGGCGAACTTTCTGCACCATGGCCGATCTCTTCATCGAGGACAAAGGAGATGAAGCGGATCGGAGAGGGCGGAAGGAAGAAGCCTGGAGCTTCGGATGGCCTCGAGGTACTGCATACCGACGCACTTTATGTCCTCCGGGGAACCTCTGGCAAAGATGTGGCCTTGGTGGTCGATGTGAGCGTGGAGGGATGGTGGGTCCATTTGGAGTCCTCAAAGGGAACGACATCGGTGTGGGAGTTGAGGAGAATGGCAGGTAGGGTTGGGTCAGGAGCCAACCCATTTGAGGAGAAGCGGCTTTCCCTTTACAAGTTCGATCGTCTGGGACTCAAGGGAGAGGGGTTTCGCTTGAGAGATGATAAAGTCAACAGCTTTGTAGTAATCTGGGTTAGGCTGAACCGTATTGATTCGGAGATACTCTTGGAATCTGGCCACGATCGCCTGGTCGTCCGCCGCCGCTACAGAAAGACATAGATGAATGAGGAGAACAAGGAGAAGAGGATGTAGAAGAGGAAGAAGACGAAGAAGACTCATCGGGTTCTGGGAGATTCTTCCAGCCATTTTTATTCCTTTTATTATAGAGACTAAGAGAGAGAGAGAGAGTTGGAAGCTGGAATTCAAGAACCGAGAATCCACCATTTATCACGCCATTTCCGATTGATTTCTTTCCTCAAATCGGAAGATTGAGTCCGATTTGCTTTGAAATCGTAAAATCACCTCCGGAGAAACCGAAGAAAGAGAGAAAGAAAGAGAGACCGACTCAAATACGCGTACACCACTTTTTTTTCTTTTCCCCTCTTTATTTTTCCGTCTCCACTAATAAATCACCACATGTCCGTTCTTATGTCTGAAAAAGATCTTAATTAAAACACTTTTATAAACTTAAGACCCTTTAACTCTTATTTTAATTATTTTAAAATTTTAAAAACGCTTCTTAAGACTCGGAGAGATCTCCGTTGATCATGGCCTTAATCGCTCCCACGTCCATTATTAAAATAACGTATCGAGAATTAGAAAGTGTCAAGCGGTTATAAGTTATATAAAAATAATGAAAATCAATCCATCAATTTCAACACTGCTTACACAATCACTTTTTAAATGATTTACTATTGTAGAAATATATATAGTTTGGGATAACTCAGATGAGTCTAAATCTTTAAAAAATCTAGACACTAAAGTCAAAAAAAAAAAAAAAAAAACCTAAACGGGAAGCATTTTCCTATTCGAGTATTATAAAATGGTAAGCATTCTCCTATCTCTAGCTCTCAGAGGTTCGCTTCCGTAATGAAATACGTTATTTTAGATTTTTACTAAGATATTGAACATGGGACCCACGAATATGACGTCATTCGAAGGATCATAGATCCCATGGGATTGGAGAGGTAAGACTCACGCGCCAACGTATGACGGCGCTAAACCGTTAAATCTTATTTGCTCACTCGTAACGGTACCCGTAATGAATTTTGTAATCAAGTCGTTGGCTTTGTACTTCTAAGAACTAAATTATATATATATATATATATATATACAGTACTTGGTTGCTAGTACTACATAATATTACATATTAGTGATAGTGATATATATATATATATATATAATTCTAAAATATCAAATAAATATTTGGGCAAAACATAATTTAGATAAGTCAAGTCAACTGGATTACAGATTAACAGATAAATGTATTTAAGCAATACAAGCAGACTCTATGATTTACGTTTGATTCAACGGCCACGATGATAGTTAAGTTAAATAGCGTTCACAATAAATTAATTGATTTAAAACCAAAAAAAAGGAAAGAAAAAGCTAATCGATGTAACCATCATATTACACCTATTTATGACATAATTTACTTTATAATTAATACGTTTTACAATTTCTTTGATTTGAGAATTAAGCCACTTGTTGCAAATCCATTTGCTATTACAAATATTCGTTACATTCTGGAATCCATGTAAATCATTTAAACGATTACATTCAAAGTGGTCTTGCCTTTTTTTTTTTTTAAACACCTTTAGTTTGATGTTTATTTATAAAATAGATCGGTGAACAAGACTCCGCAATCATCTTAATCTTGTGGCTGAACGGTCTTGCTTTTTTTTTTTTGTTGGTTCCTTTAAAAAAATAGAATCAAATCTATAAGCACTTTCAAATTTTCAATTATAAGATATTCATCCAAAAGAGATTCACAATCAACGTCGATCGATTCTCATGGAATCGAGCTCGGCAACTCTTATTACCTAGCTAAGTAATGGGACATATTAAAATTACGTTACTAAAGTATTATGTATATTAGTATATACTCTCCATATAAATACGCTCATATGCATTTTCAAAACAACTATGTATAAATTGTGTAATTTTTGACTATGCATATATACACTACAAGAAAACACGTTGGAACTGACGGAAAAATCCGTCGGAAATCCGTCGGAATTGGCCAATTCCGACGGATTTCGCGATTCCCATCTCGGAAATAAAAATTCCGTCGGAAATCCGTCAAAAATTGTAACGGATTTCCGACGGATATCAAATCCGTCGGAAATCGTCCGACGGATTTCCGACGGACACATTCCGACGGATTTCCGACGGACATATTTCCGACGGATTTCCGACGGACATATTTCCGACGGATTTCCGACGGATATAAAATTTTATTAATAATATTAATAATATTTAATTTATTGTAATTAATATTAATTAATTGCAATTAATTATAATTAATATATAAAATTAATTCGGAATAAATATAAATTAAGATTTAAAATTATAATTATAAATAAATTTTAATTATTTAATTTTAATTACAATTAAAATTAAATTTAAAATTAAAATAAAAAATAAAAAAATAAAATTCTTCATCTTCATCTTCATCTTCTTCTTCTTCTTCTTCTTCTTCTTCACCTTCATCTTCATCTTCATCATCTTCACCTTCATCTTCATCATCTTCACCTTCTTCTTCATCTTCTTCATCTTCTTCATCTTCTTCTTCTTCTTCATCTTCATCTTCATCTTCTTCTTCTTCTTCTTCTTCTTCACCTTCATCTTCATCTTCATCATCTTCACCTTCTTCTTCATCATCTTCACCTTCTTCTTCTTCTTCTTCTTCTTCTTCTTCTTCTTCTTCTTCTTCTTCTTCTTCTTCTTCTTCTTCTTCTACAATGCGAAATGAATTCGCCGAGAAAAAGAAGTGATATATATAAAAACAAAATTCCGACGGATTTATCCGTCGGAATACCGTCGGAAATGGCAAAAATTTTTATATTTGCCGGTGTTTTTCGAAAATATTTCGAACATTCGCGCCTATATTTTTGGTATCCGTCGGAAATCCGTCGGAAATTTGCAAAAAATTTAAACAAATTTAATTCACGCGGGCGACTTACGCGGTTAAATTTTCATTTTCCGTCGGAAATTTCCGACGGATTTCCGACGGATAATCTAAAAATATAATAAAACTCATATGCAACATATTTAACACATTTGATATAGTATCCGTTGAAATCGGAAATTTCACGATTCGACGGGTTTGTGGTTTCGTGGTGCGATTTCGATCCGTTTCTCTTGAAATATGTTTGTAATATGAATTGTTACTCATTTCAATGATAAAATACTAACAAATACCTTGTTACATATTAAATATACCAAAATTAGAAAATATTATGAATTTTGTTTATAAATCATCGCTTAAGTATATGTATCATTGTCTAACATGTAAACATGATTGTATGAATTTTTCTAATTTTGGTATATATGATAGATAACAAGGTTTTTGGTATTATTTTTTGATTGAAATGAGTAACATAGCATACTACAAACATATTTCAAGAGAAACGGATCATAACTTAAAATCCGTCGGAGATTTCCGACGGATTTCCGACGGTTTTGTGGTTTCACGTGTCTCGTCCTAAGGTTTAGTCTGACATATGACTAGACAAGCCGAAAAACAAATTCCGTCAAAAATCCGTCGGTAATCCGTCGGAAATCCGTCGGAAATCTGTCGGAAATCCGTCGGAAATCTGTCGGAAATCTGTCGGAAAATTTCCGACGGATTTCTGATGGAATCGGCAATTCCGACGTAATTTCCGACGGAATATAAATCCGTCGGAAAATTTCCGACGGATTTCCGACGGAATCATC
This sequence comes from Cardamine occulta, assembly GCA_028015245.1. NCBI lineage: Eukaryota > Viridiplantae > Streptophyta > Magnoliopsida > Brassicales > Brassicaceae > Cardamine > Cardamine occulta. The sequence continues at coordinate 23,876,493 of CM051374.1, read as the reverse complement.
CATTTTCATGTCTATCGGAAATACGTCGGGAATCCGTCGAAAATTTCCGACGGATTTATATTCCGTCGGAAATTCCGTCGGAAATGCGGTAAATTTCTTGTAGTGATATGTGAAACATTGGATTTAAACTTCTCCGAAAGCTTAACCACAAAATATTAGCAAAACGAAAATAGTATGAAATGTCGAAAGAAAATGTGTTCATTGAACAAATTCTTAACATAGAGAGGGACAATAAAGTAAAACAACTACACAAAATATTATCAAGAAAAATTCATTAAATTAATATAGCAAAAGAAAATCATACATACGTACTATATAACATTAAATAAACCAATAAAAAACACACCCATTTTTATTTATTTAAAAGGAGTTCAATTTACTTAAACAATATGAATATGTCTCCGGTTAATAAATTAATTTTTTAAAATCGTCGATCTAATTTGGTTATAAGGTGAAAGAGTCCGTCCGAGAGCATATGAAACAAATATTAGGCATTTCAAATGTTGGTGGAATAGGATTATACTTAGGTCTTCCGGAAAGTATGGGTGGCTCTAAAAGTAAAAAAAAAAATTTTATTCAAGAGAGACTCCATGATAGAATTAATGGATAGTCGGCTAAATTTTTATCCAAAGGTGGCAAAGAAGTTATGATTAAATCGGTCGCAGAAGCTTTACCAACATATGTGATGACATGTTTTAGGCTACCTAAAGCAATCACCACTAAGCTTACTAGTACAGTAGCTAGATTCTGGTGGAGTTCAAATGGTACACAAAAAAGTATACACTGGATGACATGGAAAAAAATGTGCCACAATAAAAAAGAAGGAGGAATTGGTTTTCGAACTATAGAGGAGTTCAATTCAGCACTTTTAGCGAAACAACTATGGCGTCTAATAGAATACCCAGATTCTTTGTTCGCCAAAGTTTTCAAAGGTAGATATTATCGGGAAAACAATCAAATGGATGGAGAAGTATTATCTCCGCTAGACCTCTGGTTAAAAAATGACTAATTAAAAGAGTTGTTTCTGGGTATTTTACTTCAGTTTGGAATGATCCATGGATACCAGCTCATCTCCCGAGGCCAGCATTATGTAAAGGACAAAACTTTTACCTTAATCTGACGGTTAATCAATTAATTGACCTGACATCCATGATGTGGGACATGGATTTGATCAATGAAATCATTGACCCAGTAGATATTCCATTGATTCGGGGTATCCTAATCAGTAGAATATTTAAAGAAGATACATTTGGTTGGCATTTTACAAAATCTAGAAAATATACGGTAAAATCATGATATTGGACGGAACATAATTTTTCTCATTCGGTATGACACCCTTGTACTATGCCCAGATATTCGGTTTCTACAAGCTCATACATGGAAATTAAAATGCCCCCCTAAAATACGTCATTTTATATGGCAAGCTATTACAGGTTGTTTATCGGTTAATTCAAATCTTGAAAAAAAAGAATAAATTGTGACACCCACTGTGCTCGGTGTGGAGCGGAGGAAGAGACAATCAATCATACTCTTTTTTAATGTCCACCAGTAGTACAAGTATGGACGTTATCCAAAATACCATCGGCCATTGGATTTCTAGGAAATTCGTTGTTCTCAAATATGGATCATTTGTTCTGGAGAATTCCTGAAATTTTCAAGGCTGATAGTTTTCCGTGAATTTTATGGTATATCTGGAATGCGAGAAATGATAAGGTCTTTAAAAACATCGATAGAAATCTGCAAAAAATTTTAAAATTAGCGAAAATCGAAGCTTTAGCTTGGAAGTCGGCACAAGTTATAGATAATGATAAGACTAATCAAATCTCTCAGAATACCACTACTTTACCTTTGTTTTGGACTTCAGCTTTTAAAGGGTTTCGTTGTCATGTTGATGGTTCGTGGAAAGAGACGGATAATTTCTCTGGATTAGGTTGGTTCTGCTCTCAAGATGACGTGGCGGAAACAATTATGGGGGCATGTAACACTCGTAAGTGTCTTTTCCTTTTGCATGCCGAGTTAGAAGCTTTTATCTGGGCCATGACAAGTTTGATCGCACAACAAAAAACAGAAGTAGCTTTCCTGACGGATTCTTCCGAATTGGTGAAGATGGTGTCTACACCGGCGGATTGGCCTGCTTTTTCGACACACCTTGAAGATCTTGTGAGGATCAAGAATTTATTCATATTTTTCTCGCTCTTTTTAATCTCTTGTAATTTAAATTTCAAAGTGGATAAATTAGCGTGATTATCCACTTTTTGTTATTTATGTAAATTATGTTCCTCCGGTTTGAATTTCTGAACCGTTTTAATAAATAATTGTTGACAAAAAAAAAAAAAGGAGTTCTGATTATCTATATAAATGCCAAAGCCATCTGCCGATCTTTAAACCCCACAGACCCAAAGACACTCTCCTTTTGTTTATCTCTCTCTCTCTCTTTCTCTTCACTTGATCCGCCATGGCTACGAAACTCGAAAGCTCCTTGATCTTTGCCCTTTTGTCCAAATGCAGTGTTCTAAGCCAAACTAATCTCGCTTTTTCTCTCCTCGCCCTCTTAATCGTTTGGCTTACCATCTCACTTTTCTTCTGGACCTTTCCGGGAGGACCCGCCTGGGGCAAATTCCTATTCCGCCGGTTCACATACAAAACCGGAACGGTTATTCCCGGTCCAAGAGGCTTCCCTCTTATCGGAAGCATGTCTCTCATGTCCAGCACTCTAGCTCACCGCCGAATCGCTGATGTAGCTGAGAAATTCGGAGCCAAGCGGCTTATGGCTTTCAGCTTAGGCGAGACTCGCGTGATCGTCACGTGCAATCCCGACGTCGCCAAAGAGATTCTAAATAGCCCGGTTTTCGCTGACCGTCCGGTTAAGGAATCAGCTTACTCTCTGATGTTTAACAGAGCGATTGGTTTTGCACCACACGGTGTTTACTGGCGAACGCTTCGCCGTATCGCTTCGAACCATCTCTTTAGCCCGAAACAAATAAGACGAGCGGAGACGCAACGGCGAGTGATCGCGAGCCAGATGGCTGGGGTTATTGAAAAACAGAGTAGTAGTAGTAGTAGTAACGGACTCTGTTTTGTTCGTGAGTTGCTTAAAACGGCGTCGCTTAACAACATGATGCGCTCTGTTTTCGGACAAGAGTACGAGCTTGAACAAGATCATGTTGAGTTACGTGTATTGGTCGAAGAAGGTTATGATTTGCTCGGAACATTGAATTGGACCGATCATCTTCCCTGGCTATCGGAATTTGATCCTCAGAGAATCCGGTCTAGATGTTCAACACTTGTACCGAAGGTAAACCGGTTTGTATCCCGAATTATATCCGAACACCGTATTCAAACCGGTGAATCGCCTCGTGATTTCGTCGACGTTCTTCTCTCCCTTCATGGTTCGGATCAATTATCCGACCCGGATATCATCGCCGTGCTATGGGTATGCATATACTATTTGTTTAATCAAAAAATTTTAAATTATATATGCTTAAAATTTAGATGGAAAATATGATATATTGTTAATGTGACGTATGGTAGGATGATTAAAGTAATTTTATATTTATTAACAGAATCTATACAAAGTAATAAGTACTTAAAATAACGCATTTTTTGGGTAATTATTACAGGAGATGATATTCAGAGGAACAGACACGGTTGCGGTCTTAATCGAATGGATCCTGGCTAGGATGGTCCTTCATCCAGATATTCAATCGACGGTACAGAAAGAGCTTGATCAAGTAGTTGGAAAATCAAGGGCCGTAGATGAATCTGACTTGGCTTCTCTTCAATATCTGACGGCTATGGTTAAAGAAGTATTGAGGCTTCATCCTCCGCGCCACTGTATGCTTAGCCATAACAAACACGATCGTTGATGGTCGTCTTGTTCCGGCGGGGACCACAGCAATGGTGAACATGTGGGCCATCGCGCATGATCCACACGTGTGGGTCGATCCTTTGGAGTTTAATCCTGATAGGTTCGTGACAAAAGATGGAGAGGTGGAGTTTTCAGTTCTCGGGTCGGATTTGAGATTGGCACCGTTTGGGTCGGGTCGTCGGGTTTGCCCCGGGAAAAATCTGGGTTTGACAATTGTTACATTTTGGACTGCGACACTGTTACACGAGTTTAAATGGGGACCGTCCGATGGGAACGGCGTTGATTTATCTGAGAAGCTGAGGCTTTCGTGTGAGATGGCTAATCCTCTGGCTGCTAAAGTGCACCGTAGGCGCAGTTAAAAGCGTTTAATAAAATTAAAAAAAGTTTTAATTACCAGAAACAAACTATTAAGCAGCTTTTTGTTTTATTAGAGCTAACATTTTGATACGTGAAATGTTTATTTTGTGTGTTGTGTGACTTGTGAGTCCTAGAGAAAAGTGATATGTCTGTCAAGGTTGTAAATACAATGAAAAGTAATTTATATTGCTGTATTTTGAAATTGCAGTAAAACCTTAGTCGATGTTAAAAAAAAAAAAAACCTTAACCTATAATCTAAAAGAAAGATTTAACCTATGTTTCTGCAAACCCCGTTGATTTTGTGGTTAATGAGAAATTAATGGAATTGATACTAGTTTGATTGTGTTTTAAAATAACTAATGACACTATTGACAGTAACAAAACGTACAAAACCCATGGTATTTTTAGAAGAAATTGAAAAATATCAATACGGGCCTATTGAAACGGCCCATTAACATAAAATAAACAATAATACATACTAAACCAACTCAAATTCATGGGCCAAGTCTCTACATAAACAAGTCCATTATTACGAACACAAAAACAAGAACAATATGATGAAACTTTGATGGATCTTTTCATCATACATAATTCATGGTTTTGTTTACTTGTTGTTGTTGTAGTATCTGAGAGCGAAAGCAACCCCAAGAATCAAGAGAGGGATCAAGTAAACAATCATCTTGTTTCCAGATCCTTCTGTTGTTGTTTCCGCCGTCGCCGTAGATTCCTTCTCCCACGGCGGAATATACTTCTTCGTCACTGGAACCGTTGACTGGTCAACGTCACCGATACAATATTTCTTCATTAGCTCCTTTGCATCCTTGCTATGATTAACATCCTCGAAATCGATCGACGCGTCCTTCCCTTTTTTTTATTTTCATATAAAATTAACAAAAATTAAATTTTGATTGAACCGAAAAAATTAAATTTTGATTGAACCGAAAAAATTAAACAGAACCGGATTTAACCAATTCATAAGATTATTACTAACCAGTGACGGCGAGGAGAACATTGTCACCGCCGGGATGCTCGTCCATGAAAGAGCTGATGTCATAAACCTGTGGATTCACTTGCCATAGAATTAGAAACAGAGCATTTAAAAGAAATCATTGTTTTTGTTTATGTAGATTAAAGAAAGGAAAAAAAAAAACCTTTCCATGGATGAGAATCCAACAATCGTTCTTGCACTTATGTTTAGCAACATCATGAAACGATATTAGATTCGCCATTGATTACTCTATGTAGCTCTCCCAGAGAAATTATTAACCTGAAACAGAGAACGTTATATATTTTTACTTGTAAATTTTTGAAGATGGACGGGGAACGAAGCAATATATATTTGACCTTTTTTTTTGTTTGGGGTTTAAATTTAAATAAATTGTTTTTTTGAATACAATACTATATGACAAATAAGAGGAGGACTAAAAAGGGGTACGTACTACCCATTAAGATAGTGAAACGTGAAGAATATGGTGTTTTTGTAAGTGTTAATAAGGTACCTGAGACATCTCCAAGTGGCCAGCAACCTCAGGTTGGTGAAGAAGTCAGTCCTTCACGTTTTATTTTTTCTCTTACCAACAAAACAAAAAAGTCAAGCATCAATCTTCTTTTGTTTTTTAACTTTTACGAAGCCTCAATTTTACTTTTCTCAATCAGGCCCATTAACGCAAAAGGGTTTCCGTTTTGAATAATGGAATAATATCATAAACGAATTTATTTACACGGAATTTTTTAAGAACGATACGTTGATATAGATAGATACGTCTAAATTAATTAAAAACATAGTAACAAAACAACTTATTACATATGCATAATTAATCAAACACAGGAACAAAGAAGTAACAACTTCGTAATTGTTTGTAATAAGAAAGCAATATATTTTAACATATCTTACAGACAGATACCAATACATAATGAAATAACGAGAAAAAACCACATGTAAACCAATATAGCGAATGATTGCTCTTGTACGACGTCGTTTTAAGACTTCTAGGCCACGCAATCTGTTACACAAAGCAAATGATTACAGAGATAATCATATCGAACTCCTATATCAATTAATTAAAATAGACAAACCTTGAATGTTAAGAAGATAAAGTGACTCGAGAGGTTCACATTTACGGGTGGGCTTGTTTGGAATGTCTTTTTTAAAAGCCTTCGTCGCTTCCATATCTGGATGGATCTTCTTCTTTAACATCCTCTTTATCATCTACAACAATATTACGTACGTACACATATATGATGCTATACTTGAGCACATCGAATGAATATTTACTCATATATGAGTACACTTATGAAGCAACAAATTAATGTGATGCTGATGCTAGTAATAACAGGACAAGCAACACTATCTAGACCTTGACGTGACGTCGTTTCGGTGGAATAATAAAGGCGCATGTAACATGTTCATACATCATCAATTAATGTTTCATATAATATGGAATAAAAATAAAATTAATCACCTGATGCATTTTCTTGATTGGACGCGAGCCTTTTTCTTCGTCGTTGCACTTTGACATGATCAGCTTCTTCTTAGCAAACGAGAACTTCTTACTTAGCTTTGACTCGTTTTGTTTATTGTATTTAATTTCCTCATCGTCAAGATTAGGGTTCTTGGGTTTCTTGCCACGCCACGTGTCCTCATTTTCGTCTCGGTCCTCCATGAAAAGCTCCGCTAGTGTTGTCCTCTTCTTCTGCGGCTCTATCTCGGCCTCAACGGCAGCCACGACCACTGGCGTTTCAACGGGTTTGATCGAGTCAAACTGAGCACTGTCGAATACCTGTATAGATTATAGGATAAATCTCGATGAAATAATGATTAAACTCAAGAAGATAGAATTGTATTTATCCTTTACTTCTTTGACATATATATAATGGTACATATATTTGAGGATATGATAATTAATCTTTAGCATATGTCCTCGATTGTTGACAGAAACAAAAATTGATCTCCATTATCCCAACTGCGATTCATGCGTTTACGTTTTTATATGTAATTTTCTTCTTCCTTAAAATCATATTTTCAAAGAGAAAAGTATAATTTTTTTATAAAAGATTTGTGAAAAAATGCAAACGTAAATGCCAAACACAAGCTAAGGTTTTAGTTTACAGTTACTCAATTAGTAAATAATTTGAAAAGAGATTGCAATTGCAGTTTCATTTGACATAAGCAAAGTAATTGAAGTAAACGCAACACAAACAATTGAAGCAGTCTGTCTAATCTGTTTATACTAGAAATAAAAATGCTCTCAATAGAATTTAACAGCACTATACGTACCACGATATCATCATGATCATCAGAAAACTTATTTTCATTGGAGATAAGAGGATCCAACTCTTGGTCAACGTTCTTGATGATGCTACCATCGACTACGACATAGTCGAGGTCCACACCCTCGCATTCAGCATCATCATTTTGATCTTCTTCTTGAAAGTTTATGGTGTCGAAACCAAATGTGCCAATGGTGAGAACTCCATCGAACCAGTTATCAAGAGCATCCACTAACCCAACCTGATCCAATATAGCCTTGGTGTTCTTCTCTATCTCACTTACTCCTTTACTTTTCTTCTTTTCCTCATTTTTCGTCACACCATCTATTTCTTTCACCATATGAAAATATACATGTATCTAAATATAGTTTGGACAAAACTTATGCTTTTTTTGTAAACGTGGATACGTACGTTTAATATAAATTAAACAAGAAACCATATGGTACTATAGAAAGTAAAACTACTATTTGATTAAGCACACGAAACTTTTAATAAACAAATAAATGAATTATCTAGAAAAAAACATAAAAGCTAACCTTTGATGACATTTTGGTGCAGCTTTTTCTGCACCCAGTTAAAGATCTTCGGAAAAATCCCGGAAAACAATGAAGATTTTACAATTCCGAGCTATAAAAAAGTTTCATAGAACAAGTAAAAGGAGTAACAACAAAATTAACGTACCGTCATAGCTTTTTCTATTTCTTCTTGTCAGTAGAAAGAGTACTGAAAGACTTCAAGCAAAAGAATAGTGTGAAATGAGAAGTTTATTAAGATACAAATAAACCATAAGGAGAGTGCCTGAGCTACTGATACGTGTCGATTACTCGAGGGTGGGTTAGATAGGTCTGACCTTTGGGAGGCAAGGCCAATCAGTAGGAGCCACATTTTAGCTATATTGTGCTTATCTTCGTCACAGTATTCGTTGTCCCCCTCGATTATTAAGAAATTACCTTTTGACTCGATTACTTTTATATTATAAAAGTTTGACCCAATAATTTAATCGTTTTCAATATTGCTTGCTTGGTTCGTTTCTTGTAATTTTGTTGGTAGACTTCTGTTGCTTTCAATGCTCCTGTATCATTTGATTAGACATCAAAGGAAAAATTCGTTGCACAAAAGCGATAGATTTGGTTTCAGTCAATTTTAAATTCGACACATTTTAAAGTATACAGTATTATTTCAATTCATCAGCTTTGGATTCCCTCAAAAAGGTCCAAATCTTGTCGAAGCAATTCAGTCACTGTGGTTACTATAATATAATTGTCGCGGAATGTCCCGGATAGTTCCTTTTTAGTCAAGTCAAACAATTTTACTAGTGATTATCATCAAATTCTAAAGAGTTTACGTCAAATAATTTTCAAAATTGGAAATAAGCCGCAATTTCCAAATTATATATAGCCGCTAATAACTTCAATGCCAATCTGCTACCGTCGCTAAATGAGAAATGGAAAATTCATGGAAAATTACAGGTTTTGATTTATATAGCTTATAGTAGAGCAGTAGCTGTAAATAGCAGAAATAGTTAAGAGCATAAACAATATGTAATTAAGAGCATAAATAGTATGTAGTTGAAACTATATGTTTTAATTAATATATTAAGTGATTGCGAGAGATGTGAGTAACTACATATAAAATTACATTAAATATTTAATTTATTTAGTTATATGTATGATAAAACATTATTAGTATATATACCATATTTTTATATAAATTTTAATATCTAAACTATATTTATTAAATTATAATTTTATTAGCATATTATTTTAATTAAAATTTTAAAGATATAAAAAGGTGAAAAAATAATTTTTTTTCTTAAATATTTTTAATAAATATAATATTAATAATTATATTTTTAATTATATAATTAATAATCTATTTATATTTTACATTTTAAAAGATTTAATTATAATAATATGCTAATAAAATTATAATTTAAGAAAAAGATTGTTATAAAATTTGTTTTTAATAAACCATAATTTTTGAATAAGAATAATTTTAATATAATAGTTTAAAAATATATTTTATCTAAAATTATAATTTATCAAATAATATATATAACTATATATAAATATATTATTTTACATGTTATTAATTATAATTTATTGGTATATTATTTTAACTATAGATAAATAATAATTAAATATATAATTTAAATTTTAATATATATTTTTTTATATAACTAAATAAATTAATTATATAAAATTATTTTAAAACTTTTAAAACTCTATACTTGTGAAAAGCTCCATCTTGAAGCATAGAGGAATGAACATTAGCAGGAGCATTTAGATTTTCCAAATATTCTTTTTTATGTTTTGTTAACATTAATTGATTGGATAATAAAAAACTTAATGTTATTTTAAAAGCCCTCCCAATCAAACCTTTCGTTAATAGATTTGCCACAAAACTACAATTAATTTACGGCTTTGTAATTGGTTTGATAATTAATTAACTAATGCTATTAGGGAATCGAAAGGTAGTCGGATACCTATTAAATCTTGGAAAACATAATAGAATAGGAAGGCAAAGGCATGCACATGCAAAGTACCCCCAAAGCAAATTTGAAGGGCACAATACCCCACACACACTGTTAGGATTTGGACACTTCACTCTCTTTTCTCTTTGTCAGTTGCTTCTTGTTCCCAAACCTTTGTTATCTTTTGCTTAATATGTCCACTTTAATTTAGTTCAATTACATTAGTTTTTTTTTTAAGTATTGTAGTAGTAGTACACACTATATATATATCCATGTATACTCTCTTTATTAATTAGATAGTGATATCTTTCTCTATTAGGTTAAATTCTCGATGAGTTACTTATGGACCTAATTTTGGCTAAATCCCTCTTAAGTGAAACCTGAACTTAAAAATCATAGGAAACGCAATAGTGTTAAATTTCACCCAAAAAAAGAAATCAAATACTTGTATAAATCTCCAAAGAAAGAATTTTATTTTCCGTGTTACCCAATAGTACTGAGATGATATGATATTGAGATCCCCAAAAACAATGTAGAAAATAGGATATTGAGATGATATGTATATATATGTTTCCTTGTTACGCAATAGTTAATCAAACAAATAAAAAGTAATCATATCGATCTTGGCTTTTTAACCTCCTCTCCAAGTTCTATTTATGCATCAAAATTCAACTTTAGTTTAATTCCCACTTCGTCTTTTGAAGAAGAAAAAAAAATCCCACTATGTTCTCAGCTACTGTTGCAAACAATATTTGAAAAACAAAATGGTGGACATTATATTTGAAAAACAAGATTTATAAAACAAAGAAAAATAAGGATATAGATTTGTTGGGGATATTTTGTAGGGATATTTTCAATTGGGGGGACTGAAGCATGGGCTTCCGGGTATGTCTGATAACGGGCATACGAACTAATTAGACAATTGAGTAAAACTGAGTTGATTTGAAGGTCATTTGATTAGTAACAAGGTTTTGTTGGAAAATATTATCCAAGTAGCGTTGGCTTAAATGTATTGAAAAAGAGTAAATATATTGTTGTACAAAATGTATATAGGCCCACTAGTATGAATGGGCCTTTCGGTAGACATCAGGCCTTCAAAATTACATGGAGCTTTCTGGTTAATAAGGTTGAAATAATTAGCCGATTATCTTAATAATATTGATATCTCATTAATCACGTCAGCGAGTGACAGAAAGAAGAACCAAAGGGCGTTACAATTTAAAATTAAAAGTCCGTAAACGAATCAAAGCCTCCACATGAGTAAGAGGTTTCCAATTGCTTGGAAAAGAATCAGAAACCATCTAACCCCACTCATTTTTTCATTATTCTTTTTTTTTTCTTCTTTTTTTTTTAATTAAATTTAATTTATTGCAATTTAAACCCAAAACCCTTTTTTTTTTTTTAGGAATAACCGAAGTATCCAAACCGAAGCTGAGATTCTTTTTTTTTCCTCAATTGGTGTATCCGCCATTACCATAATCCTGGACGTGGAAACCATTGTCGGAGCCAGGTTTCCGGGAGATTTTAAGATGAACGCCGGGATCTTGATGAGTTGCCGTCGAGTTGTAAACAATAGAGTTGTTTATCATCTGAACGTTACTATTCATGAAAGCTTTCATCGGGAGATTACTATTCCCATTGTTAGGGTTCTTCGTCGTTTTCTTCTTACCTTTTCCTTCGTCGCTGCTGCTACTGCTGCTGCTTTGAAGTCGCCGCCCTTTTTCTCCGGCGTTGTTTAAAACCCTAGATGAATGTGTTCCTACTCCTCCGGTTTTGTTGCTTGAAGGAGATCGTAGGATCTCCATTACAGCACCTTTGTTTTCACCTGCAATGGTGATGACACGTGTGTTCAATATGCTCTCAGAATCTGAAGAAGATGGTTGACGATGAATCTTCTTAGGGTTGTTGCCTTGATGATTATGGTTTTGGTTATGGTTATGATGATTTGGTTCGTGGAATTGGTTTGTTTTCTCGGCAGTGAAAATGTTTTTTTGAGTGGTTTCGCGTTGGAATGTAACTGAGGAGGTGGGAGAGAGTAAGGAGAGAGTACTCTCGGTGATGGTGCTTTCCGAGTACTCTCTGATGACTCAGATTTTACTGAGCCATTTGAATGAGTTGGACTCGGTGGTGAGATTGGTTTTCGTGGTGGTAAGGCTTCTTGAACCTCCTTGGGAGATGATGGTGGCGTGTATGACAAGCGAGATTGTGGTGGAGGCGGTGAAGCAGCCTTTGGTGGCATGTAGCGGCTTGGCGGTGAATGATATGGGGACCGCTCTTGAGGTAGTGGAGGTGGAGGAGTCTGCTGATGTGGAGGGATAGGAGGCTGTCGCTGCTGACGTGGAGGGATAGGAAGCTGTCGCTGCTGACGTGGAGGGGAAGGAGGCTGTCGCTGTTGACGTGGAGGGGAAGGAGGCTGTTGCTGACGTGGAGGTGAAGGTTGTTTTGGCGGTGGTCTGGTTACCGGACGGCGAGGGGTTGTTCGGGGAAGAGGTGGAGGTGGGTCGCTTGAACCTTGTGCTGTAGGCCTAGCGATGCTAGAGAGACGGAACCATGGACGAACGTTAGACATTATAAATGTTGTTTATTTGAAATGTATGATATTATTAGTGTAGAAACACAATGGAACGATTCATATATGTAACCAAAGTTTATATATATATATATATATATAATACACACAAGTGTGTTGAAGAAAAGGGAAACACGAGAAACATGAAAGAAAAAAAGTAGAAATGGAAGAAGAAAGGTATCAGATCCATTCATTAAGATTTCCAGCTTGCAAAAACCACATTTTACGACTGGTATCAATCGTTAAGAGTCACTTTCAAGCTTTTCCTATAAATTCCTTTTTAATAACCGTTAATAAATTTAATTTAGATTCTAAATTGTTTGCTTTGTCCGAAAGAAGACAGTGCATATCGAGTCATGGACTCATGGAGACACAAAAAGACGACTAAATCGGCAGAACAAAATCTTTACAATTCAGTACCTCGAACTACTTGCAGAAATAAACGATGATGCATGTGATCTCCACTGGTTTGAGAGACACAAACTATTCCAGATTCTCCTCTCTATTTTTTTTTTTGGATTTAACTGTTAATTATAGTAACCTTTGTATATTTTAAAAACGAACGGTTGATATTACTTCATTTAGGTTGATTTTTGGGCAACTAACTTTGATTGAAGGATTATTAAAACTTAAAAGTATACATGGAAAGGGAAACTTGAGATACCAGACATCGAATACTGATGAGCACTAAAAAGGGTCTCTGTGCTAAGCATCTTCTTCAGCTTTTCTTTTCATATTCATAAAACTTAAATGTATTGATCACTACTTACTTAGCCACTACTAATTTTTTCCTTTAAGAACGCAAAAAATATATTTAGGGAAAATACCATAAAAAACCTTCAACTTTGAACATTTTTCCAACTTAAACATCTAATTTTTTGTGTTTCCACTTAAAACCTCCAACTAAATTATTTTTCCAAAACAAACCTTCAAATAATCTAAAATGTGTGTTGAGTTGACTAATTTAACAAAAATCAATTTATTTTGTTAAACAATTATTATTTTCCAATTTAATTAGAAAAAACAAAAAAATTATAACAAAAAAACTAAAACTAAGTAAAAATAAAATAAAACAAAAATAATATTTAAAAAAAATGTTAACATAATAAAAATAATATTTTTTATTATTAACAATAAAAATTATCTTCTCTAAATAAAAATTATTAAACAAAAATGAATATTACATTAATTAAATTTTATATTTACAATAATAAAAATATTAATTTTTTTACCAAACACATATTAATATTAGAAACTGACTCCATAATTGATAGTATAAACTGGAGGAAAAATATTTACAAACGTAGTTTCAGAAAATAATAACACTGTTATATTAAAAATATATATTAAGAAAATAGTTTTTATTTAGATAAAATAAGTTTTATTATAATATTAAAATTTAATATTATAATCAATTAATTAATTTTTCTTTTCTTATTTGTTAGCATTGTTAATGGTAAATAATATAACAATATTAATTTAATCAATATTTATAATATATTAATATTAATTAACAGTAAAGATTAATTAAAATTCAACATTATAAATATTGTTAAATTAATATTTTAATTATTGTAAATATAACATTTAATTAATATAATATTCATTTTTGTTTAATAATTTTTATTTAGAGAAGATAATTTTTATTGTTAATAATAAAAAATATTATTTTTATTATGTTAACATTTTTTAAAAATATTTTTTTTTGTTTTATTTTATTTTTATTTAGTTTTAGTTTTTTCGTTATGATTTTTTTGTTTTTTCTAATTAAATTGAAAAATAATAATTATTTAACAAAATAAATTGATTTTTGTTAACGGTGTTAGATGTTGACCGTTAGTCAACCCAACCTTACGCACATTTTAGATTATTTGAAGGTTTGTTTTGAAAAAACAATTTAGTTGGAGGTTTTAAGTGGAAACACAAAAAGTTGGATGTTTAAGTTGGAAAAATGTTCAAAGTTGAAGGTTTTTTATGGTATTTTTCCATATATTTATGACAATATATGGCCATTTAAAATACACACAATGGCTGAAAATGTATTATAGGTTGTGCTTATTGGGCATCGGAAGTACCTATCTCAAGGATATCATCTCTTCTCTGCCTCTTTTCTTTTCAATTTTACATTTTGTCTTACACCTCAAATTTAAGTTACTAATATACAGGACAGGTCCAACGAAAATAGTGGCCTGAAACAAAAACCAAAAATTGTGGCCTTTTATATATTTATTATTTAAATTTTTAACCAATATTAGCTTTAAAATTGTATAAAATTCTAATAAATATTTTTTTGGTGGCCTAAAAAAATATAAAATATCATTGATTTTGGGAAGTCTAAAAGAGTTGACGACAATGGGTGATGGAATAGTAAGAACTTTTTTAGGGGCTGCCGAGTACATGTCGTCTGAGTCTGTGATTAAGGGACAACTTCTGGAAGCTCATGGGCTGTTGGTTGCCTAGTGTTGCAAATGTGCACGAACAAGCCAATTTGGTGTACTATGAAGATTGACACACTTGATATGTTGCATTCTTATCTTCAACGTGGGTTTGTGCCTTCGATCTCCTCCTCTACTTTGTCCAGTGATGCACGCTCGTTTTTGAGTATGTGTTTTGCTAGAGTCCTGGCAAAACGCGGAACGGTTGCTCAGCTATTGGACCATGAGTTTCTGTTGGCGTAGGAGTTTCTCTTTCTCTTTCTTACGGGAGTATTATCTTATCTATCTGTATGTTTTGAACTCATTTGTTAAAAAAATTTAAAACTGCATAGAATTAACAACTTAACAACAATTCAGTATCAACTTTTGTCTTTTTGTCCTTTTCTCTTTTAGTGGAAAAATAAAAAGAAAGACGAGCTATAATTAGATTAATTTAGTGATCTTAACATATTCTTTTATACTAGATTAATTTTAAGTATATACGAGCTATCATTCCACACCATACTCAAAGTTGGATACATAATTGAATATTGGTTGGTGATATTTGGTGTTTTTACACCATTGAACTCATTGTTTTTATCATTTTCTATCAATCACTCCATCATATTTTAGTCTTTGAGACTTATTGTCTCTCAACCAAACCACACTAACGTTTAAACATACTATTATCTATTTTTAAAAATCTTAATCATTGATGCCGAATTAATTTTAGTAACAAGAAACCAACGTTTAAACAATCACCAACTTAATTTTTCCTTAAAAATTGAAGTGTATTCTTTAAATTTTGTCTATTTTAAATTTTGACATCGTTTTCTTGTTTGGCGATAAATTAAAAGTTGTAACATTGACCAACCATTGAATTAGGTGTTATAAATATATAAACAATGAGTTGGGTAAATTGTATCAAGGCCCACTAGGGTTTCGAGGTCGATTCCTAGTTATAATGGACAATTTGTAAAGAGCTCGAAATACTTCATTTCTTTAGTGTTTAAGTCAACGTCAAAGGAAAAGAAAAGTATACTTGGAAGTCCGAAACACGTTTTTCTTTTCTTTTATTTTGGTTATCGAATGATCAAAATTCCCAAACACTAGGCGGATTATATCTAAATTGCATTATTAAAAGGTTAAACACGGGTTAGTTAGGTTTAAATCGGATTAACCAGAATGATCAGCTCTATCTTAAAATATGTGTATATATAATTAAGCGTGGAATCATGATGGATGCACCCACCGATGACGCTCAACTAGTACAACTTTACAGGCAATCGATTAATGCATAACATATTAAAGCAAAAGCTGAAAACTGATACTAAAAAAATATCAGCAATTCATAACTCATAAGAAAAAGAGAGGAAAGACTCATTATTTCCATAGAATGTATGTAATTATTAATAATATTGGACCACCGTGTATAGGTATGGTTTCAGAAATTTGAAATTTCCCCATGCTGAAAGTCTTTTTGAGTCCGCCTATACTTTCCCAATTGTACAGCAAAACATTTGAAACTATGTACATAAATAAATGAAATGTTGACCCTTTTACCAAATAACAAAAAACCAAACTCATGCAATCCTAAAACAGGCCACAAGTGTCTTTACTCACGAGCAAGACACTTGTCTTGTAATTAATTGATTATGACCATAATTGTGAGATTGTTCAAATACGCATCACCATTTGAATGACGGTGGGTTGGTCGACTAAACTCCTTTGTATTAGGCTGATTTAGGGTGCAAGAGAACTAAGTATATGATATTAAAATGCAAAAAAATTGGTGGTAATTTTAATGTATTATTTGTTTTTACAAGAGTACCTAAACCTTTCTGTAATCAATGTGGATTTAGCCATTCTCATTTGTCAACACTAGCCATAAACCCGAAGTTCTCGCTACATCCCAACAATAAGCACAAAAGAAGCTATGAATTGTTGAAATAAGTATTTTCCTCATTAACGAGTTAATCGTACTTTTAACTAGTCGACGTTGAAAACTAAACTAGTTTAAGAAAAATCGCATAACGGCATAAAAGGGTCCACTATATTCTTCTGCTAGATTGTAAGGAGAAATATGCGGCTATTCCAGAAAATTATAAAAGATAGTTTTGTTCCTTTTCTTTTTATAGAGTTTTATATTTTCATTGGAGATGTTAGTTCGTAGTGGAAACTTAGCTTTTGGGCTTAATCATGAATCATGAACTATACAAAAGCTGACTTTTAATCTAATGGATTACTTCTTTCTTTTATTTATCATCAGCATCCCCTGAAAAAAACTAAAAAGTATCAAGTCGAATCAATCATATTATAATCATCCCTCTAACTAATGTTCCGATATTAAACTCTATTAGTTTAGTTATCATTTTACCAAATAAAAACTCTTCAAATTCCAAAGGGTTACACCGCTTGTTAAATTTATATAAATTAAAATGACTCAATTCCTCTTGCGCAGCCTTCAAAATTTCTAACAAATACAAATAAAAAAAGACAGACAAATTTAGCTTGTTTCTTAAGTGAATTAGCTATGAACTTTTGTCCTTGATACCGATTGAAATATTGACATATGTGGAATATTCCAGTAATGAAAATAGCACTAATATATGTATTGTCGTAGCAAGAAGAAAAATATCTAATAAATCATGTTGTTGTGTTTCCTCGTTCAAATTGACTTTATAAGTTTGTCTTCCCACGATAGTTGTGGAAACCAATTTGCAACCAAGAATATTTCAGTTGCCGTTACAAATGTGACATGAATGATGAATCATATCTTATAAATTCTTACCAAATTATACCTAGAATACCAATATATTGCACTGTCATTATTCTTTATGCGTATAAATAAATATTCAACTTGACATAATACCCTAGATTTTTTCATTGTAAGTCATCAATGTATACTATTAGTACTTTAGTAGTATATAAAATTTGATTTTTTATATGTTAAATTTGATTTATTTTCTCCCAATTCGGCATTATTTAGGCCCTTATTTTTTAAGGATTTTAGTTTATAAGAAATTCCTCAATCTACACGATATACCCAAAAAATCCCTATAAGTGGACTCTTTTGGCTATATGGATTTGAGCTTTTAAACCAAATCTCACAAATCACCAAACAAAGTGATTTGAACTTTTCAAAGAAATAATCGCCATCACCTAAACTTTTAAAAATAACGAAACTAACTACCTTAGATGTTTTCATTATAGGTCATGAATGTATATTATTAGTAGTATATAAAATTTGAAATTTTGTTTTGTTAAATTTGATTTATTTTCTTCCAATTCGGCGTTATTTAGTTATTTTTAAGGATTTTAGTTTATAAGAAATTCCTGAATCTACACGATATACCAAAAAAATTCCTATAAGTGGACTATTTTGGCTATAAGCTTTTAAACCAAATCACACCAATCAAAGTGATTTGAACTTTTCAAAGAAATAAATCGCCGTCACCTAGACTTTTAAAAATAACGAAACTACCCTTTGATTGCTTGGTGTCATCGTCCCCGTCACGCCTTTAAGAAATAATATTCTCGTCGTCCTTTTCGGCTTTCGCCGAGTGTTCATAAGTCTCAACTCTCTTCAATCTCCGTCAAAATCATCAGTCTCCTTTTTTTTCTCACAATTCTCCGAACATGCCTTTGATTCCTATATTGTTTAATCCGCGTAAGTCTTCACTGTTAGTTTATATTTTCTTTTAGCTAAGTTTTGGAAACAGAACCAGAGGTTTTATTTTATTTCCCGGTTTTTTATTTTTTTTGCCATGGGGATTCTCTGGGATTCGTTTCTTTTTTTACTTGTGGCGGCGTTTACTCTATTCCTGGTTAGGATTATGTTATTCAAAACTGGATTAATCTACATGGTGAAGAAATGGCGGAGAAGAATCTTCGATTTGTTTCATGTTTACCAATTCTACAAAGTTCCTGAATTCAACGACAACGTTCAAGAGAATCAGCTTTATCGGAAAGTGTATTCATATCTTAATTCGTTGAGTTCGATTGAGAATTCGGATTTTACTAATCTCTTCACCGGGAAAAAGTCTAACGAGATCATTGTCCGTTTAGATCGGAACCAAGTCGTTAACGACGAGTTTCTCGGCGCTAGAGTTTGTTGGATTAACGGAGAAGACGAAGACGGAGCGAGGAATTTCGTTTTAAAGATTCGTAAAGCTGATAAACGGAGAATTCTCGGTTCGTATCTCCAACATATACACACAGTATCTGATGAGCTTGAACAGAGGAACAAAGAGCTAAAGCTGTTCATGAACGTTGGAATCGCCGGAGACGATGACTTGAAGAAGAAGAAGAAAAACGGACGGTGGAGATCGATTACGTTTGATCATCCTTGTACCTTCGACAACATCGCCATGGAAACGGATCTGAAGAATAAAGTGAAATCCGATCTCGAATCGTTTCTTAAAGGGAAACAATATTACAATCGGCTTGGCCGTGTTTGGAAACGGAGTTACCTCTTATACGGACCTTCCGGTACCGGAAAATCAAGCTTCGTTGCAGCAATGGCGAATTTCCTAGATTACGATGTTTACGATATAGATCTCTCCAAAGTAGAAGATGATTCAGATCTTAAGATGCTTCTGTTACAAACCAGAGGTAAATCAATGATCGTCATCGAGGATCTAGATCGATTCCTATCGACGAAATCAACGGCTGTGAGTTTATCTGGGATTTTGAATTTCACAGATAGTATTCTCAGCTCTTGTGCTGCCGATGAACGGATCATGGTGTTTACGATGACAGGGAAGGAACTAATTGACCCGGCTATGTTACGACCAGGTCGGGTTGACGTTCATATTTATTTTCCGTTATGTGATTTCACGGCGTTTAAAACGCTCGTTAATAACTACTTAGGCGTGAAAGAGCATAAGCTTTTCCCTCAAGTGGAAGGAATATTCCAAAACGGTGCGTCTCTGAGTCCTGCCGAGATCGGAGAGCTGATGATCGCGAATCGTAACTCGCCGACTCGTGCGTTGAAGTATGTGATTAATGCTTTGCAGACGGACGGAGATCGGAGAGGAACTGGACGGCGTTTGCTTCTCGAAAGCGGTTCGAGAAGATCGACATCGGAGGATGTATCCAGCGAAATGAGTGGTCCTCTTTGCGGCGGTGGAGGTGGTTCGCCGGCGGTGAAAGAGATTAGGAAGCTGTATGGGTTGTTGAGGATCAAAAGTAGTAGAAAATCTGAGTCGTTCGATACGGCTCAAGAGGTGAAGGACGGCTAGTGATTAAAAAGTTTTGAAAGTCAACTGCCACGTGGGTTGATTTAATTGGTTGGACAAAGCGCATACTAGAGAATGTTTACACTGTGTTTTATTTTTCTGGTTTTTTAGTTAATGTACAGAAGTTTAAAAGATTTTGCTTTTTGTTTTTGTTATGAAGAAAAGAACAAAACCCATTATTTGATGTACTAGTCCCCCAAGGTTTAAGGAAGAGATTCCGAGTTTAAGAACTCGTGATACAACATATTGGGCCGGTTGTTAAAAAAGCCCGTAACGGTAGGCCGATTGAGAATTAAATGAAATTCCAAATATTGATCGAAGTGTTGAGAATTAGAACAAGTTGTTATTAGTTAGTACGAGTGAGTTTTCTTCACCGCTTATGACTTGAATTATATTTGACGAGTATGTGCGTGTAGTAGTAGTAGCTTATATTAACAATGATCTCTTTTGGAATTGGAATAATTCCAAGGCTCATAAACATTTATAAGTTTTTTGGAATAATACACAAGAATGGATCATGATCAAGGCAGAGAAGAGTGACTGTGAATACAGAATTCTTCTCTGAGTGCTTTCTCCAGCCAAGTTTCTGCATCTTCCATCATCTCAGGGCTTAACCGAACCATGAGAACGCAGAATTCGGTTTGGTTAAGAGCTCCATCTCCATCAAGGTCTCCTTCTCTAACCATGCCTTCTGCATCTTCCTTGCTCATTCCTTGAATCCCAAGTATTCCTGAGTTTCTTCTTAGAGACTCAGCTGTGATCAGATCTCTCTCTGGATCCGATAGCAAACTGAAACCTTTGCATAACTCTGATACAAACTCTTCAACATCCATCTTCTCCGCCATTATTGGTAACATATCTTCGTATTTGGTCTCCATCTTCGTAGGACTTGTAATTTCTAGAATAATAGATTTCTTGGTTGGTTCCATTAGAAGAAAATATAGATGAGGAAGGAGAAAGAGATTTTGGTGAACTATTTTGATTAGTCCAATGGGATATATAAGTTAGTGGCATATCTTTACCGATGTGATTGTCACGTTCGAACCTAATCGTGTGGCCTAAAACTCTCTCTTGGGTTATAGCCGTTGG
This sequence comes from Cardamine occulta, assembly GCA_028015245.1. Lineage (NCBI taxonomy): Eukaryota > Viridiplantae > Streptophyta > Magnoliopsida > Brassicales > Brassicaceae > Cardamine > Cardamine occulta. The sequence continues at coordinate 23,855,213 of CM051374.1, read as the reverse complement.
ATTCTGAGAGTTGAAATAATGAACGGCTATGATTCATTCCAAGATTAATGCGATTCCATGAGTAGAGAAACAGCTGATTATTTAGGTGGTTTCGTGGAAAGTTCGAATGGGCTGTGAGAATACGACGCATTCCCAATTAATATCAAAAGGGAGAGAAGAAGTTGAAAGAAGATAACAGAAGGTAAGTTTCGGAGAAGTTTCGTTTTCTTGATTTCTTCTGTCGTATCTTTCGATTTTTTTTGTTTTATTATTTATTACCTTAGTGGAATTGGATTTGGATTCTCTTACAATAATAACGACAGATAATAAAATATATCTTTCTCCTCCCAAGTCTCAACCGAGTTGACGTAACGGTAATTTCTTGTCTCATTTTCAGATGTGACTATTATTTGGTTTAAAACATAAAATAATTAAAGCTTTTTAAAAAGTTTTTGTTGATATAAAAAAGAGCTTTGTTTGGAATTTTGATCAAATTCAAGGTAATTCAAATGTTCTTTTTAATAATATACATACGTTTCTGAATTAGAATCGAATAGGCCGATCGAGTTGGATTAAAACAAGCCCATCAAGCATGCAAACTTTGAATAACATAACTTTATGGAGAGATTGAAACTTTTGCACTTTCTTTTTGAACAATTTTACTTTCTTATCTAATTTTATAGATCAAAATTTACTTTGTTATCCTTATATATGCTGATATAACGAGTCCAAGAAAAACCAACTTTGTTATCCGAATGCCGAAGTTTACTTTGTTATCCTAATGCTGAAATTTTACTTTGACATGGACAGTTCACTCAACTGGTGAGTTTAAAACCCATAAAACCTAACAACAATGAATATATTGGCGTTTTGGTTTTCGATTTGAAAAGAATATACTTCACAAACTTCTAAATCAAGAATAGATAAGGATATATCGTTTACTAATTACGAAAACACGTATACAGATAGAAGAAACGATGAATACATACCATGTAACACTCACGAGATTCGTATTCACATATTCTTCTACCCATACATATAACTCCGTGATTTATATACTAATTAATCAACAAACCAAACTGAACAAAACAACCCAAATTAACATCAAAAACCCAATTATAAAATATTGATTTAAAACAAAATATTTTTTTTTTTTAAAACCCAAAAAAGAGAATAAAAAGACTATGTTGTGTTAGCTAAGGTCTGACAACTTTAACTAAAGTACCCCATGTGAGGTAAAAGATCATGAAAGAGAATTAGAAAGCTAATTTCATAATCTCCTTTTGATCATTTTGCTTCACCATGAAGATCCTCCTCCTGTAGTACTGAACATCCCACTCCAATATCCATTATTAGGGCTTGAATTATTATTATTTCCATGCCTCTTCTGTTGTTGATTATCATCATCATCAACTTCTTGTATTATGCTTGATGAAAGCTCCTTCATTTGATCCCCAAATGGAAACAAAACTCTACCTTGATGTTGATCACTATGAGCTTCAGACCTATTGTTGTTGTTGTTGTGTCCAAGCCCTTGATGATCAGTAGAGAAGGAGATATTACTTGGCTTGTTATCCGCCATTGTTGGAAACCTTGAAGAAGTGTAGAGCACAGTGTTTGAATCCATCATTGGACCGGGAGGCATGAATGAGTTAATCCCTGATCTTGAAGAAACATTAACTCCGGTTCTTAAAAGCCCAAGAGCTGAAACAGGAGACGACGAGGAACCGAAGAGAGAAGAAGATGATGAAGGCTGCTGATGAGTTATGTTGCCATTTCCCTCCATCTTTGGCATCTGAAGAAACTGAGACATATGAACATGATGATGTTGATCTTGCATGACCGGGAAAGACATCAAGTTGAGATCTTGTGATGACCCTTTTGATTTATTAGGGATTTGGTTTGAGAAGAGAATTGGTGGGTTTAGATCTGGAAGTGTTGTGGTCAACCCAAGTGACGATGGTATTGTCTGAAGGATGTTAGAGCATGGTTATAGGTAGTAAATAAGGGTAAATATAAGAGATTTTTAATATTATAAAATTCTTATATTTACCCAAACCATATTTTGAGTATCTAAATTTAGAATTTTAGCACTCATATTTAGTGGGTAAATATAACATCTCTCTCTATCTCTCTCCTCTTTCTTTCTCTATTCATCAATCCCAATACAATTAATATTATAAAATTCATATATTACCCCAATCATATTTACTACCTATAACCATGCTCTTAGATGATGAAGAAGAAGATGATGATCTCTTGTTCTTTCTTGAGCTTCCTCCCACAGGAACATTCCTTAGAGAGCCACCTTCGGTCCAATACCTTCGACAACCTTTGCAGAAGTATCTTGGTTGTGTGAGACTATAGTTGTTGTAGTAGCAAAACTTTGTGTTGGTTGAGTTACATCTTGGACAATTTAGTTTCTCTTGTGGTCTTGCTTTCCTCTCCACCACAACCACCGTATTGTTGTTGTTGTTTACGCCGGAAACGGTGGCTCCAGCAGCTGACATGCCGTTAGATGTGAGAATGGTGTTTGGCCTTGCATTGGATGTGGTGTTTGATTGATGTGTGTTGTTATTAGAAATCATGATCTGCTCCATTGGTTTTACGTTCATCATTTCTTGAAAACCCTAGAAAATGAATTTTAGAGTGTTAATTAGAGTCATTCAAAAACCGAAAAAAATAGAGCTTATTCTGAAACCTATGCATATGTGTACAGACCCACAAGGGCTCGTAAGCTAAATAATAAGCTACTTGGGACATTAAAAATATGATTAATTCACACTAGGCTTCCAATTTTAAGCAGAAAAATGAAAACATGCACATTAGATTTTCCTTATTTGATCTTACAGAAATATGAAGGACTTAGTGAGAAACAAAAGATATGAACACCAAGAACTTTTTTTATGACTTTTTTTTATATCTCTATTAGTTTCTCAAAGTATAGTTAATGATTAGTCGCATAAAAAGGCGGAGAACAAAGTATAGTGAACTATTATAATATATCCTTTAATCTCTTATATCCGACCTCGAAACCTACAAAATGAAAAATTTCCCATGCAAATTCATTGAAATATGTATAAAAATCTGAAATACACATATATATCTCTTATCTCTATAACCACAAATACATCATGTTCATGATATTCATCTATATACAACAACATATGCACACACATAAATATGCATATGATTAAGAATGAAATCTTTCAGGGATCATGGGAGAGAGAAGAGAGAAAAGGGAAGTGGTAGTTAGGAAGAAGAAGAAACAAAAGAGAAGAGGCAAAGGAAGATCTTTTAAGCACCTGTGTCCACTTCGTAGCGTCCATGACTTCCGACAAAGAGAAAGCCAGAGAGAGAGAGATAGATGTGTGGGTTTTGAGTAAAGGCCAAAGAGAAGAATGTTTTCAGAGACTTTTTTTTTTTTTTTTTTTTGCCTTTTCTTTGTTTGCGAGTGATGGCTCTTCTATGCGTTGCCTTTCACTTTATGGATGATGAAAAAAAGGCCAGCGAAGAAGACGGAGAAGAGAAGAATCCATTTTTTTGTTTTAACTTATTCTCAGAGAATATGTATATATTAAAATGTGTTTCGAGTAAAAAAAAATCGGACCTATGATTATTTATTGAATGTTGAAAAACTGAAAATAAAAATATATGTATAATAGATCATTTTCATTAAATTTAAATTTATGGAATAATATTTGTTTGCTATAAAAATGCTAAAATGGCTAAATGATAATTTTATGCTTTTAGATGATGAATATGAAAAAATTGTTTCTTTTTGAGATTGTGTCTGATTGGTAACCTAGTTTAAATATAGTGGTTAAATTTTTTTTTAGCGGTGGTAAAAGAAACGTTTAAAAAGAAGACGATTAGAGATAGCAGAAAAGAGAAAGCGATTGAATTTAAACGAGTAATTAAATAATAGTTATGATTGGTAACAAACAGTTTAGTTATAAAAAAATTGTTATAGAAAATAACATAAAATAAATTAAATATGAAAAACATTTTAAAAAAAATTATTTATATTTCCAAAAATTTATCTGAAAAGTAATATATATATATATATATATATGAACACTATTTTAAAATTTTAAAAAATTAAAAATATATAATAAAAAATCTAATCGCTTCATTACAAACGAAACACCTTCTTTTTTAAACGGTTGCAACCGTCCATTTTTTTTCTTCCAACCGCTTTCTTCAACCACTTTCTCCAACCACTTATTTCAATCGCTAATTTTAAATGCTCAATTGATTGGTAACTTTCAAGATGATTTCTTTGTAAATTAGGCGGTTGAAAGTTACCAATTAGACCCTATAATTTGTAAATTGTTATATCATCCGCCCAATTTGGGAGAAAACTCTGGACTAAACTTTTAAGAAAATTTTGATTATAAAAAGAATAAAAGTAAGAAAAAAGAAAAAGTTGGGTTTGTTGATTTGACTAGTGATGATGTCTCGTGACCGCTCTCTCTCTTGTTAGCTCCTTCTGGTCCCTCTTATAAATTATACTTTTCTAAGAGAAAAAATCGTGTGTAAGGAATTATGTCCTCTAGCTAAAATAATATATTTATTTATGGATATAAATCTCTAATGTGTATCATAATGCATAGTGTGAGTGGAAGTATGAGTTGTTTAGTTATATGCTATATTTCCTGGCTTCCCATTTTGTGATTGGATACTATTTGTTGGCCATATGGTCCATCAAATCGCCTAATTACATTTTTAAAATCCCAATACCATACCTATTTGTATATACACCACATGTCTTGCGTACATGTGATTAGTGGCTTTTACACCTAAATTTAGCTCGACTTTAAACTTTACTATATCGATTATATTAAAATATAATACTGGTACAGATCTAGATTTTATGAAACTGATGAGATTAATTAATGGCTGAAAATCCAAAAAGTAAAAGAATGATTAAACGGGTTTGTAAGTTTTTTCAACAACAAAATTTGTGCTTAATGCTGTAAAGTTAATGATAGTACTTTCATCCGGTTATACAATTTTGCAATCAAATCTTTAAAATTAAGTAGTATTAACATTTGTTATTCTATTGTTCATTTGTTTTTATGATTACGACATAACAAGATGTTACCAAACAAAACCAATATCTCCTTACATTTATGTTTAGTTTAGCAATGAATTTTCGCTTTTTTCAGATGTTATAAAAGGGTCATTACATCATACATGTCCAAAGTTATTTATACAAAAGATCTTATTATACAAAAAAAATCTTATCAAAAACATACTACAAAACATGAAAATATAACCGTGTAACCGTGTAAACCTTCTAGGTAAATGATTCTACATGAGTAATAAAGCAAATTAATCACAATTTTTTTTTTAAAACTAATATCTTTTTTAATGTAATGAATGAATTGACCCCTTTATATCAATTCATAGATTCATTTCTCATTTCGCAATCGTTACAATTATACAAAGAAAAATAAAGGCTAAAAGGAAATCCAAGGGAATATTTAAAAATAAAATATTGCATCTATTTGGAAAATTTCGAGGAGGAGAATTTTGAAAAAGAGGAGGAGGGAGAAGAAGAATGAGGAAAGAGTAAGACCGACAGGAAGCGACAAAAAGGAGGTGGAGATGGGTCCCACAAATTCGTGGCGTGACTGAGATTTTTGTTTTTTTTAAAGACTGTTCCAATTTTTATTTTCTTTCTTTGATGTTGACATCTGTCTTCTCTTACCCTACACCCTCTCCCACCCAATCAATCTCTCTCCCTCCATCTATCGTGTCGTTTCACTGTTTCAGCTTTCCCTTGCCTGCCGTTTTGCTTTAACGACTTGCCAGTTGCCACATGTCCAGATTTTTTTTCTTTTATTATAGGCCCAATATTAAATATGGCCTAATCGATTTATTTAATAATAGGCCCGATACTATTAAGCAGTCAATACGATATCGTTTTATTTAACGGGAATATATAACATCGGTAATACGGTCGGAAGTGGGTGACGGAGACGATGGGAACAACTGTGGCGGCATGGAAGCAGCTTCTCTTTAGTGCGATTGAGGCCAATTCTCATCTAAACCACTCTTCTTACGTTCAACTCGTATGCGTTTTCTTTTGCTATTCTGATTTACACAACGAGCGATGTTGTTCATTTTGTTGATGTTGTGTTTGTTTTCATTTTCAGGCGACGATTGGTTTTAATGGTAGGCCTTCGAATCGTACTGTCGTATTCAGGTGATACGAATGCACTGATTGTTCTCTGTTTAAATTGCAAGAAATTTCCATGTTTTGATTGGTTATATAGTGAGATTTTTTTGTGTTTGGTAGAGGATTTGAAGAGAACAGTGACAGGATTAAAATCAACACCGATATTCGTAGTCGTAAGGTATTGGATTTTTTCCAGTTTATTTTTTAGCATTTTGTTGAAGCTACTTGAGGATTTTAGCTCTCTTTGATTTTGTAAATTTCTGCATTTTGGTTGCAGATTGAAGAGCTTAAGCACTGTCCGTTTTCTGAGATGTGTTGGTATTTCTCGGATACTTGGGAGCAATTTCGGATCAATGGAAGAATTGAGGTCATTGATGCGTCGAATCCTGACCAGACTAAGCTTCAGGTTGAAAATATAATAAACCTTAAAACTCAGTTTAACAGTTGAGTACTACTATCTTGGAAAAGGAAGATACACTTATTGGCTTTGATTGTTTGATGTATAGCAAAGAGAAAAAGCTTGGTTTGCTAATTCTTTAAGGTCAAGGCTTATGTAGATCTGTCCTACTCCTGGTAGTCCTTACAGCAGTGAGCAATCAAACCAAGAAGTTAAATTAGATCCCTCAAGTGGTCCAGTTCCTGCGTACTGCCTGCTGCTTCTTGAGCCAGATAAGGTTTTTGTTCTCTAAATTTTTCTTTCTTTTGTTGTCCCCTACGAAGAAGCAGGTTAGTCACAGATTGTTTCATTAATGATTTCCCTTGATGACAGGTTGATTACTTGAATCTGAAAAGTAATCAGAGGCTTTTGTTTTCGTCAATGGTTAGTGGAACAGGAGAGAAGTGCTGGACTTCAGAAAAGGTTAACCCATAATTTAGTTTTTAATGTCTGAGAGCGTGATTAAATAGTTTCTTATTTGTGGTGGTGTATTTCCCTTGGCCAGGTTGTAGCTATTCATAATACTCCTGATTCTGAATAAAAATACAAAAAATCTGAATAAAAAATTCGAATCTTTCTCATCTATACCATTGTCTCTTTCCCTTTGAATGACATATCATTTGCTATAGATTAATGATTAAGAAGAGGCAAATGGAATGCGTCTAATTCTCTTTCTGTGGTTGGTACCAAAAAGAATCTTCCTCTGCAAACTAGTACTCTGTCACCATTTGTTAATTTCATTGAAGCTAGCACTTTGGTAGATCTGCAGGAGGATTAGGTAGACTCTCTAGCAACTTCTTGCCATTTTTCACTATAAACATTGTGCTCATTCCCCATGTTTGATGGATGTCAAAATGGCAATGCAATAACCAGAGCCCTATTCATTGAAAAGGAAGAAAACTATCAGCAAAATGTATTTGGTTTGTGATGCTAAGGACTGTTGTTAAAAAGAATACCTGGATTGTTGGCAACAAATCGAATTGCGGCCCATCCTCCTACTGGGACTCCAATAGTGTTCAAGAAAGGAGGATCCTCCACGTTAAATTGTGCTGTTCGTTGATCGTAGTTCCCTGTGCCATAGCCAATAACATAAAAGCTGTGTCCATGAAGATGAATTGGATGATTTTCTGTTGTGAGTGTGCCAGTATTCTGGAAGATGATTTGTATCCTGCTCCCATACTCCAAAACTATTGCTCTTGTCCCATTTGCAGCCTGCGTGTCATTGGTTAAATCATTGGGTGCCCCATTGACAAAGTCATAGGATTTTTCCGGCACCGTTGGGAAATCGAAAGTGAAGTATCCTTCCACTTGCTTGTAATAAGCTTCCAAGATCGAAACTTTAGGTTCGATGAAGCTGATGTTGTTCATTGAAGCTGCTAATCTTCCTTTTCTGGGCCCTTGGCACTTGTTGTTTGGATTTTCAGAGTTACACTTGTTTACATTTATCCCAATTGTGATAAAGAGACGAGCATCAATATCTTTTGGAACATCAACTGGATTTAAACTTCTGAGCCCATCCATGACAGTCTTAACAGCAATATTATCATTGAAAATAGGTAACTTAGCTGGTAATGCTACACTGTTAGGAAGTGCACCCAAGTATTGGAAATTAGCTATCGCTGATGTGTTTTGAAACTTGACGTTTTTTGCAGACTCATACGGACCCATGGTGATGAAATATCTCCCAATGGCTTGATCAGCTGTGACAAGAACGTTCATCGTCTGTCCAGGCACCAGCATCACACTCTCTGTTGTAAAAGGTTTGGTGTACTCCCCATCTACTTCCACTATGGTCAACTTGTGATTAGCTATTGTGAAAAAGCTCTCCATGTTAATGCCAGCATTTATCAACCTTAGTAGGTATGTCTTCCTTGGGACTATCTCAACCTCATAAACATCTGAAATATAAAGATAGTAAATCAAAGGTCAATAATCTGTTTTCTTGTCATAGATCGATCATAGCATTTTCTATTACCATTAGAGGAACAATTGTAGTTAGGTCCTGGTTGACCATTAATTGTGAATGCATCTGCCGGAGGAGGAGGTCCTCCACTCTCTAGTACATGCTGTTCGAGCTCTACCACGTTTTTAAGCCAATACTCTCCTAGATTATCATAGGATATGACAATTCAGTAAAAGCAATTAGTGAAAGAGACTGAATTTATTAAGATTAAAGAATAAAGATTACCTAGAAGAATTGTATGCTCTTTGAAGGGTTTCTTGAATGGGTAAGGAACAGACGCTTTAGGATATACAATAAGTGGACCATATACTGTAGCCCTAAGCCAAGAAAAGTGTGCATGCCAAAAAAATGAGCCCTTTTGTTGCGCCACTGTGAAGTTGTATGTGAAGCTTTGCCCATTCTTGATTGGACATTGTGTGATATAAGATGGACCATCATACCAACATGATAGTTTTTGCTTAATACCATGCCTGCACTTAATAGAAACAAGTTTTGTTAGGCTAGTTTCATCTTCTAAGCCTTTATACTTTTTATGTACATGTGTATATTTATATCTTCGTACCAATGAATAGTGGTATTGTAAGGGGTCATGTTGATGACTTTAACGACAATTCTGTCATCTTCTTGAGCAGATATCACAGGGCCAGGGAATTTCCCGTTGACTGTTACAATCTCTTTTGTTTGGCATAGCCTGGTGAATCTTATTGTTTGTACCTATTAGACAAATCAGTAACACTCTCTGTTTAGAAATCTGAATTTAAAGAAGATAGACAACAAAGACATGCATGAGGTGAAAAAACGTGTTCCATATTGATTGTAATTTGATCATTAACGTTGCTGATACCTTGAATTGGTAGAACCTAGTTTCAGCGCCAATCCTGCAAACATACATTACTTGAAGAGTGAAGAAGAAAAAGCTAAGCCGGAGCAAAGATGGGACAGCTGAATTGGTCATCTTTAATGGAAAGAGACAGGGAGATTTGAGATTGAAAGGTACTGACTAACGCAACTGGTTTTTATAGTGTTCGTAGGAGAAATATAGGAAATATAATTATCTAGTGTTTCATGATTTTGGGAGAGTTGGGAACAGAAACATAAGTGATTATAAGGTGTTGGGAAGGCGTGACTTCTTTATTGACCCCAGCGTGAGATTGAAGGCAACACACGGGTTACTCTAAAAGGGGCTTAAAAAAGGAGAGATATACTCTTAATTAGTGTCTTCTCTTTGATTTTGCATCAGTAAAAACTTTTATACATTATGATGCAGGAGTCTCTACCAAACATGTGAGGGATGCGAAAACAGATTTTAAACCCACTCATTGATCTGGACCGACCTGGTTAAGACGGGACCAAGACTAAGCAACTTGTCTTTCAAGAACCGACTTGGTAAATATCTCTTGACCGCTCATTGTTCTCATTAGTTAGCTGTAAACTTGAAATGCTTTAGCATTTTTTGACATGTGATTATATATACAGTACAAGTAAGGTGCATGATTTGGCATCATTTGAGAGTGTTTAGTAGGGTCGTATTGGTTTTATGGACATTACACGACGATGTTGTTAAAGGCTTTTTAGTTTTGTAGTGTGTTTTTTTAAAAGAAAGAACAACAAAGAATAAAAAAGGATCAAGTTTCTTGGTCGGTATTTTGAATGGACTCAGTTCTTTATTGGTCCTGTCATCATCAAAGTTCGTGCACGCCTTAACTTGCCAAAGAAGACTCATCTTACTTGTATTTAATATATACTTTTTGTAAATATTTTAGATTGAAACATGATGATTGACTTGCATTTGACCAACTCATCTTTTTGTCATACTCGAAAGGGCAACCACTAATGCGTTGCTTTGCATCAAGATGTTATTTTATAATGTTCTGACTAAAGTCAAAATAATAATAATAATGTTTTGACTGATTCACATTGGTAAGTTTTCTCATATTCGTACGTATTAACGTATACGAATCAAACATATTTCGTGTGATGACTTACATTTTTTACAATAATCAAAATCGTGATGATTTTATATTAGAGGAGCAAGATGTGTATCTTGCGGATCAAGTAATGTGGACCGGTAGAGTCCGTATATGAAGTGAAGTCTGTGGAGTCCAAACCGAAGAATATTCTAGAATCCTATTTTGATAAGGATTAAATTATTTAGATATATATCATAAGATTTAGATAAGTCCTAACTCTAGTTGAGATAGATTTAACTCTTATGTATATATAGAGTTTATGTCATTCATTAATGAAAAACAACACAAACCATTCTCTAAAGTTATCTTGGTATTAGAGGAGCAAGATGTGTATCTTGCGGATCAAGTAATGTGGACCGGTAGAGTCCGTATATGAAGTGAAGCCCGTGAAGTCTATGGAGCCCAAACCGAAGAATATTCTAGAATCCTATTTTGATAAGGATTAAGTTATTTAGATATATATCATAAGATTTAGATAAGTCCTAACTCTAGTTGAGATAGATTTAGCTCTTATGTATATATAGAGTTTATGTCATTCATTAATGGAAAACAACACAAACACAAACCATTCTCTAAAGTTTTCATGGTATCAGAGCATCCGATCCAATCCTAGTGAGTTGGTGTTTAAATTCCGCATTAAAAGTTTTGTGATCAGAGAAATCATGGAGATGGTGGCCATCGAAGAAGACGATGATGATGAAGATGTATTTGTTGGGTTAAAGAGGTTTTGAAAAAAAAAAGTTTTACGTTTGATTTAATTTGTTTTTTTTAAGTAATTTTTTTTTTACTTTTGAGATTAGTCTTCCGTTTTGGTTTTGAGTTTAGTTTTCATAACCTATTATTTTAAGATTTGATTTGGTTTAGTGCAAGAGTTATTAATTTAGGGATTCTTATCACGTGGTGATGTTAAGGGTTTTGTGGCTTCACATGATTTTAAGGGAGTTTGGTTATAGTTTAACCATTAAGTTATAATTTGGTTATAGTTTAACCATGACGGAGAGTTGTTTGGAAAGCTCAAGTTTTTAGGTCATTTATTTTTAGTCCGGTTTGTGGACTGTCCGAGGCAAGGACAATTGTGTGTGGTGTTGCATGATTTGCATCTAAAGGATGTTGTTATTCCCTTTATATATCAAGACCAAGACGAGCTGAAGTTTCACTCCTATTTTCAAGTTGAAGTTTATTTGGGACTGTCGAAGAATGTTCACCGATCCCGCCTCATTCAAAATTTTTGATTTGTTTATCATCTACTCAGATCCCGAGGAGTTTGTTGACTATTTTGCCCATTCTCGACAAGTTGTCCATGACATACGTGTTCTACTTTGTGATTGCATAGTTTGCATTTCGCATACCACATTTGTCGTGCGGGGGAGTATTAAAGGAGCAAGATGTGTATCTTGCGGATCAAGTAATGTGGACCGGTAGAGTCCGTATATGAAGTGAAGCCCGTGAAGTCTGTGGAGCCCAAACCGAAGAATATTCTACAATCCTATTTTGATAAGGATTAAATTATTTAGATATATATCATATGATTTAGATAAGTCCTAACTCTAATTGAAATAGATTTAGCTCTTATGTATATATAAAGTTTATGTCATTCATTAATGAAAAACAACACAAACACAAACCATTCTCTAAAGTTTTCATTTTATTTTGTTTTCGTCATTAAACAAAACACACTAAGCAAGCCCAAAAGACATATGGGCCTAAATAGTAAATACAGCATCCGTTGGAACCTCCTGGCTTAGAAGGAGGGTTCCGTGGTTAGTAGCAAGTAGCAAACATGTGTTAGCGCTAACGGAAAAATAATACTTTCGGTCTAACATTTGTGTTTCCGTTAAAACCTGTGAAAATGCCGGTGCCGAGTCACGACGCGATCTCGGCCATAGATCCGATCGATAATCTACCTCTCCGGCTACTCAGATCGGAGATCGTCCCACCGGCTCCGACTCGATCTCAATCTTCGATTGATTGGCTTCCTGACTTCGCCGGTTACTCATGGCTTGCTTACGGAGCATCCACTCTTCTCGTCATCTCTCATCTACCTTCTCCTCTCCGCGGCGAAGATTCCACCAACGGACCTTTTTTCCGTCAGATTCTCGAGGTTTCCAGCGAAATTTCATCTCCAGTTACTGCCGTTTCCTGGTCTCCTGTAACACCGTCTGTAGGCGAGCTCGCGGTTGGGTCTGGGAACTATATCTACCTCTTCGCTCGTGATTTAAATGGTAAGCCTGGATATAGAGCTTGCTATATTATTCTTTTCTTTGGGGTTAAGTTAGCGAGCAAGTGGTTCTCGACATTGGGAACAATTCGTGGTTATGAAAGGAAGAATCCACTGGAAACTGATAGAATTATTTGTTTTTTTTCCTCCCAAATTTAGTTTGGATATCTTAAATTTGTATGTCTTTACTCATATTCAGGTTCTTTTTGTTGGAGTCAGAATGCCATATTGGTGCAAGCAACAAAAGTTGAAGCAATTGAGTGGACAGGATCTGGGGATGGGATAATTGTTGGTGGAACTGATATTTTTCTGTGGAAGAGAAGGAACCAATCCTGGGAAATAGCTTGGAAGTTCACGGGGGATTACCTTCAAGATCTGGTTTCCTCCACCTGGTCATTCGAGGGTCCTTTTGCGACAGCAACTTCTTGGGACAAGTTTTCAGCTGAGTGTGATGAGGCAGGTAAAGGTGTCTTGGTCTCTTATAGTGATGGGGAGTCATATCGTAAAATTGAGTTGCCTCATTCTCAGAGAATATCCATGATTCAGTGGAGACCGATGGCTGCAGAGAAGTCTGCAATAGGTATAGGGAAATCAATGAGGAATGTGCTAATGACATGTTGCTTGGATGGGGCTGTAAGGTTATGGAGCGAGGTAGATGGTGGAAAGGCAAAAAAGGGCATGAAAGATTTGCATTATCACAAAAATTCGTTTTGCGTGGCAGCTGTGATAGAGATAAATCAGGTCTTGGACGGCTGTTTGGGCAGAGATTTATTTCTTTTTTGGGGAACTCGTACCGGGGGTATATTGAAAACTATCGAAGGTACTAATCAATTATTTTCTACGGGAAAGTATGATCATGACAATGTTAGCAACTGTGAGTGGTTGGTAGGGTATGGCCCTGGAGAATCGGCTACTTTGTGGGCTGTCCATTGTCTTGATGACTTCTCTCCTGTGAGGTTTCCACGAGTAACATTGTGGGCGAGACAAGAATCAACTGAAATTGGTGTGGAATCACTCTCTCTAGCAGCTGCTACAGGCTCTTCTGATCGACTACCCCTTAAGAAAGTTTCTGTATTGAGAAATAACCTTTATGGCACACCGCTTATCTGCTCGTCGATTTATTTATCTCTGCAGAATAACATATATTGGTCTTCCTTGCACACAGTAAAATCACATGACTCAGAAGATTCATCTCCAAATAAATCCAGTTTATTGAAATGCATTACTGGCAAAATATTATATCTTGATGGTCATGGTGGGAAAATCCTACATGTTGCCTTTGATCCTTTCATGTCTGAGGCGGGATACACTGCTTCCCTGGATTCTAATGGTTTGATAATAATCTGGTCTTCTAGTACTTATTCGAACCGTGCTATTAACCATCCTATATCAGTTTCCTCTTGGAAACCTTGTGGACGGCTTCAAAATCAAGAGTTAAGATTAAAGTACACGAGTTTATGCTGGGCACCTTCATCATTGAAAGATGAGAGATTTCTACTTGTGGGACATGTAGGAGGCGTTGATTGCTTTAGTGTAAGGAATTGCGGGAAAGGGCATGATGGTTATCTAACCCATTACATATGTACCATACCGTTTGCAGTTAACAGCCCTTTGCAGAGTGGTCCGACCAGCATATTTGCAAGACCTCTGTCTAATTCTTGTGGAAAGACATTCAAAAGCAACAGATTTTTGCTTCTGGGTGTATGGATGACAGAGAAACGGTTTCAGGCTCTGTCATGGAGAGTGACCTTGCATCATTTTGATGCAGCAGGAAGCACTTGCGACTGTCATTTTCATGATTTTGATAGTATTGGATCGGGTAAGTGGGTTTTTGAAGATACTTTTGCTGGTAAGACAAATTGCGTTGCTGTTAGATCATGCTCTTCAGAAATACCTGAATCTCACCGTGACGATGAAGTTACGAGTTTTGCTGTGGTCAATCCAAGTGGCAGGGCTCTAGAGAATGACGTCAACATTGAAAGTCAAGCTTATACTATGGCAACTGGTCAAGCTGATGGCTCTTTAAAACTTTGGAGAAGTAGTTTTCAGGAAAGTTCAATACCTTGTGTTCCTTGGGAGCTTGTTGGTATGCTTACCGTTGGCCAAAATCCTGTCAGTGCTTTATCTCTGACTGATTCGGGACACAAGATAGCAGCCCTCTGTACAGAGAATCATTCAAAAGTTGCCTGCACAATTAGTATATGGGAGATTATACAGCTTATAGATTCAGGGATTTTCATACTAGAGGATAAGTTACATATTGATGCAGAGGTTGTTGCTTTAAAATGGTCAGCTGTGGGAAATCATCACCTATTGCTTGGAGTTTGCACACAGAAGGAGATGCGGGTGTATGGTATTGCTCGGCGACCCTGCAAAAGTATCAGTTTCACGGTCGCTGATTATTCTTCAGAGGCACAGATTTGGCAATGCTTCGTTGTTACTCGTACATTTACGGCTATTCATGATTTATGGTGGAGATCCAAAGCCATGACTTCCCTTGTTCATAATGATTATGTAAGTCTACATGGTGAATGGCTGGCTGATATTGGTAAGAAGGAAAAGATCGATAACTTTCCAGAAATTTTTTTAGCCAATCTTCCCAACCTAGTGAATGCTACAGAAGAAGGCAGAGACACGGAATTGTTATCTGATTCTGGTATTAATGATATCAGAAAAGCTGATACTACATCTATTGGCAAAGGATGTCATCCTCTACCTCCAACTAGTAATGCAATTTATGACTGGCAAATCAATAATATGCCGTTGATTGGGACTGCATATGGTTCAGGTACTATTAATGACATTACGAGCCTGGGACATATGGTGGAGAAGTTAGGAGGTGCTTTGCCACTTTATCACCCTCAAGCCCTCCTTATAGCTATACGTTCAGGTGATATGCTGCAAGTGGTTTCTGTTTTTCCCTTCTTTAATCAATTCTGAAACTAAGCTGTTTAGCTTTTTATTTAGCTTTCCTTTCTTATTTTTCCTTCGTGCAGGAGCATTTCATGTGTCATGCGGTTAATTTCCCCTTAGCTAAAGATTGTTAACTCTGATGTGTTCAGGCAATTGGAAACGAGCAAGCGCAGCTTTAAGGCATCTTGCTGAATATATTACTTCAAGTGATGCCTCCGAGAAGGGATACGCTGTAAAGTCAGATCTTTGTCCGGATATCCTTTTATCAAAATATTATGAAGGGTCTCTCTCCAATGGTCCAAATCTTAAGGATTTCCAATGGGGTGGGACATCTGGTTCGATGCTACAGAATTCACAGTTTCAGGCAGGGTTACAGTCAAATTTCAATATGGAATCTTATAGTCCCAGTAGTAGTCACAGTTCACCTGCAACTGACTTGGAATTTAGTGGCTTCTGCGAGCAACTGAAGAAGTTACCAGATGAAGGAAAATTTTCCAGGATAGAAAAGATGCAATATTTTGCAATTGTTGACCTTCTTGATGAAATTAGTAACCCACGTTCTACTTCTGTCTATGCAAGTCTTGATGAAGCTGGGAGAAGGTACGATAATCCTTAGAATTTTCTTAATTCTAGTTTATGAAGAACCAATTTAATATGGATTTTCCAGAGAAATATGTTCCATCATGCATGTTTGTTTTCTCCTTTAACCTGTATAGACTGAAAGATCACATTTATGTTTAATTAGCTCGGCCATATTTCTCCCTTATTCAAAAGAACTCTAGCTGGTTTGTCGGCTTTTTAAGTTACATCAGTTGCAAAAGATTGAAAAGAAGGTCTTGTAGTGCTGGGAGAAGTTTTTTGTTTTGCTTCATGAACGATACTTTATGCTAATTGGTATTCATAGATTTCTGTGTTCTTTCTGCTGTGTAGATTTTGGGTCACACTTAGGTTTAAACAGCTATACTTAGCTCGAAGTTCTGGCAAACCAGCATCTATGGAAGAGTTGGATATTGACTCTAGTATGATAGGATGGGCTTTTCACTCAGAATCTCAAGAAAATTTGTCTGGTTCTCTTTTACCCAATGAATCATCATGGCAACAAATGCGATCACTAGGTTTTGGATTTTGGTATTCAAATGTCGCACAATTGCGTTCAAGAGTAAGTTTTGAAATTCAATGCTTGGTCTAAACTAGCTATATGCAAGAACCCATGTACTAAAACTCCTTATATTTATGCTTGCTTTTATGTCTCTAATGATATTTTCTTTTGATTCCAACAAACGGACGTTAAAGGAAATAGATGTGCATCTCTTATTTTGATACTATTTCTTTTCTGTAGATGGAGAAACTTGCCCGGCAGCAATACCTGAAGAACAAGAATCCTAGAGATTGTGCGCTTCTCTATATAGCTTTAAATAGAGTTCAAGTTTTGGCTGGTCTTTTCAAAATAAGCAAAGATGAAAAAGATAAACCATTGGTGGGTTTTCTTTCACGCAATTTTCAGGTATTTGGTACAAACCATATTCTTTTTGGGATGATAGGTTCCTTTCACCTTTTTTTTTTTTTGTTTCTGTACGACTTCTGGCATCTAGGGTATCAATATTGAGTGACATATCTTCTAATTTGATGCATCTTCTTACAGGAAGAGAAACATAAGGCAGCAGCCTTGAAAAATGCATATGTGCTAATGGGTAAACACCAACTGGAGCTGGCTATAGGTTTCTTTGTCCTTGGAGGTGAAGCTTCATCTGCGATAAATGTTTGTGTGAAAAATCTTCAGGATGAGCAGCTTGCGCTCGTAATTTGCCGGCTTATTGATGGCCAGGGTGGGGGCCTGGAAAGTAATCTTATAAAAAAATATCTACTCCCATCTGCTGTTCAGAGAGGAGACTTTTGGCTGGCAAGCATTCTTAAGGTGATTATAATTGTTTTGCAAATATTGTTATCTTTTGAATTTACCTTTCTTGGTTGGTGTTTCAAATTATGACTATGAAGCTGTCCCTGGTTTATACAGTGGGAATTAGGAGAGTATTACCAGTCATTTCTTGCTATGGCTGGATGTCTAGAGAACCATATTACTGGGAGCTCTACTGTTTCTTCGAATCACATCTCTTTTGTGGATCCTAATATTGGCCTGTACTGCCTCATGTTGGCAACCAAAAATAGTGTGAAGAACCCCTTGGGGGAAAGAAATTCTTCAAATCTTAGTAGATGGGCAACCTTGATGGCTGCTACCGCTTTCAGCAGATGTGGGCTCCCGGTAAGTTATATCAGAAACAAGAACATGCTGTGTATCTTGCAAATGACAAATGATTTAGAGTACTTCTTCTAGAGTTTACATTTTTCCACCAAAGCACCATGTTGAAGGCTTTGAACAAATTTTATAGGGAATGGAACTAACTTTTTTAGTAAGTCATTTAGCATTAAAAAAATCATCCTTATCTGCATTTTTAGAGATCTCGCAACAGAGTATATTAGCATATTGTTTCAGTATACTGTACTCATTCTCGGAGTAGACTTTAATTTTTTTTATTGTTTCTGAGATTGTGTTTGGTTTCCGTGCGGTCAAAGCTAAATTTATCTTCTTTTGAGAGTTGTTAGCTCGAGGCGTTAGAGTGTCTATCAGCATCTGCCAGCGGTCATGGTGGTACCCATCAGTCTAGCATTCCAAGTAACTTTCAATTGCATACTCCACAAGGTGTTCTTGAGCATTCTGTTCCTGATTCATCGAATTGGGTATCAAGCGGTGTTTCATCTATTGTGGACACTCATTTTAGATTGGGTTTAGCGATCCAATTCCTCTCAAAGCTATATTGGGAAGCTACTGCACTCTTAATGAATTCTGAAAGTGTTTCGTGTGAGAAACTCTCAGGAGTTCAACATAAGCTACAAACAGCTTTGGAGCAATTTTACCAGAGATTTTCGCTGTCTCCATCTTGCCTACGTAATATGGTATGAGGTTTCCATTACTAATACTTGCTCATCACATCAGTTTTCTCAGTGCAGGTACTCTTGATTGCCATGTGTAATCTGCTTCTTTGTTTTCTATTGGCAGATGATTTTGTCAGCATATAACCGTGGTTTACTATCCATGAGGCACAATATATTTCAGGGAAATAGTTCCAAAGAACTCTCAGAAGACAAGTCTCACACAGATGAAGATCTCCAATATTCAGCTTTGTGTAAATTGATTCTTAAAGCAACCAAAGAGAAATCATTTGTATTATCACGTATCATTGCTGCATGCAGTGTCACTTGCTTACATTCAATGCCATGCTTTGAGGAAAACAAGGTGTCATCTGGACCTGAACCAAAGTGGTCCAATGCTTTGCGATTTTACTTTCAGGGAATTCTGGAATCATTCTCTAGTTTGAGAACTTCTATAAAGCTGTACTTGGGCTCCTCTGTGGAACACCTGAAAAAAAGACTCGCAGTTGTTCTGGATTTAGTCGAATATTGCTTAAGACTTGCAATAGCTTGGGTTCTGGGAGATATAAATTGTCTCTTTCGAATGGTGCAACCCCTTACGATAACATATTTTCATGGGAATATACCTTATGAGGTTGACCTGGAAAGCGTGAAGAGAGTATACCACCAGGAAGCTTCGGTTAGTATTCCAGATGCATCAGATGTAGGAGTTCATTCTAAAGTCAGCAGCAATGTTGAGAAAAACGAAGTTGGCTATACAGTGTACTCAATTCCAGAAGATGAAAGGCGTCTTGTAACACAAGCATGTTTCTGGAAGCATGTTTCAGACTTTGTGAAACATAAGCTGGTATCTATTTCGATCAATCTAGATGATGGTGTCTCAAATAGTGATTCCTCTGAAAGTTTTGACGTCCAGACATCATTAGATTCGAGTAGTGACATTGTATGTGTAACGGAGAAGATAATATCTGCTCTGGGAAAAACACTGATTAGCACCCTAGCTCAACTCTCTTCCTACCATGTAAAGCAACTAGTATTGGTTTTGAAACAGAAGATAGAGAAGAGAATTCAGGTTCCTACCTTGTTATGGTTGCTCGAATGTCGGGAATCTCAAGCAAATTTTCTCGATCGGGATATCCCAGATGCAGGTATAGAGAATGAAGACAACAACAGTGACCCTACGGTTTCTGTGAGGTTCTGGAAGCTGTGTGTTGGTCGTCATTTACTATACGAAGCTTTCTTGCTAGAAAATTTTGACATATCTGAATGGTCAAAATTCAAACCATTGGAAGATTGGAGCGATATGTACAGAGAAGTAACCAGGAAGAATGAGCTCAATGTGCCATGTAATCAAGATGGTCAGAGTAGTAATGAGGTGGGTTCACTTGCAAGCCACACTTCAAATTCTTCACAGAAAAATGCAACAACTGCCAATGAAAACTCTGCTTTCCAGAACCCCAAAGTAATCCATAAGAGGACCGGGGAACTTATTGAGGTAATTGCTTTTCTTACATTGACGAACACGTTACTGATATTCTCTGTTGAAACTTTGTTATATTTTGTGAGAGTATTCTTATCTTTCTAACAGGCCCTTTCTATCAACGCTATCAGCCATCGGCAAGCTGCATTAGCTAGCAACCGCAAGGTCAGTTATCGTCGCAGTCTGTCTTAGCATTTGTTCTATTTTTACCTTCTTGTGAATCTGAGAAGTTGTAGTAACTTGCCATATGCTACGAACAAAAACTTTGACAATGCATAAGATGAGTCTGAATCCTAGAAAATCTCCAATCATCTTATGTCTTTATATTGCATAAGTATTTTGAGATAAAAGTTTCTGTTAATATTGCATGTCGCCAGAGCAAGACGAAGTTCATGATGTGGATTCTATTACATGCAGGGTATAATTTTCTTTAACCTAGAAGATGGTGGTTCCTGCGATGATCAGTCAAACTATATCTGGTCAGATGCTGATTGGCCACATAATGGTTGGGCTAATTATGAGTCAACTCCTGTTCCAACATGTGTCTCGCTTGGTGTTGGTCTTGGGGATAAGAAAGGATCACACCTTGGGTTAGGTGGGGCCACTGTTGGTGCTGTTTCTCTTTCCAAGCCTGGGAAAGCTCACAGAGTTCCCGATCACACTGGGTTAGGAGTCTCTGGTCTAGGTTGGGAAACTCAAGAAGATTTTGAACAATTTATTGATCCTCCCTCAACAGTTGAAACTGTTATGACGACAGCATTCTCTAGTCACCCAACAATGCCTCTCTTTTTAGTTGGATCAAGCAATACACACATTTACTTGTGGGAGGTATGGACCCAAACACTTGCACCATCTGTTTAATTGCTTTTCTTTTCATTTCACTTTTATGAGCGTCTATTTATTACTGGACTGAATGTGATTCTTTCATGTACTCTGTGTCTTAAGAGTGAGGGGTAAATGATATGACATTTCTTATATATCCTTGTGAATATGACAATGCAAACCTTACATCTTGCAGTTTGGAAAAGACAGAGCTACTGCAACTTATGGTGTTCTCCCTGCTGCAAATGTTCCTCCTCCATATGCTTTGGCGTCAATATCAGCAGTGCAATTCGGTCCATGCGGACACAGATTTGCTAGTGCTGCACTTGACGGAACAGTATGCACTTGGCAATCAGAAGTTGGAGGAAGAAGCAATATCCATCCTGTTGAATCATCTCTTTGCTTCAATGGCCATGCATCGTACGTTTCATGATCCTTAAGTCTTTAAGAAGATCTTGTTTCACTAATATGCTAAAAACACCCAAGTTTGGAATTATTGCACTCAATCATAAAAATACCATTTCTCCTCTGTTTCATGTTCTATCGAAAGCATTGGCTTCAGCTGTTCCTCTTCTGTTATTATGGTTGCAGAGATGTAGAATATATTAGTTTGAGTGGATCCGTCGTTGCAGCTTCAGGATATAGCTCAAGTGGTGCAAACGTAGTTGTATGGGATACTCTAGCTCCCCCTTCAACTTCCCAGGCATCCATCAACTGTCATGAAGGTCTCTCTTCTAAAAAAACAACTTTGTAAACTGTGTTCACCATTACTGCCATTTTCCCATAATCATAATTCTTAACAAGTTTTGTTTTTTGTTCTTTCTCTTCCATGAAGGTGGTGCAAGGTCTATCTCGGTATTTGATAATGACATTGGTAGTGGCTCAATTTCTCCTATGATTGTGACTGGTGGCAAAAATGGTGATGTCGGTTTGCATGATTTCCGGTATATTGCAACCGGAAAGATGAAGAAGCAAAGGAACTCTGACGGAAGATCTTCAACTGATGGAGATCAAAATAAGAATGGGATGCTTTGGTATATACCAAAGGCTCACTTAGGTTTAAACCTTAAACCCTGTATTTCACCTGCATGTTCTGTCTAAACCGGAAAATATTTCTCTAAATTTGATTTAATACATTGATGCAAATTCCAGGAAGTGTGACGAAAATTTCGACAATCCCGCACACGAGTCTGTTCTTGACGGGAAGCAAGGATGGAGACGTTAAACTTTGGGATGCGAAAGCAGCAAAGTTGATTCATCATTGGCCTAAACTCCACGAAAGACACACTTTCCTGCAGCCAAACTCTAGAGGCTATGGTGGAATCATCCGGGTTTGTAACCGATCATCTTAAGCTTTAATCCTTTCATTGTGGTTTTGGTTTTTTAGTAAACCTAGTATAAATCGGTTTGGTACAGATTCGGTTTACATATATAATCTAATATTTGTATCCATTTGTGTAGGCTGGGGTGACGGACATACAAGTTTGTCCGAATGGATTTATAACGTGTGGTGGTGATGGCACGGTGAAGTTCGTCAGCCTCAGAGATTCCTATGACGATAGTAAATAAAAACATTATCCGGGAAAGTATTCGTGATTTCTTGTGATTTCCTGTAATGTAATTTTGTTTGTTCTTCTATGGTTTATTTTTGGTGTATGCGTATGTGCACACACAAGATTATGAAGTTGTGAAATCTTGAGTTGACATCAGTCTAGATTTTAAATTTATCTTTTGACTTGACTTTCAATACAACGGAAATATGATCTATCCATCTTTGACAAGGTCTGCGTTGGCCTGGTTGCATCGAATTTTGACCGGAATAATCGGAATGACTCCGGTTAGATTGGAGAGAGTTTAAACAAAAAGGTTAACGTTTGTCACTCGGTAGGGTTCAACTATTATTTTACAACTGTATTTTATTTGTTTGGTTAACGTTGCAGGCTAACAATAACTAACCAAAAAAAAAACGTATTTAAAACAAGTTTGAACGGTTTGAATTTATTGTTTCGGTCCGAATCAATTTTCTAGACATGTAGTATATTTAATTTTTGACGCAATTATGTAGGTGTGGTACAATGGAACCAAATAAACCTGAATCGAGTTTTAGTTATTTTTTATATAATTTTTTGTTTTGTTTTGTTCATATTAGCTCAATCTAAGTAGCACGGAAGCTTTGTTCAACGTCCGCTTTTCACTTCGAAATCGGAATTAGAATCAGAAGCTTTCAGAATCTCGCTTCCAAAAATACTCTTATAAAAACATGTTGGAAGCTTACGCTTCCGTTTTATAAGTTTACGTTTCCGGTTTAGTAACTATTATTTTTATATTTTTTATATTTGAAAAAATCAAGAACTAATATAGTAATTTTATGATTATGCAGAATTTTACTTAAAAACATTATTTGAATCATATGCAAAATGTTGAAAATGATTAATTTGATTAGTTGAATAAGATTGTTTCCAAAAATTTGAATATGACATTATTTCTTTTGAAAACATAAAATTGTAACGAATATGATGATCTCAAATTAAAATGATTTTAGTTGAATTGTGAAAAAAATGAAGTACTGAATTTATGTTATTGATAAAAAAATTTTAATTATATATTATATAAATGTATTGAATTTATGTTATTAATAATAATTTTTAATATTTTATAATGTTTAAATATATATATATATGCTTGTATGTGTATACGCTTCTAACATGTATCCGCTTCCTAATTTTTTTTTTAAAGTCGCTTTTACGCTTTCAAACGCTCCCATTTCCACATACCCACTTCTGATTCCATGCAACCTAAAGTTCAATAGAATTTTATAAGATTATGGAATCTCTGACGGCTAAGAATCTGGCCGCTATTGTTCTCACGTAATCGATTATTATATTAAGTTAATTATTAACAGTTTGATCAAAAAAGTTAATTATTAAACAGCATCATAATTTGTGCTGAAGACGAAAGATATGAATCATCAAATGTTTGGTTAAAAAACCCATCGGCACGTAATTTCCAAATAATATTAAGTTAAGACAAGGGTCCATCTCATTTAATAACTATTCTAAATAAATTAAGTGGTATACTAGTATATATTATCTGGTGTTAATTATGACGAATATATCAGTGCTGACATAAAGCATCTTATTAGAAAAATCTTGATTGTGTAAAAGCTATATGAATCATATAATTAAAAATATCTCATGTAACTATCACCTGGAGAATAGTGGAGAGAGACCAAGTAACCGTAATGACTTTTTTTGTTTGGTTTTCGACCTGAAGACAATTTGCTTCACCTAACGTTCAATTCCTAGGCGACGCCACTATTTACGTTATCTGCACCTAATTTTCAAATCTATTTTAAACCAGAATGACATGTTAAAGAAACTAGTTTATATTTTTATAAGATTCACAATGGTAATTGAGATTTGAGACTAACACATATAATACTTAAATCAAAACGTAAAAATAATTGTTTTAGCAAATATTAGATGTTATTGTGTTAGAAAGACACTAATCGTTCTGACCAAAAGAAGAAGAAGAAGAAGACAACAATATTAAATCAAAACGTTATGTTAAAAGAAAAACAAAGAAAGACGCTTAACGTTTTTATTTCTAATTTTAGTTTCTTAAATATTAATAATTAACCAATCATTAAATTAAATTAATCGATCAACTATAATTTATTCGATTTAGCAAAAATCAGAAGTTTTATTTTTGTTAACACTTAATTAGAACATAATCTATTATCGCGCGTGGCGCGTAGCCGCGTATAGGGAAGAGCCAGATTTCCTTCCAAATAATGTAGATAAAAACGTCTTATCCGTAAAAAAAAAGAAGCTCTAATCGATCTTTCTGTTTCACGCCACGTGTACTTAATATCTAATCGAACGGCTCTGGTGTGAAATCTATGGGCAAATCTGTGGACTCAAAGACTCGGAAACATAACTACAAGTCCTCAAAACGTTGCCGTTTCACGGAAGCTTGCGTGCTTAATGACACAGGAAGAAAACGATAAACTGCAAAAGATTCAAAAGCTTAATTGAAAGCAAACAAAAAATCTCTGACAACAAACAAAAGAAATATAGAAATCAGACAATTCTATCTTCACGAGACTGATCAACTTTTATTTCTTCAGACTATTTTTGTTTTGGTGTGTTGATTTTATGACCCTTGTTGATTACGGTTTAATTCTCTCCTTCTGGTTAGTTTTTTGTTTCTTTTCTGAATTTCTGCAAATTATTATTGTTTCTCTGAAATTCTTCATTTTTAGTTGATGAATTTAGTCAGATTGTGCCGACAATTTCGATTCATGATACTATTTTCGTGTCTGGTTTTTTATTCTTAGGTCTCTTCTGGTCTGATGTTTTTTGTTGTGGGTTTGATCATATTAGTTGAAATTTTTAGGATTTGAGTCTAATTTGATTCAAGTTTCATAGAATGATTGTTTGGTTGGTAAAATGGAAAATAAAAATAAAAATAGATTGGTTAATTTGACCAGAATCTGGCTCTGATTTGTTTGCTTGTAACAAAATTAGGAACTAATTCTTCATTTTACTTTAAAGCAAAACATCAGATTCTCTTATTGACAACACAAAAAGGTTTTGTAAACTTTTTGGTGATGGATCTATCTTCTCTTGGTCATCAGAAAGATTCTTCTTTTAAATTTGATTCATTTTCTTCTACAAATCCCTAGAATCAAATGGTTAATTCTACCGTATTTCTTAATCACATTGATTGGTTTTTTTACTCTCAATCTCTTGTCTTTGTTCAGAGAGCTATGGTGAAATAATGGCAGCAGCTGAAGCAAGAGCAGTGTGGCAAAGAACAGTTAACCGTTGCTTTGTCCAAGAAGACGCTAAAAGAGCTCCCAAGTTAACATATTTATCAACTGCTTCAACTAAGAAAGTTGAAGATTCGGGATCTCCTCAATCTTCTGTTGTTAATCCACAGAATCAATCACCTTGTGCAGGTTTCATGCCTCTTCATCGAAACCCGAATTTCTCTGGTCGTTTACCACACAACACCAGATTGTGGAGTCATCATCATCATCATCCCTTTCAGGTGAATAAGAAGCCATTAGAGGTTGAGGTTAACAACCAAGTCATCTCTGAGAAGAAGCCTGAATTGGGAGCTGGAGAGAAACAAGGAAAGTCTTTTAATTCCGAAAGCTTCCAAGAGTTCATAGAGTTGATGGATACAAGGGAGAATTATGGTTCCATTGGGTTTGATGAGAAAAAGTTAAATGAGCCAAATTTTGATCCGAGCTCGCCATGGAATCCTCTCTCAAGCGAGAAAGCTGGACCGTGGTGGCGAACTACAGATAAAGATGAATTAGCTTCCTTGGTTGCTCAAAGATCTCTAGACTTTGTTGAGAATTGTGATCTACCAACACCACAGAAGATGAAACGCTCTTATTATGGCAGTACACGCGGTTTCGATTCTGATGGATTTCGTGATTACTCTGTCTCTAGCCAAACCATCCACGAGCACGGGCCAAGCAGCTGCAAGAAGTCAGAGCCTGATTTAAGCAAATCCGAGCTATTAGAAGCACTGAGGCATTCCCAAACGCGAGCCAGAGAAGCAGAAAACATGGCCAAAGAAGCTTATGCAGAGAAAGAGCACATGGTGAAGCTCTTGTTCAAGCAAGCTTCAGAGCTTTTCGGGTATAAGCAATGGTTACAACTGCTTCAGCTCGAAACACTTTACCTCCAAATCAAGAACAAGAAGATCGAGAATAACAACAACAACAAGAACAGCAACGAGCCACCGGTTTCAATCCCTTGGAGCAACTGCAAAGCAAGAAAACCGGGGAAAAAGAGAAGAAACAAAAGTACTAAACCGAATGGAACTAAGTACGCGGTTGGTTTAGCGTTAGGGATGAGTCTTGTTGGAGCTGGTTTGCTTCTTGGATGGACTGTTGGATGGATGCAGATGCTATCTTTCTAGTCTAAAGAGATGAGAAGAGAACAGAAAGAGAGACCTCAAAAAGGGTTTTTTGAAATGTTTCATCTTTTTTTGTCTCATTGAGCAGCTTGATGATCTTGAAATGAGTTTAAAGATTGCTTCGAGTGCAGCTTTTGGGTTTGGTTAATGAGAATGTAAATTTGTTGTAAGAATTTTGTTAATATTGTGTTTCTAGTTTGATATTTTCTTATGAAATTATCTTTCATGTAAGTAAGCAAAGTATCTTTCAATGTAATATGATCTGTGTATGTTAATTTCCTACCTGTAATGATCTCTTCTTTCATGTACACATACAAAAGCTTCGGTCTCTTTCGTTTTATTTGTTCATGTTTTTGGTTACCATTTTTCACTCGGAGAATCTGGTCACATTGGCGGAAAGCAGGGAAAAAAAAACAATTCTTACTGCTGGGTAAAAAAAACAGAAAGTGAATCTGTGAAAGTTAGATTTTATTCGTTTAATTACGTGGCAAATGTGATTATATTGGGCTGAATTCGAACATTCGAGGCCCGGTGATCCCACCCGACCCGACCCGACCCGATCAGAGTGAATCCATTTTTAATTCCAACAAGGTAAGAAACTTTGGTTAGTGTCGACCGAAATCACAATAGAATCATAGAGATCAACGAGCTTCAGATAATTTCGTAATCCGTGTAAGAGGCTAAAATCGGATAGTACGAAAATGCCGGTGATGGAGAAACTGAGGATGTTTGTGGCGCAGGAACCAGTTGTTGCTGCTTCTTGCTTAATCGCCGGTGTTGGTATGAACCCTAATTCAATCTTAATCCGTTTCTCACAGATCGAAAAAAAAAACTCTATCGCGTTCTCTTTGTTATGAAGAATTAACTTCGGGATTCATCTAGTTTCTGAAACTCTTCGTTGAATCTATAGTTTGCTCTATTTCGGTTTGAGAATATAGAAAATGCCTGATCGGGAAGAAGATGACATCTCAGTTGTGTTTAGGATTTGAAATTGTGATCTAATCCAAGTTTAATTACTTCAGTAGCGTCTTCCTTTTTCTTCAATATCTTCATGTAAATTATTAGTGTATTAGGAACAAAAGGCAAAGTGTTAATAGATTTAGTGTTGGTCTCTTGATCATGTAGGACTGTTTTTGCCTGCTGTTGTGAGGCCTATTCTAGATTCACTTGAGGCATCCAAACAAGTTAAAGCTCCCCCACTTTCCGATGTAAGTTTTTTATCTATCTCAAAATTATTTCTTTTGCTACTTGTACCAATTTCTTAGATGGTTGAATTGAAATCCTTCATTCATTTTCCTATCTAATGAATGTTTCTGATCTGGAATCTTAGCGTGATAGGCTTTTTGCTTATGCATCATCTCAATGTTTTGTTTCTCCTCGCTTTGCTGCATTTTCTTGTGATTTTGAGACTCAAGTAGTTACTTAGTTGCAATTTGCTTTTGCAGGTTATTGCTGGTGTCACAGGGAAGAAACAGAGTTAATAATCCAAGCAATGATTTCCCCTGTTTTGTCTTACATTCAGATGATCCCTATTCCTTTTTGTTTTAACTCTCTTTATTCACAAATTTAATAAGCCAGACTCATGTTTTTGTTATTAAAACTTATATAAAAGGCATGTGTGTACACTCTCTTCCTCCCTTTATGTATTCATTCCTTCATGACAAATGAAAATGCTTCAAACTTTTGTTGCCATGGGCTCATAAGTCTTTGACATCACACACATATTTAGTTTTACATTATAATAAAATTGCTAATCTTCCATACTGTCTTAGTAGCTCTTCAAATTATCTTCAATATATAGATAGAAAGATGATAACATGTATCTTGTAGTGCAATCGAAAACGGGCTCAAAAACTTTCACTTCTCAGCTTCTTCTTCTTCCATGGCATTGCTAGCTTTAATCCCTTACATAAACTTCCCTACATTCCCAAACCAAACCTTATTTAAGTAAAAGACAAGACTTGGGAAGGCTAAGACACGAAGAAAGAGCCAAAAAGACACGAATACTTTACCCAAAAGTGAGATCCTTTAACAGAGCCACCACCATGGAAACTCCCTGATCTGTCGAACTTCATGATCTTCATGTTGTTGTTGTTGTTGTTGTTGATCTCATCTGCTCTCTCTTTCTCAGTCATAAAGACATAATTACCCCTGAAAACAACCTCCCCTCTCCCTTTCCTCCTCAAGAACCTCAAGAGCCCATGTCTCCTCTCAGTCATGGGCATTTGCGTAAATTCACCAGGGAGGAGCAGACGAGGTGGCAAATCAAGACACTTGGGGTAAGAAAGAGGACGGAGAGGGTTCTTGGGCTTGCCTGGCTGCTCTTCCCAACAAAACGGAACAGAGGCAAGAGTATGAATCGGAGAAGCGAAGACACGTGGACTTGCAGGAGATGAAGTGTACAACAATGATCTCGACTTTGCAGCTAACAAAAGTGCTAGCTTTGCCTTCTCTTCTTCCTTTTCTTCTCCCATTCTTCTTCTTTCTTTCTTTCTTTCTTCTTCTTCTTTCTATTTAGCGTAGGCTGTTTCTTTTTAGGTAGTGGAAGAGTGAAGAAAAAAAAGGACAATGCATTAAATATGTCTCTTATCATTTGTGATTATTTATGATCCAACGGTGGAATTTTTTTTTACTGTTAGACTACAGAGACAACCATTCATAAAAGTCAATACTCTTTTGTTACATGAAATTGACAGACTACGTCACCAAGTAATATTTTCACCTACTACACTGGTACAGTATTATGTAAACACATTTAAATAGTGATTTTACAGAACCGCATCACTATTTACTTATACTGTGAAAATATAACACAAAACTGCTAAAATTTTGGTTATCTATATCGTTTACTCTAGTACCGAAAAAGTAATATATCGTATATGCACTAAATCATTACAGTTTGGAAAGGAAAGAAGAATTTTATTGTGTGTTGGCTCAATGACAAAAATGTAAGAGTAAAGCCAAAAAAATGTAAAAAAGAGTTAAATGATCGTTGGTACTTGTTAATAAAACAATAAAACATTCTCTTATTAGAGGCGTATAAGCGATAAACGAAATTACTTAACCCATGCGCACCTAAACCACGTGAGGCGCGTGAGGACTGTTCCTTTAACCATCTCTCTTTTTTTCCTGCCTTAAGTCTTAACCAACAAACAAAATTAATCAGTGATATGTGAGTAATATTTCATCATTTTGTATTCATGCAATTGATCACATACTTTTACATTCAAGAAATTTTGTGATCTCAATAAATTGTGTTTAAGGAATTATGTGGCTGACGTCAAAATTATCTGCCGACAAATGACCATTATTGTGATTAACCATAGGTAAAGAACCCCCAAACTGGGCCCATAGGCCATAACTAAAATGTGGTTTCATAAGTGAACATTCACACCGACACCAAGCTTATGATCTCTCTCAAGCTTTGTGTGTGTTTTCGCATGTCTGACGACTCTAATGATGATTAACTATTTTAGGGAAATTTAATTAAATACGAAGAAAGTGGTCTTAGGTGAGGAGGGGTGTTTTTAATTATTACAAAGTCAAAATTATCAATAAAATGTATGATAATCAAAATATGAAAAGGGAGGTGGGTCTTTTGTTACGCGGAACACAAGATTAAGGGAGCAGGTTATTTCCATTTGTCTTCTTTGGTATAAAATTATTCATTTAACCAAAAAGATTATCATACTAAAATATTATTTTATCAAATTTACAAACATATATTTGATTGACACATTTTTAATATTATTGGTAGGCATGACCAAAATCTAATCGTAACCGTATTTCGGACCGTAACCGTTACGTTTTCAACCATAACTGAACCATAACCGTATAAAATGGTTCATAACTGTAACCGTTAACCGTAAAAATATATTAGTTACGGTTAAAGTAAATTACTAACCGTAACCGTAAATTAACCTAACCGTATAAAAACCATTGGTTAATCGTATGGTGTAACCGTAAAATTATAACTGTAACCGTTTTAAAAATAAAATAAAATGTACATAAAACCAATTATAGTAATAAATATTAGTTGATATATCCTCATTTAATTATTTTAACATAAGTTAAAATTTTATATATATAAAAACATCATAATATTAATTATCAAATAATCGAATTGTTTTAATTGTGATAACCGTAACCGTTTTAACCGTAACCGTTTTAACCGTATATAAAATGGTTAAGGTCAAGGTTAATCAAAAATTATAACCATAACTGATAGTTAACTAACTGTAACAATAATAACTGTAACCGTGATTATGCCTAATTATTGGGTTAGTTAGTCTCAACTGTCCACAAATAAGAAGGTTACAATTCTGAAATCTAAAAAAGGGTATAGAAGATATTTACACATTAGGAATGTTATGGCCTTATGGGCCTAGTAGAAAATGCTATGGGCTCAGTATTTGAGCTTAATATTATCAAATTTATTAGGAACAAACAGAATCTTTACATCCATGATCCACCACAAGCATAAAATTCAACAAGAAAATAACATGTTGAACAAAACAAGTTAGATACGTGAAAAAAGACATTCTAAATACTGCATTTTGTTATAAATAATATCATCGTTGATCAGATTACTTATAAAACATCTTTTTTTTAGAAAAGAGAACATATGCATTTTCTTGGTTATTTTGGCAAATGACTTACTGCTAAATGCTAACAACACATCATTCATAGAAATCATAGTCATTAGACTCATTACGACGAAAAAGTAAAGACTTCACACAAAACGCCGGCGTCAGAAACCTAACATGATATATTCATATATATAATATAGTCTTTATGTTAAATAACAAACCACCTAATGCATGCAATTTTTTTGTTTTTGCGAAAAGGAAACAACGAGAGAATCCAAAATAAAAATACAAAAAAAAGGGAAAACAAGAACTTTTTAGTTAAACATGAACTGTCCTCTGATCCGATACAAGATTTACGACCGTCCCTTCATCACCCAACAACAACTTTGGATTCATTTTCTTGACCTCATCACTCGAATATATGAATAACTTCTTCGCCATTCTACAGAACTCACTGCACATTCAAGATCTTATGTCAAAAAAAAGAATCGTTGAAACTAAGTTAAGAGTTTAAAACTCAAGAGAAAAAGAGAAAGAAACTTACTCCCAGGGATCATCTCCTACAAGCATCATATCGCCTTCATCGTCTGTAAACACAATAACCCATTTGTGTTTAGAACTAAGCTCTCCTTCAATCTCAAACATTTTCTCTAACTCTTTGATTAATTCATCATATGAACCCAACAATGTTAAATCAACCGCACGCCCAACCGCTGTGCCTTGCATTTGCACCTTTTCAATAACAAACATATACAATGTGACATTTTTGAGAAATACAAAAGTAGTATATATTTAGAGTAATGGTTTGTTTTACCTTGGTTCGGGTTCTTGTGGATGTTAGTTGCTTCAGTGAGCTCGATGAGTTAGGATCTTGACTCTTGGTAGAACAACCAGAGTTGTTTGAATCAACACTTACTAGTTGCTTTTCAGGAGGAATTGGAGCAGAAGCAAGCTTGCTCGTGAGATCAATTCCGAATAACCTACAGCAACTTGTGACTGAAGCCTCAGCTTTCTTGCACTGTAATCCACTTGAAAATACGGATTTGTCCGAGTATCTCTCGGTTGCTGGATTGTGGCACAACAGTTTCAGTGATGGATTAGACTCATGGCTCAAGAGATTAGAAGCAGCGACGGGACTCCTTGTGATTTCTGCAATGCAGGACACAAGTTGAGTAGGTGTTGTAATACATTAGACCTAAAGATTGTTTTTTAAAGTACCTGAAACTGATGAATCAATGGGTCTGGACCGTTTGGACTTTGATGGTGGTTGAGTAGGCATTGCGGTTAGTGCGGATGATGAGAAAGGCTCGATCTCCCACGGTGAGACCTTGTTTGGTCTCTGAATCGTAGATGTCTCGTCCCATTGGATCTATAAATATGAAGAGAAAAAACTCAAAATTTACAACAAGAATGCAACAAGAATCATATCTTCTACAGAGAGAATGGATTCATATTCACTGAACCTGCAATGACCTCCACTTCGAAGCTGGCCATTGAGGAGATAGATCTCTAATACCAACAATCGTACCAGTAAACCTGAAGAAGAAAGAAACAAGTCAAATGTCACACACAACAATCAAGAGAGGACTGAAAAAAAAATCATCAAAAGAGGAAATGAGAAACGTACAGTCTCTCAGGAAACTCTTCTCCTTCGAATCTCATTCTAAACCGCAAACCAAGAGAAAACACATTCTTCATAGCCATCATATACTTGTTCACACCAACTATGAACTGGCTTATCCTGAACAAAACATGAGAATATACCAAGCTTAAAGCCTTTTCACTAGCAACTTTATATATAAAGATACAAAGTTAGAATCCTTACCTCGGTTTATAGAAGACAACAAATAGAGTCTTGGTGTTAACAGCATTAGAAGCTGTAGCAAGAACTCCCAAATACATACTCTGACTCGACATAACAGATTCAGGCATTGTACTCTGCTGTTTTGCTAAACGTCTCACTCCAACTCGTAAATCCCTGGTTTCACCCCTTAAAAACAACATAAGAAGATTACTGTGAAGCTCATGTAGTAAAAAAAACCTGATAAGTAAAAGAATCAAGCCTTTTAAATTACCTCAAGAACACAAATCCATCTCCAGCTACAAGTCTTTTCGAGGTTACATATGTACTCCAACCTGTTGTAAGTAAATGCCTCTTCGGTTGACCTATCGAAACAGAACCAAACTCAATAGACTGACTCTTCAAGCTAAAGAAAACTCTCTTATAGAGTTTGTTTGTTTGTTACCTCTAAAGATATGCTTAAACTTCCACTCGCAGCCATGAAGATCTCTAGCTACTAGTTCTTGCGTAGGTATAGGTTGCGTCATATCCTAAGTATTGGAAATCAAAATCAAAACATAAAGTGATAAAGAAAGGCCAAAATCTGGAAAAGGGAGATGAAGGAATTACAAGTTGAGGTAAACACTCAGTGGCGTGTTTACGAAGAACCGAGAATCCGCCGTGAGTGCTAGTATCTGAAGCCGTAAGGATCTTAACAAACATATCAACCTTTTGTTTAGGAGCTTCGACGAAAGGTGGATCAAAGCTTGTAGGTTCACTTTGCTGCATTATTAAAAAAACAAAAAAATGGAAATCAAATTCAGTGAATTGATATCACACATTAATCAAGAATTTTGTTTACTTACATCTTCTTCTGGTTGTAATGTGATCTGAGCGTAAACTTCATCTGTGTCATGCTCTGCTTTTAACAGAACACTAAGAATTCGACAAAGTATCTTTGAAGGAAGATTAAAAACTGGTATATCAATATCAGCGACTCCTTCATTTGTCGAAGCCACCAACTGCAAAAAAAAAAAAAAAAAAAAAAAACATTCAAAGTCTTAAAATTGAGAAAGAATAACATTAAAAAGGAATCAATTTAAGAGTTAAATTGTTTAGGATTTACTTGTTCCATGTGACCTTGGGGGAAGTAGAAAACTCTTTCACCAGAACGAGGAACTTCCACAACTGGCCCTGCACAAGCCTTCCACAGCTCCGTGTACAATTGCTCATCATACGATCCTAAAATTCGATTTCAAAAACAAAAAAAATCCAACCTTCAATTTCAAAAAAAAGTTGTAAAAATCGAAGCTTTATAAAAGAAATTAGAAGTGGGTCTGTGTTTTTTTAAAGCTGGTTAACAAAAACCCCGGGGATGTGAAAGAACAACTAAATGTTTGACTTTTTTCCCAAACAAATGCTAAAGAAACAAAAAAAAAACTTGAACTTTGTATAACTGAAGTCAGAATAGAAAAGGAAATTACTCACCCGATGATCTTCTGAAATCAGCTTCTACATTCGCCATCGAAGAGAAAGAGAAAACCAAAATCGAAGCTTTTCACTTAATTCAATTAACACAACCAAACAAACGCCAACGGGAAGCTAAATAGAGAGCTTAAATAGAGAAGAAATACAGAAGAAGAAGAGAAGAGAGTCATCAAAGAAAGGGTAAGTAATTAAAAAACAGAAGACTCTCGTTTCTTTAACGAGACACGACGGTTATGTCTGTATTCATTACACAACATAAGTTCATTACCAAAGCACTGTTTGATAAATTAAAATTATATTCTCTTTTCCGGGTTTTTCTCTTTGCTTTTCAGTTTCAGTTACGAAACCTCTCCAACTCTTCTTCCTCTTGCCTTTTTATCTTCCTTCTCTTCTTTCAAATTCCGTGTCGTTTTGTTTTTTTAATCACAAACTTCTTGCTGTTTTTTTACGTGGTTGAAGTAATTAAACAAAACGTAGGGTCAATTATTGTGAGAACGAATCTCAACCGTTAAATTTAAAAGACAAGAGTAAATATTACTAGTCAATATTTTAGCTCTTATCTAGTGTATTATCAATTTTCAGCTAAATTCTAGTTAATAGTCACATAGCTTCTTTACCTTAATAAGATACGTGAAGCCAAAAAATAATGTTGTGTTTTTTAATATTTTGTTTACAAATATGTTGGATATTTTTACGGTAACGGTTACTTTCAAATTCCGTGTCGTTTTGTCTTTTTAATCATATACTTCTTGCTAATTTTTACTTGGTTGAAGTAATTAAATGTAACGTTTGGTCAAATATTGTGAGAATGAATCTTAACCGTTAGATTAAAAAGGCTATAGTAGATGTTGCTAGTTAATAGTTTGCTCTTATCCAGTATCTTATCAATTTTCAACAAACCTCTAGTCAATAGTCAAATAGCTTCTTACCATAATAAGGTGCGTGAAGCCAAAAGATGATAATGTTATTTATAAGTTCTTTAGATTTTTACAGTAATCGTTACTTTCTTGTTGTTTTCTACTTGGTTGAAGTAATTAAATGTAACGTTTGGTCAAATATTGTGAGAATGAATCTTAACCATTAGATTAAAAAGGCTATAGTAGATGTTACTAGTTAATAGTTTGCTCTTATCCAGTATCTTATCAATTTTCAACGAAACTCTAGTCAATAGTCAAATAGCTTCTTACCATAATAAGGTGCGTGAAGCCAAAAGATGATAATGTTATTTACAAGTTCTTTAGATTTTTACAGTAATCGTTACTTTCTTGTTGTTTTTTACTTGGTTGAAGTAATTAAATGTAACGTTTGGTCAAATATTGTGAGAATAAATCTTAACCGTTAGATTAAAAAGGCTATAGTAGATGTTACTAGTTAATAGTTTGCTCTTATCCAGTATCTTATTAATTTTCAACGAAACTCTAGTCAATAGTCAAATAGCCTCTTACCATAATAAGGTTCATGAAGCCAAAAGATGATAATGTTATTTACAAGTTTATTAGATTTTTACAGTAATCATTACTTTTTTGTTGTTTTTTACTTGGTTGAAGTGATTAAATATACCGTTTAGTCAAGTATTATGAGAATGAATCTTAACCGTTAGATTAAAAAGGCTATAGTAGATGTTACTAGTTAATAGTTTGCTCTTATCCAATATCTTATCAATTTTCAACGAAAACTATAGTCAATAGTCAAATAGTTTTTTACCATAATAAGGTGCGTAAAGCCAAAAGATGATAATGTTATTTACAAGTTCTTTAGATTTTTACATTAATCGTTACTTTCTTGTTGTTTTTTACTTGGTTGAAGTAATTAAATGTAACGTTTGGTCAAATATTGTGAGAATGAATCTTAACCGTTAGATTAAAAAGGCTATAGTAGATTAGTAGATGTTACTAGTTAATAATTTACTCTTATCCAGTATCTTATCAATTTTAAACAAAACTCTAGTCAATAGTCATATCGCTTCTTACCATAATAAGGTGCGTGAAGCCAAAAAATGATAATGTTATTTACAAGTTCTTTAGATTTTTACAGTAATAGTTACTTTTTTGTTATTTTTTACTTGGCTGAAATAATTAAATGTAACGTTTGGTCAAATATTGTGAGAATGAATCTTAACCGTTAGATTAAAAAGGCTATCGTATATGTTACTAGTTAATAGTTTACTCTTATCCAGTATCTTATCAATTTTCAACAAACCTCTAGTCAATAGTTAAATAGCTTCTTACCATAATAAGGTGCGTGAAGCCAAAAGATGATAATGTTATTTACAAGTTTTTTAGATTTTTACAGTAATCGTTACTTTCTTGTTGTTTTTTACTTGGTTGAAGTAATTAAATGTAACGTTTGGTCAAGTATTGTGAGAATGAATCTTAACTGTTAGATTAAAAAGGCTATAGTAGATGTTACTAGTTAATAGTTTGCTCTAATCTAATGTCTTATCAATTTTCAACTAAATTCTAATTAATAGTTAAATAGCTTCTTTACCATAATAAGATGTTTGAAGTTTAAAGATGATAATGTTATTTACAAGTTCTTTAGATTTTTACAGTAACCATTACTATCTTACTGTCTTCACTTGGTTGACGTAATTAAATGTAACGTTTGGTCAAATATTATGAGAACAATTCTCAACCGTTAGATTAAAAAGACAGTAGTAGTCAATGCTCTTATCTAGTATTTTATCAATTTTCAACGAAACTCTAGTCAATAATCAAATAAGTTCTTACCATAATAAAATGCGTGAAGCCAAAAGATGATAATGTTATTTACAAGTTCTTTAGATTTTTAGGGTAGTTGTTATTTTTTATTGCTTTTTACTTAATTGAAATAATTAAATGTAATGTTTGGTCAATTATTATGAGAATAAATCTTAACGGTTAGATTAAAAAAACAGTAGTAGATATTACTAGGTAATAGTTTGTTATAATCTAATGTCTTATCCATTTTCATCTAACCTCTAATAATATAATTAATAATTAATAGTTAAATAGCTTCTTATCATATTAAAATGCGTTAAGTTTAAAGATGATAATACTATTTAAAAGTCCATTAGATTTTGTATGGTAATCGTTACTTTATTGCTTGTGTCTGTAACGTGGCAGGCAAACGTGTTGGCTTGTGAATGTATCAGTAGAGATTTTGTCAATCCATATATCGAACGTTATGGTTTAGAGTGCTTTGGTAAGCGTGCGAGTTTTTGTTATTTAATTTCACGTGTTAATTCAGTTCCTAGTCAAAGCCTATTCAACTTCTCTCTCACGCGCTCTTGTTAATTCTTCCTTCTCTTCACGCTCTTATTAAAGTTTTATTTTTCGTAAATAAACGATAAGCTCGTTTAATTCGAATCAAAGTAGCGTTTAACGAGGGAAAAAAATCCCGAGCAGAAGAGTGGGAGACACGCGCGAAGAAAGTGGTCCCCATGGGAACACGTCAGAGGGAGGCAATGGCCACGCTGTATTCAGTGAATTACAATCAAACACGTGTCGAACGTATTAGCACCTAATAATAATGGAATAACTAAGTAAGTATATGTTGCACACTGATCATATGAATGTACATTTTTCTCAACTTGTAAAATTTTTTTTTAATAAATGTTAAATTATATTTTTTTAAAAACCAACATTTTTTACAACTTAATGCATATTTTTTTTTGTTTTAAAAAACAAAAAACTACACCCAAACAACTTGTTATTTTTGAGGTTATCTTGATGCAAATCATAATTGGAGACCTGTTTTCCTCAACTTGTAAATTACTTCAACGTTAAAAGTTAATTTGTTACAGGTAATAAACATGATTAAACTAGATAAAGAGGAAACGAACAATA
Organism: Cardamine occulta; assembly: GCA_028015245.1. Taxonomy (NCBI): domain Eukaryota; kingdom Viridiplantae; phylum Streptophyta; class Magnoliopsida; order Brassicales; family Brassicaceae; genus Cardamine; species Cardamine occulta. The sequence continues at coordinate 23,816,696 of CM051374.1, read as the reverse complement.
AAAGTAGAGGACCGTTTGCTTCAAATTGTTGGTTAGGAATATGATTATTAAAAGTAGATGGGAACGCACGAATGGGGAATATAGGACATTATATTAATTTTATATTATTGATTGATTAATTAGTGGTGCAATGAATTAATTTAACAATATTTTCCTACTACTTTTGTTCAACGTTATTACTTTTTATAGTCCATTTAGTTTTTGGGCATTATAGTTAATCACTCGTTTAAACATAATCGCAACATCAAAGAAATAAGAATAACGAATATTCGTTTTGTAGATATGCATGTCTCAACTAATATATCGTCATCGATTTTTTTTATAACTGATGTTGTGGGATAATGACATCATCACTGAATATGCAAACTAAAAACAATCGAACTCTATTGTTAACTAAAATATTAAAAGAAAGTTATGGCTATTGGCTTATTGCAATGTGTTTAAATTTAATATACATGCAGTAAAGAGAGAAAAGAGAACCAAATGGTTGGCTTAAGTTAACTACACATTCAAGAAAAGAAGATTTGATTCCAACGGCATATCTATTGTTTTGAATACTATTGCACACATTTTATCATTTGTTACTGAAAAATGCTTACTTTAAATATGTTTAAGCTCTTCACTGGTTGATTGGACATTACATGTTTTGGATCTTGAACATCTTCCACTATTAGTATAGAAATTATATAAGATTTTCATTTATACTTGAAGACGTTAGAAAGGACTAAGACTAACCCATTCCATTAAAATGGACTAATCATTAAGATATTTTACAGGTTTTAGTGGGATAATCCGCAAAAAAAAAAACAATATTAAAAATAAAAATACCCCTTATAAGTTATATAACTCTCATACTAAATTATAAAAGTACAGTATATAACCTAATTCTTCAGTTTTTATAGATGTATACATATTTCAGATCACAAATAAGGTGGAAAAAGTAGGGGGGTTTGTTTAAAGCAAAAAAAAATCATTCATTCAATTTTCCATAATTATCTCATTCGTTTAATAAGAGAAAGCTGACCCTTTCCTTCATTTAAAGTGTGAGGGCATAGCTCGTAAGGAATCTCAAAAACACTAAGCTCATGGACCTGGCTAGTAAAAGATAGGTCAAAAACAAGATTAAAATTCGGATTAATTATAATATGATTATCTTTGGAATCATCGGTGCAACGGATCCGATCCATTTATTCGGTTAAGATCTAGAGATTAGATTCCGTGTATTCTAAAATGCGACTTGTCAACTTACAATTCAGAAGAATACGTTTGGATTCACCTTTCTTGGTATGGTTTCAGACCTTCAGTTTCCAACGTTAATAAAATAAAATTATATAAAAGATTAACATGCCAAACAAGATATATATTGGTTATCAAACTTGAATATTAAGAGACAAAATAATGTAGTTACAAAAAAAAGAGAGAGACAAAATAAGGCACCTAACAAATAACCGATCATTATTTTTCTCAACGTTATAACTGAAGTACAAGTTACTTTATATATCTGTAATAGAAATTAATAGTTACTGACAATCAAGTGTTAGTGCATATGTGTGAACCGGGAAAACTTAGGATCTTTCTACTAGTATAATTTAGTCAAATTAGATTCACGGTCTCCGATACAAATAACATCATGCTTCATATACCGAATTTTTTTCTTTAATCTTGGAGACAAATATTTAAATTACAGATATAAGATGGAACTAAATTTAAATGTATTTAATATCAACGAAAAATATGCAATTTTCTGACGTGGTATTATAAAGATATGGTGTTAAATGTTAATCAAGGGTACAGTTATATACAATTAAAGATATAGTGTTATATGTGGAAACAGGAAAAGGATGGTGTTAAAATGTTAATCAAGGATACATAATTACAGTCATATACATCAACATACATATTACTATGAAACTAGAACCTCACATGGGTAATATTATACTAATAGCTACACCTATTAAATAAGTTGCCGTAGAAAAAACCGAAATGTTAACGATTTTAAAATAATAACTAGTACGAGGAGACATATATGCACATCTGAAGAGTAAAGACAGTACTCTCTACCTCTTCTTCTTATTTATGCTCTACTACTAAAATGCAAATGTTCTGCATGCACATGATCTGAAACCTCAACCTGAAGTGTGATCTTAACACACATGTGGCAAATATGTTTTGCTTTTTTTTTTTTCTTTTTTTATATCACATTTACGATGAAACTTGAGTTTCAGATGTGATTTTTCATCGTTAAGTTATAGCATTTGGAATATCTAATTTCGCTACCAAAAAATTGTATATGTTATCATTTTTATAAGCATTTATATAACATTTCATATTCGATTGCATAATAAACATCCAACACATGTTTATTCAATACAAACCATTCAAATCCCGTTATCAACAAGTAAAATTACCATTCAAATTCTGTGTGTTTTATTGAAGGGGTAATTTTGTTACAAATTTGTCCGTACAATTCCAGCGATACGTTTTTCGTCTCGTAGAGAGTCTCCTTAGTTTGTTGACAAATCTAAAAGTTTTATAATAAATACATAGATATATATCAATAAATCTGTTTAAATCTTTCCTTTGTAGGGGGTGTTCAGTGTTCTTCACTTATTTTTCCCAGATCCATGATTGGTCTTTTGTAAAATTAATATATTTGTAGGAGGTGGTGGATGTATATTTATTTTGTTGAATAAGGAAAGGTCTCCTAGTACTTATTTGTGTTTATTTATTACTTTTTCCATTTTTAAATCAAAAGCACCTCACATGTTTGACGAAGGATTGGTCAAATTTTCTTAAAATAATTAGGGGGGAATTCGCTAGCAAGATGTTTTTTTTTTTGCAAATTTGTTTCCAACAAATCATTAAAATAGAATTATCCCTAACTAACTCAATATTCGATTGACTTAATGGTACATATGTAATCGAATTTCGAAAAATAAAAGAAGTACATTCTGCTATCGGGTACCATAAACTGATAAAAGTTAGCACATTAGATAAACTTAAAAAAAAAAAATATATATATATATATATATATATATACTCTAAATAGGTCTCTAATCATTGAACTCTGCGTTTGAGTGGGTTCATTGGATTGGATCTACTTTAGCCAAATCCACACACACATAAACATAAACTTGCACTTATAAACAAAAGTTCAAAAAGAGTCGAAAGAAGAAAGTTACTATTAACAATGGTTGGTCCACAGTAATTTTTTTTTTAAAACGTCATTTTCTTGAATTATAAAATGAAAAGAAGAATAAGAAAACGAGGGGACCATATGATAAATCACATGATCATATCATATGACCATCTCTCTCTCACTGCCAGCATGGGTCTCAATCTTTCTCTCCCTCTCCATTATTTCCCCCTTTATGATAATATTATAATTTCTTCATGTACAATCTAGCAAAAAAAAAAAGAAAAGAAAAAGAAGAAGAACTCATGGGCGCTAGACTATATCAGCCGAAATTTAATGTTTTGTTATAGATATATTATGAATAGTGTAAAATGATAAAGTTTTGAATATGGAATATTGATTGTTTACAAGACTTTTGTCGACATCAAATGTTTTGTTCAATGTTTGCTAAGTAAATAAACTACGATGAATGTTATTGGTCTTCAAATACCAAAAAAAAACTATAATTTGCTCGATCCTTTAATCATGTGTTGTCAATAACGATATTTTAAAATAAGATTAGACAGAGTTTAGTGATCATAGATAGGTCCATATGATTCGCACCAACTATAATAATAACCTATATCACTCCTAACCTCTTGTTCCCCATTTCCTATCTCTCTCTTTCTTTCCCAATGATATACAGTACACTCCACTTATCAACTTGAAAAAAAAATTAAATTAAATACTAAGCTCAAAGTTACATTTAAAAACGAACTTAATTAAGAAAGATATGTTGGTAAACAAAAGACATGGTATTGAGATCTGAATGGTTGAATTAGATTATATGGCCACAACAATCGATATGTAAGTTATCAGACTTCCATTACAAGCCCATAGAAAGGCCCACATTAACTAGTTTCCGAAATCGAAGAATATATTTCCTTGGGGAAAATTTTAAGAAAAATGCTTGCTTTCTCTATATTTATAAGTTTTAACCATCGATCTAGTCTATGACCATGAGACAACGACAAAAATGCACATAACCACATAGTACCATCCAGAGAGACCATATGCTTTTACTTCGAAGGAAACAAAAAAAAAGACAACCAACCCCTCATTAAAAATGCCAAAGCTGAACAAAGAAATCAAAGTTTTGCATGACTGATGATGCTCTCTTCTCTATTCTAAATTCCCAAATGCCATGAAACTTCCCCATTTAAGACAAAAAGACGCAATATGATTTTACCACTTTTCTTCTTCGCAGATGCAATGCAATGCAATGCAATGTTCTTGTGTTTTCCTTCTTCTTTCTCCTCAAGAGCCATCTTCTCTCCTGCCAAACACATTTTAAAATCCCATCAAGATTGATTCCAGGATAAAATTTGAAAAAAACATTCTTCAAGTTAATAATAATACAAACACTTACTTTAAACAATTCCACAGTTGTAAGCTTTACAGAGCTCGAGCAAAGCTGCTTGGTTAGCTTCTTCCAGATTCTCGCCAATTATCTGTGGGTACCTACCAGGAGATGCAGAAGCAAGCCTAGCCACAGAAGCAACCACAAACTGCTTTGGATCTCTTATGTCTGAGAGAGGATCCTCTTCTTTCTTTCCAGCATTGTGAAGGTTCACAAACGCAGCCGTGTATCCAACATTCTCTGAGATTTCTGGCATTTCAGGTTCATCGAGCACCCTTTCTTGCTCAGGCCGTGCAACAAGTGTGACAATACTATCCAGCATCTTCCCCCAGAGTTTAGCAGCTGATGGATCCACAAGTGCTGGAGTCTCACATATCAGTCTAGTTGCAGCAACTGCTGTTAACTTGACTTCGATAGTTCCCATGATCAGTTTCAGGTTTGGAATCCAGAAATGCTCCAAGATAGCGGTCAAGATGTTTGGCTGAACAGTATTCATAGTCTCCACTAGATGAGCCTGTCCGTGCTTCACCAAGAAAAGTGACATGAATATTACCAGCGATTTCTGGAACTTCACAGTCTTTTTGTTTTGAAGCCGTGTGAATAGAGCACTCCATACACCCTTCATGTAAGGGGCAATCACACTGTAGTCTAGATACTCAATAACCGTATTAAGGATATAAAAGCCTTGCTCATCAGTGCTAGGAGATGAGACCAGCTTTTCGAATATCCCCAGCACTTGACTCAACCGATTCTCTTGAGTAACCTCATGAGGAGCCTTCTGCAGGAAAGCCTGAAGCAAACGCACAAGAGCTGGAACATTGCCGCTTCTCTTCCATGAGTCAGGTGCGAGAAGCAGCAAGAAGATCTGCATGTAGTTTGGTGACAGAGGTGGTCTGTTTAACTCAACAAGCTGAGCCAGCAACTGAAACGCATAAGGCAAGAACTCTGTGATATCATTGGCCAAAATCATCTGGAGGCTTGGGAAAAGACTTGTTTCAAATGCAGATATAAGAGCAATATCCCGTTCACAGGCCCGTCGAACAAGTACAGCCACTGACTCAAAGAGATAATGGTTAAATACAGGATTTTTAGGATTTTTGCAAACTTCACTGAGAATAGAGGTCAATCCCCCGATGCAAGGTCCAGCTACATCACCACTGATCTCAGCAACACCAAGGACCCGCATTATACACTTCATCAGATACTGATTCTCCTCAGATTCTTGAAACTTCAGTGCATCAAATAGGTTCGTCATCAACTGTAGCAAAAACGGCCTTATATCACCAGCAGCATACCTACCCTTTCCATCTTCTTCCTTCACTAGCAAGAGCTTCTCTATGCAACTAGCAGCATATGAGTGGACCACGTTTGACTCTGCCTTAAGGAACCGGACCAACTCTGGGAACAACTGAATTGCAAAGGCCTTTGGAATTTGACTACGAAACATTGTTAAGAACTTCAAGGACCCTGCCTTTAGCATTGGAAAACTGTTCACATCGTGGCTTTGCAACTCTGGGAGAATAATGTTTGTAAAGAAGCTTTGAACATCAATGAGATCTGTAGACACAGACGCACCACCTGCTTTCTTAGTAGCCAGAGAGATGACCAAGTAAATTGCACAGTCCTTATCTTTCCACTGTGCAGCCGGATTTGCTGAGAAGGAACTCAAGAGCTTCTTTATCTCAAGAGAAACTACTTCTGTCACCTGTGGTTTGTAGTTTGTGGCAAGTCCTTTAAGTAGCTCACAAGCTATTCTCCTTCTAGTGTCCACATCACTTCCCTCCATGTCCCTACGGATAAACTCTATATAGTTCATCTCGAAAAGTTCTTCATCTTCATCCCTCAAAGAAACATTAGGAATCACAATACTTTGGCAAATTTCCTTGATTACATTGTCCCCCGCAAACAAAGCATGGTGAACACTTGTGCTGACAGTGGTCAGAAACTTGATTGCTGTAGTAGCTAGTTGATCCCTACTAGGAGACTTTGACACATCACGGAGTAATGTCCAGACAGCTGATGCAAAATCATTCAAAAACCCTTGAAACTCTTCTTCGTTCTTCTCCATATAAAGATTGATATTCTCGCAAACAGCAGCACGAAGATCATCAACAAGTGTTAACCCATCTGCTGTGCTTTCTAAGACGGGATAATTAGAACACAGATACTTCTTAAACTCTACCATCCACTCGTTCATATGATCCTCGAAAAACTCAGGCAAATCCTGAAAGTTCAACGAGTAAAATATTCTGCAGCATAGCCTTTGGCACTCAAACAGAGGCTTTAAGATCGCGGCTGAACCACCAGAGCTCGCAGCAGAATCAATCAACGAAGACGTTTTTTGGAATATTTCAGTTAACGGAGCAGCAAAATTATCCAGGCAATACTTGATATCAGTAAACAGATCATCGGTCCTATACTGATACCTAAACTTTTTGAAAATCGAACTAGCGGTCCCAAGTATACCATTGACGGACGCAAAATCGCCAGCGAGAGCAGCTTTTTGAAGGTTGGCGATAAGCTCGGGAAGCAAAGCAGGCCAAGATTTAGGGAAATCGTGCTTACCAATGACGGCTAGGGCTTCACTCAACTGGCTTTGGATGCGAGGGGAAGAAGAGAGCATAAGGGTAACGATGAGTGTCTTGATTTGCTCCTTCTCCGAATCTATGATCGGTGAGATACCAGAATCAGCGGAAGGTAGCCACCGCGAACGGAGATGGTTCTTAAAGTTGACAGCAGCGGCGTGACGGATCTGTTCATCGACTGAGGGCTCAGCCACAAGCCGGAGAACAGCTAGGCCGTAATTAGGTAGATCGGTGGCCTCCGATAGCGATTTCTCAGCTGCTCGACGAGGCTCCGGCACTGGAGAAAGCGTGTGGAGAAAACATTGCGAGAGGAACTGTAGAGTCTCCGGATTCCACTCCATCTTTCTTAGAACACAACAGGTGCTAGGGTTTATACGACGGATCGAACTGTGAAAGCCCCCAAAAACTACTCGATTAGGTTATCGCCGGAAGAAACGAAGCAGAAGAGACAGCGAAGAGAGACGAGAGTATCTAGGGTTTCTGATTTTCAAAAGAGGGAAACGGAATGCTTTTTATTTCAAAGGGATTACACAAGTTTTAGAAAATTTCCGATGAGCGAGTCGGATTATCGGGTTTGGTTATTACCCGAAAGAAAACGTCACTAAATGGGCTTATGGTATTTCCTTGAGCCTACGACTCTAATAGGCCAAGCCCAAATACATTTTATTAAATTCTATAAATCTCATGAACATTTTATTAATTAGAATTTAATAGCTACGTCTATGGCTTTCGAGCAAGAATTTGTGTCCGCATAACTTATGGTCCCGAGTCTGTTGGTGGCTTGGTGCATTTATATGAAATTATGAACCATAAATAAAAAGGTGTAAATTACTTCTTGTTCTTAAATTAAATAAAATCTGTACAATTAAGAAAAACGTGTTATAAGGCGTGTGGAGAGAGTATAATACGTGAAAAATCGGCAGCGAACCTAAAAATAAGATTGAAATAAGAAGTATGATGATGAAACGACGACGTATTGCTTACTGCTTCAATCTTGTCCCAAAGCCGTCAACGTCCGTGACGCTGGTCCAAACGTATCACGTTCGTTTGTCTACAATAGTTAAAGGGTTAAAAGAATATGTAATTGCCTCCTCTCAATAGAAAAGGAGTGTTGCAATTATGAAAAGAGTTTCTTAGTCAAATAAATAATACTTTGATGACGTATTTTTCTGTTCTTAGTGCTTGATTTTAATGTTCAAGCCAGAAGATCAAGTAACAGTGTAATACTAATAATTGCATATAAAATATTAACCTCGAATAAAATTCTGCCGCAAGTAACATAAAAGAAAAAACCATTAGTGAATTACTATTTAAGTTTGTGTTAACATTAAAAAAAAAAAAAAAGGGGGTTTGTGTTAACATTTGTCACACGCCTTGGTTCACACGTGAGACGTGTGTGTTTATGGTATACAAAGAAGGGACACGTGGCGCGTGATGTATTGTGCCATACTTTTAAGTATAAAGTGTAAATGTCGATTTCGTGGGGCCCATTTTGAAGCCCACGAAAAACGCGTGATATATATAAGATGAGTTGCGTAAGCCAACCGAATCTTTATTTATCAAATAATCCCTTTGTTACTGCCTATCAGTTACGGAATTTTCCCCCGTAATTGCCTAACCCCTTAAATACATACATCGATACGATTTGAGAAACCTTTGAATGCAGAAAGTTTGAGTAAAAAAAAGAAGGAAGAGATCCTAATTATACAACTGAGAAGATGTTCATATCTTCTACACTTGTCATTTGCGAAATGGATAGAGACGCGTCTAGAATTGAGAAAAAGAATGCGAAATCATTTTACGTTTTGAAAAGGCATGTGAGACAGGAGAAGTAATTGTCTGCAATAAAGACCACCGTAGTCACGAGTGGCTCCACATGACCCCACATTTCTCCTCTCATTCCCTCTCTGCCATACGTTAGACTCGGCTCTACTACTCTCCAACTCTTCTTATCCATTATTTTTACTTTCTTTCATTTCGTTGCACACGATGTTTACTTATATCTCTCATTATGTAGTACGAAAATAAAGTACTCGTTATAAGGCGGACAATAGTTACAGCTCGTTACAGTTTTACGAATGTTTATGAAATTTAATTTCCTTGTTATACTATTACCCCGCGTTTAACTAAATTTCTGTTTATATATACGTGGCTTCATCGTGATAAACAAAACCTATACGTACGTAGTCTTAATTAGTTGAAACACACAAATTGATTTTAAAAACTAATTGCTAATTTTTCTTTCTATATAAAATTACCGAAGCTAACTCCAAACCAAACAAGAAAACTACAAAAAACAATTTAATTTAGGCTCTCTATAAGGATATATGAATGAAATTTATAATTCTAAAGTCTCTTTGTTGTTTTGGTAACTATTCTCATAAAATGAAAGAATATATAATCAAACTCGAATAAAAATATCGCATTAGACAGACGTACAACAAACACTTATTTAGGTTATGGGTATTTTTTTTTTTGTCATCTGATTTTATTATTAGAGTTGTAAATCCAAAGTCATACAACAATTAAAATATGAGATGGAATTGTGGTCTATAAATTAAAATATAAAAGAATTTCTAAGTTGGTGCGACTTTCAAATTACTCAAAGAGACACCAATCACCAATCATGGCGTTTATCATCTTAATCTACCAAAAAAAAAAAAAAAAAGAGGTCAAATTTTGCATGTCACGTCACATTGTATTATTTATTTGGGTTTCTATATGATTATAATTTCAGGACTATTATCACTTATCAGAAAACGACAGACTTAAAACATTTATATCCACATGCAAACATGCTTGTTCTTTACACTTTTGCATATTCAGATTTCAACAATCGTTTTGGTATATATTGTGGAGTGATAACTTAGTAGTTTGACATCATTAAAAGTTGACATAATAAATAAGTTGTGATACAAAACGTGGTGATATTTATCTCGTTTTATACCCGATATAAACTCATGCACCTAAAACACAAGTTACAATTCGTCATATAATTATAAAAATGTTTTCAATTATTTGAAATGAAGTCAATTAGAAAATTACAAACACATGAGGATAAAGTAGGTTAAAGTCATCACATGTGCTCTCACAGAACGGGACACTTTTGTTGAACGTTACTGTTGGGCATGAGATTCACGCAAATCCTATGCGACAAATAATTTTTTTTTTTAATTAAAGAAAAAGTACTAGTATTTCACCATATTTCATATTGAATTAAAGGACTCTTGATTAGAATAATTTCACAGAGTCAAATTAAAAGGACCCACGTTAATAACGATGTGTGAAATAAACAACACCCCACCAGCCAGTTCAGACAATATTTTTTTGTTTTTATGCATGTGATTTATTTTAATTGGTTCATAAAACTAAACAATTAGACTTAAAAATATTTCGATCATGTGATCTATAAATTGAATCTCACGTAGTTACATACACACGTGTGTATATACTACATTTTTAGTATTTTTCTTCTTTCTCCAAATTTACAAAGTGCAAATATATCGCTGTTTAACTAATTAATATCACCACTGATTATAGATATTTACTAGTTACTGTACTTTCGGAGACAAATTCAAAGAGAAGCGAGATTTAGGGGTAAATGGATCAGAAAAGAAGATAAAGTTTAATTACTTTATACTAAAAATCTGCAAAATAAATGAAAAAGTCTTTATTTGGAGAGAAACAATCAAAGTAAGTGATCCTAAAATCAGGAAACAGAGTAATTAATTAATCACAGATTAATCGGGGATTCTAATTCTAAACCTGTGGAAACTCAACCATGGTTAACTTAATAACCCAAGTCATTAACGTGCATAAGTAACCATGGTTGGGTTTTAAAAAAGCTTTCATACTATAACTTACTTACCCCAGTCGTCTTGTCTCCTCTCTCTCTCTCTGGAACTGTATCATCTTTAACCTCTTGTGTTCATACTCTTTTCTCTGTATGACTTTTCTACCTGCAAAGCTCATTCATTTGTTCAAATTCTTATAAAAAAAAATCAAAGCTTTTGTAAATCTCTCTCCGGCTAGAGCTTTCTTAACCGACACAAAGCTTCTGCTGAGCGTGATTCACCACTGGGTTTCCAATTTTTTCCTGGTGGGTATTCTTCTATTTTCACTTTTTATTTTGTTTTAGAATTTGGTTACTGGAATCTCAAGCTGGAGAGACTCAGGTTTGTATGGTTTCAAGCATCATTGAGTTGTGTAGAAGAAAAGTTTGGTTATTTGAAGTTTCCAGTTTAGGATAAAAAAAAGATGAATATGAGTGAATTAGGATGGAATGATGAAGAGAAATCGGTGGCTAGTGCCGTTTTAGGGCATTTAGCATTTGATTTTCTTCGAGCAAACTCTAATTCGAATCAGGAGCTGTTTCTGGTTATGGGAACTGATGATAGTTTGAATAAGAAGCTCCAAAATCTCGTAGAATTCCCAAACTCGGAGAATTTTAGCTGGAACTATGCGATTTTCTGGCAGCAAACCATGTCTAGATCCGGACAACAAGTCTTAGGTTGGGGAGATGGGTCTGTTCGAGAGCCAAATGAGGAAGAGGAATCAAAAGCTTATAATTTCAATCACTTGGGATTAGAGGAAGAGACATGGCAAGATATGAGGAAGAGAGTGTTACAGAAGCTTCATAGGTTGTTTGGTGGATCTGATGAAGACAATTATGCTGTCAGCTTAGAGAAAGTTACAGCTACTGAGGTTTTCTTCTTATCTTCTATGTATTTCTTCTTCAATCACGGTGAAGGTGGTCCAGGGAGGTGTTATGCTTCAGGGAAGCATGTGTGGCTCTCTGATGCGGCTAATTTGGGGTCTGATTATTGTTTTAGGTCTTTTATGACGAAATCCGCGGGAATCAGAACTATCGTTATGGTTCCTACTGATGCTGGTGTTCTTGAGCTTGGTTCTGTTTGGTCTTTGCCTGAAAGCATTGGTGTGGTTAAGTCTGTTCAAGCTTTGTTCATGAGGAGAGTTACGCCGCTGCCTTTAATGGTGACTTCAAACACAAACATGAGTGGAGGGATTCACAAGCTTTTCGGACAGGAGTTGAATAATAACTCGGAACAAGGAGCTTATGCGTGTCCTAATAAGAAGCTCGATGTGTTTAGAAATTTGGATGAGAGGTTCACTCCTCAAAGTTGGGAAGGCTATAATAATAATAATAATCATAAGGTTCCAACGTTTGGTTACACATCTCAGAGAATAGATGTGAAAGTGCAAGAGAATGTGAATGTGGCTTCAGAAGATAACAATTACAAGATGCAGCAGATTGAGTTTGCTGGATCATCTGTGGCAGCTTCTTTGAATCCATCTACAAACACTCATTTAGAAAAATCAGAATCTTGTACCGAGAAAAGACCAGGGAGCTTATTCCCAGGAGTAGGAGGAGGAACAGTTTCTGTTGTTGATGAGAAGAGACCGCGAAAACGAGGAAGAAAGCCTGCAAATGGAAGAGAAGAGCCATTGAACCATGTGGAAGCTGAGAGGCAAAGACGGGAGAAGCTTAACCAGAGATTCTACGCTTTACGCTCAGTTGTTCCAAACATTTCTAAAATGGACAAAGCTTCTCTGCTTGGAGACGCGATTTCTTACATCAAAGAGCTTCAAGAGAAAGTAAAGACCATGGAAACTGAAAGATTAGGAGGAACAGAGAACAGCTTATCAGAATCAAATGCGATGAGCACAAGAACAGTAGAAAGTCCAGAAGTTGATATTCAAGCTGTGAATGAAGAGGTTGTTGTAAGAGTAGTCTCACCGTTGGATTCACATCCAGCTTCAGGAACCTTACAAGCAATGAGCAACTCAGAGGTTAATATAATGGAGTCTAAGTTATCATTAGCTGAAGACACAATTTTTCACACTTTTGTGATTAAGTCTTACAACGAGTCGGATCCATTGACGAAAGAGAAGATTATAGCAATGGTTTATCCGGAAACAAGCTCGACGCAGCAGCCATTACCGTCGTCTAGTTCACAGGTTTCTGGTGATTTATAGGTTTCACTTGAAGGTGAAACTTTTAGTATAGAATACTTTTGGTTCAACTAGAAATAGATAAAATCCTTTTGTTTTGCTCTTTTCTCTTTCTTAGAGTGAAAGGAATCCATTTTTCGTATATTTTGCTAACGTTATTAATGCCTATGTTGATCATTAATTCACACATATTTGTATCTTGGAATATTATTCCTATTTAAGAAAATCAAATAAAAGTATGAAATATGTTTTTGACTTTTCTTTCTTCGAGTTTATGTTTATTAAATTTTATAAACATGTAGTTTTCTTAGCTTCTCATACGTAACCCGAACCTAAATCACACTTTAATGGATTGATACGAACTTAGAATAAATATGTTTAGTTTCTTGCATATTTTTGTTTTCCAAATAAAGCAAGAGTACACGCTATGTTATATTTTTTCTTGTATATTGTTCATGTATATATCTTCTTAAGTGTTCTTAATTAAATGAGCTTAGCATACTAGAAATGAGTTTAAAATATTACAAACCTTTTTGTAGATCGATTAATCAACTCACTCTCATTATTCTTGTTTCCCACAACTATTTTGCTATAATCTTATATTTTCCATGATCCATTATTCCATCTTATTCCCTTAATGCAATGCATCCCATCTTATCCTTTGTCTTAATTGTGGGCTTCGGGTAGCTCTGAAAAGCCCATGATAAAGCCCAACTTCTTGAATGATCATTCTCCTCAACGAAGCTTCTGCTCTAATTCATTCACTTAGTTTTTTTTTTCCTCCGATCAGATCCAATTTCACCGAAATTATCAACGCCTTCCTTTCTCCGCCTGCCTCCGCCACCATGTCTCTCCGACGCACCATCCTCGATCTCCATCGCCAATCCCACCATCTCTCTCTCGCAAAGTCTCTTCCTTTCTCGATGAGTCACATCTCATCCGCATCCGCCGCTTCCGCCGTGCGAAACCCACTGGGAAGAGACCTCTCCTCGATCCCCTTTTCCCTAGCCCAGAAACTCAAACCGGATTCAACCAATCTTGTCACTGATCGTTCCATTTCTTCTCATCGGCAATCTGATCTCAACAAGGCAGCGAGATTCTCTCGTCTCTCGTCTTCTCGAGGTTACAGTAACGCATCTTTCTTACCGAAAATCCATTTATTGTATCACATCAATGAAGGAATGGAAGAAATTTTGGCGGATTATGTTCACCAAGAAATGACCAGAAACTTGATGGTCATTTCTTTGGGATTGTTCCAGTTTATCGTTATCAAAGATATTTTCTTGTTTCTTTTCTGAGCAAGAAAATATCATTTGGAATAATCTCTGTTAATGAATAGTGGGCTAAAAAGTCTTTCGTATGAATAAGAACAATGATGCAATCGCATCTTTATCCTTCAAACTTCTATGTGTTGATTCATTTTTCTTGTTATCTCAAGTTTGTAAATGGCTTGAGTGGAATTTGTAAGTTTGTTTACTTTATCGTTTTGAGTCAGGAGTATGTTCCTAAAGCTTTGAAGGGATGTGTTAAGACTCTGTTAAGCTTTTGATTGAATAATAACGACAACTTTCTCAAGTTTATTCTTTGTAATTTCATCAAATTTGTGATCTCTAATCTCTGTTGAGCTTGATTAATCACTATGTTTGCATCTCTTTCTCAACGTTTATAATCTCTAGTAGTTGTGGTTTTCTCTAAGTACAGATGATAATTTGGAACTTTCAGAGTTAATTAAAGGCAATGGCGACTTCTTGATACATGAGATTACAAAGAAATAAGGTATCAAATTGTATTTTCAGATGTTCATGAACCGGGTAAGATTCAACTGTACCAATATTCATGTTCATGTTACATAAATGAAACATTGAATAGAACAGAGATGTGAAACGAGTCAAAGGAAAAGAAATTAAAGGCCCAGCTCTTAAATTATAGGCCCATACAAATGGATATAATTACGATTGAGTCTCTGCCTTGGTTTCCACTCCAAGGTGAAAATATTTTATCTACCGTCACCAGATACGTAGGGTAAATAAATAAAATCAATCAACGTAACTGCCGCACATTAAAAAAGAAAAGTACAAGAAGCTTCCTAATACGCGTCATCTACACATACGAGCGTCATCGACACATACGAGTTGCTGACACGTGTCCATCTTCCTCTTTTTCCTTTATGAAAAACCTCTCTTTCTCTCTCATAAACTAAACTCTTTTGATCTGAGTTTCCGGAGCTGCGAATGATTTGTACGCCATTGGTTAACCCTAACTCTCTGATTTTGCTATAATTGGATCCTCCTTAAAGCTCCACGTCTTGTCTCCTTTTCCTCTTTGGTTCTTTCCTTCTGGTAAGAATCCGCTCTCTCTTTTTTTTTTTTTTTTTTATATGGTCCGTCATCGATTTGTTCTTCTCCCTTTTTAAATTCCTCGATTTGCTTTCTCTACCAACGATTCGTGAAACATCATCACCTGTATTAGCCATCGATCCCTGATCTGTTTAGATTTTGATCTGCTCTTTTTGGAAGGTGAAGCAATGGATTTGAGATTTTAGGGATTATTGCGGTTTCTTGTATATAGCGAGGGATTTTGTCTCAAGACATCGAATCCTGTTTTGTTTTTTTTTCCGTAACAAGTTCGTAGATTCTTGAAGCCTTTGGAAGTTTTGAAAAGATGTCATCAGCTGGTGTAGCGATAAGTCCGGTTCGTAGCGAGCCTTTGATTATGCCACTGGTCCGTGCGAATTCTTGTATTGATTCTTACCCAGACGAGACCATATTGATTTACCTTACACTCCCTGGAACTGTGATGCCTATGCGAGTGCTTGAGTCTGAGTCGATTGAGTCTGTTAAGCTTCGGATTCAGTCTTATCGTGGCTTTGTAGTGAGGAATCAGAAACTTGTTTTTGGGGGACGAGAATTAGCAAGGAGTAATTCTAATATGCGTGATTATGGTGTGAGTGAAGGAAACATTCTTCATTTGGTTCTCAAGCTCTCTGATCTTCAGGTTCTTGATGTTAAGACTACGTGTGGGAAACACTGTAGGTTTCATGTGGAGAGAGGGAGAAACATTAGTTATGTGAAAAAGCAGATTTTGAAAAAGCGTGGAGACTTTGTTGATCCTGATGAGCAAGAAATACTTTATGAAGGTGAGAAGTTGGAAGATCAGAGTCTTATTAATGACATTTGTAGAAACGATGACTCGGTTTTGCATCTGCTTGTGCGGAGATCTGCTAAAGTTCGTGCTAAGCCTGTGGAGAAGAACTTTGAGTTGTCTATTGTTGCTCCACAAGCAAACAATAAGAGAGGTCGTAAAGCTGACAACATTGTGCCACCAAGTAAGCCTTCTGATCACCTCTCTTTAGAGCCGCTCGTCATTAACTCAAAGGCCAAGGTACCTGTGGTGGTTAAAGATATGATTAAGTCTGCTTCTGATGGTTTAAAAAGTGGGAATTCTCCGGTCCGGTCAAGAGAAGGTACGGGAGGAGCTTATTTCATGCAGAGTTCATCGGGAAACAAATTTGTTGGTGTATTTAAACCTATTGACGAGGAACCAATGGCTGAAAACAATCCGCGGGGTTTACCACTTTCGCCAAGCGGTGAAGGGTTGAAGAAAGGTACAAAGGTCGGAGAAGGTGCATTAAGGGAAGTTGCGGCTTACGTTTTGGATCATCCCAAAAGTGGTGAAGAGAAAGGTTTTGCTGGTGTACCTCCCACAACTATGATTGAATGTTTGCATCCCGAGTTTAACCATCCCAAAGGAATCAAAACCAAGATTGGGTCACTCCAGATGTTTACCGAGAACGATGGCAGCTGTGAAGATATGGGTCCAACTTCATTTCCAGTGGAGGAAGTTCATAAGATTTCAGTGTTGGATATTAGACTGGCTAACGCAGACAGACATGGTGGGAACATTTTGAGGAGCAAGGACGAAAATGGAAAAATCGTTTTGGTTCCTATTGATCATGGCTACTGCTTGCCTGAAAGTGTAAGCACTCTATTTTCTTCTTATATCTACTTTTACTTATAATGACATTGCTATGAAACTAACTTGTGAATGTGACTTGTTTTTGCCTTTTGGAACAGTTTGAGGATTGCACGTTCGAGTGGCTTTATTGGCCACAAGCCCGAAAACCATACTCTTCCGAGACGTTGGACTACATAAGATCACTGGATGCAGAGGAAGATATCAATCTCTTGAAGTTCCATGGATGGAAAATGCCATTGGAAACAGCTCGAACACTCAGAATTTCAACGATGCTTCTGAAGAAAGGAGTGGAAAGAGGACTAACAGCATATGAGATTGGAAGCATAATGTGCAGAGAAACACTAAGCAAGAAGTCTCTAGTAGAGGAAATGGTTGAGGAAGCTCAAGAAGCAGTGCTTCCGGGGACGAGCGAAGATGCCTTCCTTGAAGCTCTATCTATTGTGATGGATTATCATCTCGATGAGGTGGTTCGCCCTCAGGAACACTAGAATTGGTTCCTGTCTTAACTCAAAACTCTGGTACATACACTCTTGGTTGCCTTTATAAACCTGTTGGATTTTGTGTTTTTAAACTCTTTTTTTTTTCTTTCTGTTCATTTGTGTCATATTTGGACATGTTCAAGCTGTTTGTTAATTTCGCTCAGACATATATCCTGGTAATGACAATTTAAGTGTTTACAAGAGGTGTCGTTTATTTCTCTTTGTAACATTTATCTCTTCTTTACACTTTATATGTTCTCAAAGCACAAAGATTAGCAGAATCAGTTCCCAATTAGAATAGTTCTTTAGGCAAAAACCAATTGTGAATACAAAGGAAATATTTGTGTCTTCGGAGAGATTCCTCTTTTCTAATGTTAAACAGCAACATCATTCTATTCCCAGATCGTTTATAACAACATAACAAATCAACTTCTTCCGTTCGACATGGAAGATCTTTAAGGGTGGCTCAAATCAAATTAGTTAGAAAGCGTTTCTTCATCATCAAGAAATTTGATTATTAAAACCATAGATTTAGTAAGCAAAAGATCAAATAATACTCTTAAAAATAGGAGAGCCGTAGTTAGATACATTTTTATTGTTATTTATTATTATTTATTTTTTGTATGATTGTGAAAAAATCCATAGTTACGCATATTTGAGTAGAGATGTTTTATTGTTATTTTAACAATATGATGGATTTTGTGCTTTAAATTGGATCCACTCTGTTACAGCCAAAACACGTGTGAATGCTTTCAAATCCGCTGTGTGGTGTGTTGACACGTTCCAGCTGACTCGTGGCATCAAACTAGCTAGAAGATGGAGAAGACTAAGAAGGAAGATGGAGAAGCTGAGTAAAGAAGACAAGAAGCAAAAGGAACGATGGAGAATGAAAAGACTTCCACACGAGCAAGTGCTTCAGCCCGCAAAAGATTTCTCAAGCGAAGCTCTTGAGAATCTCCCAAACAAGTGAACATTTCTGAACTCCACATGTAAAAACTAAAAGGTGGAACTGCAGGGAATCGAACCCCGTGCCTCTCGCATATGAGCTACAACCCCTTTGTGTTAAATTTGTCTGTTTATTTTAATTAACTTTCAACATGGAAATAAGAATTTTTTTTTTTGTCGACCAAATATGCATTTCAAAGGGCTTAAAGGCCCAAAACTACAAAGGGAGCTTTTTAAAATTAGAATTACAACATAAGATAGTAAGCCCAAAGTGGCCCAACAAAGGTGACAGAATCACCAAAGACAGCCACGTGTAACCCTAATTTGAGCCGAACAAAACCTTCGCTGCCCCACAGCTTCACCGCTTCATCTCTCCACCGCCATCAGCGTTTTCTGGCAGGATGCTGAAGATTCAGGTGAGTAACGTAGAGCTTTGATGTTCTATTCACGCCAATAACTCCATTTACACTTGACTTCTTCTACCAACTCCTTCTCAGAATCAAATAACAAATCAGGTAAAATTCTCTGCCGAATCATCATATACACCTGACGCATCACCTGTCACGGATAAGGAAGTCAAGCTCCCGGTCAAGGAGGATGACCCAATCTTCAAGGACAGAAGATCCCAATTCACTATCATCAAATCTTGGTCTTGTCTCTAAGGATGCAAGCACCGATTCGTAAAAAGGAGGATTTTTGCCGGTGCAAGGTACCATCGCCGGAAATGAAACCACCGGAGAAGAAGTGACAGTCATGCCTTTAAAATTCGATGAATTGTATCAACCTGAAACAATCAATTGATTAAGAACTAATAAGCACAAAGGCATGGATCAACCGGCATAAGTCGGAGAGAAACCGACATAAAGCCGGAAGACCACATGACAGAAGCCGGAAATTTACACAAAAGAGGAGAAAAAACTCTCTCGCTCTGAAGGATATAGATGAGATAAGAGAGAGAGAGAGAAAAAACTCCGATTCACCGGAAATCTCCACTTAGAGAGAATTCCGATGAATAAAAACAGAGGGCATGTATATTAGTAGTTAAATGGAAATAAGAAATAATGAATGTGGATGTGTTAAAAAAACTTGAATTATGTATGGATCAAGAATGAAAAATAAATAAATCATATATTCTATTCGCTAAAATAAATTTTCTTAAAATTTGTATTTTTTTTACGACCACTAAACTTGTCTATTTAAGATAATATATTTTTGACAAAAGCCAATGCTTTGTCATTACAATGTCCTCATCTTATTAATCTCTTACTTGTTATTGTTTTCTTGACAATAGCTTTGTAGGTACTTAGGCCATGATCAATGGTGACATTCCCAGATCTTAAGAAGGGATCTTAAAATTTTTAAATAATTAAAATAAGAGTTAAAGGGTCTTAAGTTTATCAAAGTGTCTTATTTAAGATCTTTTTTTCTGAAATAAGAACGGACAGGTGGCTATTTATTATTGGAGAAGGAAAAATAAAGAGGGGAAAAAGAGAAAAAGGTGGTGTAATCGGTCTCTCTTTCTTTCTCTCTTTCTTCGGTTTCTCCGGAGGTGGTTTGAAATCGGAGTCAATCTTCCGATTTGAGGGAAGAAATCAATGGGAAATGGCGTGATAAATGGTGGATTCTCCGATTTGAGGGAAGAAATCAAGGAAATCGCAAGCTCCAGGCTTCTTCCTTCCGCCCTCTTCGATCCTTTATGAAGGAAACAAAAATGACGTCGTCGTTGGTATCACCGTCTCACCGTAGAAAACGGCGTCTTACTCACTTCTTCTACGCCGTACTCGCTTTCATCATACTCGCCGCGCTCATCTACGGCCACGATTTCGTCTCTTTCTCCCGTCGATCTCTTCACTCTCCAACGATCCTACAACAATCTACAATCGTTGTTGTAGTGGACGAACCTCCTCCGCCTCCACCACCATCTCCTCCACCGCCGTCTCCTCCACCGCCATCTCCTCCACCACCATCTCCTCCAGAATCAAATTCAGATATGCGTATCTGTTTTATTCCCCTAGTTCTCCACTCTTCTCCAGCCGCAAAAACCGATCTATTTTTGCAAGACCGCTTAGCTCAGGTAAGCGTTTCATACTCCTCTACGATCTCTGCTTCCTTATTCTTTGATCGATCTTCGATGAAACAATTTCGATCCGTTTTCGTTTTCTTCTGCTTCATTACTTTCAGATTTATGCTTCTTTACATGTATCTTTTTGGATTTGACTCTCTTTATTGACAGTGCAATCGAATTGAACTTTTTTCCTTGCTGATTTTGTACAGTTTCTGGTATAAACGATCTGGCTTTTCAAAATTTATGTTGTGCGATTGATTGTGTTTTTAGATTTATATGAGTGAACTTGATTGATCTCTGGCTCTACAACATATGTTTGTAATTGTTGCTTTTAATTGTGAATCGGTAATTCGGGAGCGGTGTAACAAATCCATTGTTCAATTCTTCTTTTGTAAAAGTCGGTGAACTCTCGGATTGTTTGTTAGAGCCATCTTGAATGAATTGACCCGCTTAGCTCATAGTATAGAGCACCACAAATTTTGTGTGCTAGAAATCGGTTCGACTCCGATAGCGGATTTTTGACATTGATCGTTGTGATTAAATATGAATTTAATATTGATGTATATACTTGTCGTAACTGTTTTTATTGATTCATTTTCATTCATCTTTTTGCAGTTTTTATTGACAAGTAGCCATGGGTAAAGAGAAGTTTCACATCAACATTGTGGTCATTGGCCACGTCGATTCTGGAAAATTGACCACAACTGGACATTTGATCTACAAGCTTGGTGGTATTGACAAGCGTGTGATTGAGAGGTTCGAGAAGGAAGCTGCTGAGATGAACAAGAGGTCTTTCAAGTACGCCTGGGTTTTGGACAAACTTAAGGCTGAGCGTGAGCGTGGTATTACCATTGACATTGCCCTGTCGAAGTTCGAGACCACCAAGTACTACTGCACAGTCATTGATGTTCCTGATCATCGTGATTTCATCAAGAACATGATCACTGGTACCTCCGAGGCTGACTGTGCTGTCCTCATCATTGACTCCACCACTGGTGGTTTTGAAGCTGGTATCTCCAAGGATGGTCAAACCCGTGAGCACGCTCTTCTTGCTTTTACCCTTGGTGTCAAGCAAATGATTTGCTGCTGTAACAAGGTAACTACATTATGGTGTACAGATATGCCTACAAATGTCTACAAATGTCTCCCAAATGTTGGGCATTCGAACTCGACTTCGTGATAGAAACAAGCATCAACAATTGAAAGATGATTTGGTTCAACATGTATGGCAATGGCGACAACGTCAACATTAAAATTCACCGTTCTTTTTCTGTTTATGATTTGGAACATTATGTTTTCCATTTTTTTCTTTTCATGTATATTTAAATATTTTTTAAAAAGTTTTTTTTTAAATGCTTTTATAAATTAAAATGAATTTTTTTTAAGACACTCAAATTAAGTGTCTCCATTGTAAGTGTTCTTAACCAAAAATGTTTTAAACAAAATAAATTAATTAAATTTAATTCACAAATAACTTAAGACACCCATTATGGTGTTACCATTGTACATGCCCTTAGTATTGACAATACCAATGCTTTGTTTTTATTTATTTGTTAAATTGCCTTTATGATATGAGTTCCATGGACCTTGGTATAAATATTTTGTTTTCCTAGTAAGTGTAAAGGTTCTCATTTGAATTTGCCGATTAATTCTTTTTTGGTTCTCATTTGTATTTGACAAGCCTTTTTTGGTGAATTTAACAAGCTTTATAAGTCTTACATGCCTCCATTCAATTTCTAACATTTGTTTCTTAGCGAGCATCATCTACAGAGAACACGTACGGCTGCTGCCAAAAATAAAATAAAAATAAAGAACAAGTACGACCTTTCTATAGATCCTGATTCTTGATCACACTATAATATTCACTTTTTAAAAGATAATAGATAGGTATCTCTAAGGTTAAATTGTAACAAGTCTTCATGTCCCTCCCTTAGTACCAAAACCACAATATGACTTTCTCAAAACAACTCTTCGTTTTCTTCCTCTTCTTCTTCTTCCCTCTCCTACACGCTTCACAACCAAAAGAATGTTCTTCTTCCTCATGTGGTCATGACGATGTCCATGTACGTTTCCCTTTCTGGTTACTCTCAAAACAGCCCGAGTCCTGTGGCCACGTGGGATTCAGTCTTCTCTGCACAGTTAGTCAGAGTACAGCTCTCAAACTTCCTAAGTCCGGAACATTTCTTGTCCGAGAGATCGACTATATAAGCCAGCAGATTCGTCTCTATGACCCTGAGAATTGCTTGGCGATAAAGCTTTTGACCTTTGACATTTCGGGATCCCCTTTCTCTCCTCTATACCTTGTCAACTACACGTTCTTGAGCTGCCCTAATGAGGTTGCTAAACCGCCCGGGTTTGACTCCATCCCATGCCTAGGCAATTCAACGACCTTGTTCTTGGCTACGACTAGTTCGGATCTTGCGAAATCTATGCTGCCTTCTTGTCAGATCGTCAAGACATTAGCTGTTCCGGTTTCTCGGCCTGTTGTTGCCAGAAAGTCAAGATTCTCGACTGATGTCAACGATCAAGACCTTTGGCTGAAATGGGATTCTCCAAGTTGCAGCGATTGTGAGAGGGATCGTTTGAGATGTGGATTCATAAGCAATGCTTCTCTTGAAGTCAAATGCTTCCCTTTTGAAAAATCCGGTACGTATCACTCCAATTCTTTCTCTTCTTATGACTCCATTATTTGTAATGATTAATGAATAAAGATTCGAATAAGATGTCTAATGTCTTTGTGGAATTCTTCAAATCGATCGAAGGAATCATTGTTTTTCTTTGGGGGTTTTCAAAGAATTATTCACTCATTAAACAACTATAAAAAAAAATCTAGTTGACATTAGATTTAACATTTTGCCATTGACTATTGATTAACTTATTATTTAATTACAATGTTCAAAGGATCAAATCCAATCATTTCACATCACACGCTAGAATGAAGAAGAATAATACGTATATATAAGACCTTATAATATACGGATTTGGACAATAATAGTACATATACATGGCTTATTAATTATATTCGACCTTTGAAAACGTGATTTGGTAGGCAATAACAACACAGGATTACAAGCGCTTAAAATTATAAGCCTGACCATAATCGGACCGGCCACAGTCTTTGCTACTTGTATTGGTATCGGAGTCTGCACCTCCGAGAGTTTCAATTCCCGGAGACGACGAAACGTGGCTATAGCCGAGGCTGTAACGCTGCAGCCAAACGGAGTTATAGTCACGACGGGTCTTGACGAATCTACAATAGAATCATATAAGAAAATGGAATTAGGAGAGAGTAGAAGATTACCTGGAACTAATGATATTGTTTGTTCCATTTGTTTATCGGAGTATAAGAGCAAAGAGACCGTGCGGTGCATACCAGAATGTGATCATTGCTTCCACATTGATTGTATAGATGTGTGGCTCAAGATTCATGGTTCGTGCCCTCTTTGTCGGAATTCGCCTTCTTGAAGCTGTCTGAATTGTTAAGAATCTATCAGCCGATTATACTCTAGAAGAAATTTTTTTAGATTGAGTTGATGGAAGGTTTTGACTTTTTAAGGTTGTAATGAATGTAATAGCTTTTGTGTTTAGTTTCTCTATCTTAAGCTTTGTTTATGTATTGTAAAAACAATCTTAGTGAAAAAGTCAAAAAGATAACATAGAAGAAGTATATTTATCTATGCAAAGAGAAAGTTACAAAAATTATAAACAATTGGTGTATGTTGTATATTTGAAATTTATACTTTATCAAGTTTTCTAAAAATTGTTGGTGATAAAATATCAATTTTCTTAAAGATTCCAATATATCTAAAGTAAAACATACTCCATTTACAAAACATAGATTAGATACTTCCTTTGACTTTTCTTCTTAAAAAAAGAGACTTCTGACTTTCCTCTTAGGACTAAATTATGTATGAGAATGGTTAAACTCTTCGATAGAATTATCGTTTAATATGAACAACAGAACAAGTAATAACATCTTCCTTAGTTCCCAACAACATTATGACATTCTCAAAACAACTATTCCATTTATTTTTCCTTCTCCTCTTCCTCTTCCCTCTCCAACACGCCTCAAACCCTAGTAAATGCTCTTCTTCTTTCTCGAGACCACTCAGATGTGGACCCTTAGAAGTCCCCATCCGTTTCCCTTTCTGTGACCACGCAAGCTTCGATCTCCGTTGCACCGATATCAATAAAACAGTCCTAGAACTTCCTATGTCCGGAACATTTCTTGTCCGGGATATCGATTACAGAGAGCAACAAATTTATATCAACGACCCTGGAAACTGTTTGGCTAAAAGGCTTTTAACCTTCAACATTTCAGGAACTCCTTTCTCTCCTCGCTTCCATATCTTCTACACGTTCTTGAGTTGTCGTAATGAGGTCGTGTTGCCGTCTTGGTATCCGTCCATTCCTTGCCTAAGCAATTCTACAACCTCCTTCTTCGCCACATCTAATTCTGTTCTCGAACAGTCTATGATTCCTGCTTGTCAGATCGTGACGAGACTTCATGTTCCGGCTGATTTGTTGTTTGGAGAAACGAGATTCTCGAGTCTCAGCAATCAAAGCCTCCTGTTGGAGTGGAAGTCGCCTAATTGCAGAGGTTGTGAGATAGATTCCTTATGTGGATTCAAGAATAAGACCTCCCCCGAAGTCAAATGCTTCGGTGCTAAAAAACGTGGTACGAACTCAATTGTTTCTCTAATTCTTCTTATTCCCTTATTTGGTCCAACAAAAATCCGTTAATAGTAATTAATGATGATGAAAGGCTTCCTGTCTTGATGGACAGCTTCAACCCCAAGTAAGGTTTAGGTTTAGGTTTTTCAAGTAATTATTGACTCATTAAGCAAGTATAGGAAAATCATAGTAGGAATTAAATTTGACTATGACAAAATTGACTGTTCTATTCCGTTTTAAGAAAATATCAAATCCAATATTTTCTCATTCCACACGCTACAATGAAAAATGTCGTACTCCATTAGTGACATTGGCCGCAGAGTACAAATACTATATTTTAAGTGTTAACTATTAAAATTGGTATTTGGTAGGTCATCTAAGCAGAGGAGTAGTAGCAGTACTTATATGTTTGTCCATAATCGTAGCAGTCACCCTCTTTGCTACTTGTATGGCTATCCGCATTTACAACTCCCGAAGGTTCTATTCCCAGAGACGACGGAATTCCTCTGTCTCAGCTGCAACCATAACGCAGCAACCAAGAGAGATTATGGCCACGAGGGGTCTTGACCATTCTACTATAGAAACATACAAGAAAATGGAGTTGGGAGAAAGTATAAGGCCTCCGGGAACTAATGGAATTGTATGTCCGATTTGTTTATCAGAGTATGCGAGAACAGATACCGTACGGTTCATACCGGAATGTGAGCATTGCTTCCACGTGGAATGTATTGATGTGTGGCTCAAGATGCATGGTTCGTGCCCTGTTTGTCGGAATTCACGCGCGTGAAGGAAATGCTGATTTTTGAATGCCACTAATTATTGTGTTTTGTTTTTGGTAAACATATATGAATAATGAATGTTTCTATCTATGTATGTTCTTGATTAAAGGTTAATGCTATTGTTTGTTTATACTATTTGTTTATCGGACTATGCGAGCAAAGAGATTTGATGTGTTACACTTGGTTTGAATTCGACTTCTCCCGGCGCCTTAAGCTTGTTCTAAAATGTTAAGAATTTATATGGACCACTATGATCACAACGAGCATTTCAGTAACATTTGTGGTTCAAGCAAGGCAAGAATGAGGAAGCTAAGAAGTGTTACAATAACTTGTCAGCAATGAAGCTGAGGAGTGAGGACAATGGAACTCTTGCAAGCTTGGGCTTACAAAACCCAAAAACTAGTGATAGTAACTTGTTAGCAATGAAGCTGAGGTATTAGAGAGATAGAGACACGAAATGTACCCCAAGTGTTAATTTTCTAAACTAATTTACCCATAAGGCGTGTTGCTCTTTAACTTTTCAACTTGAAATGATCTTCTCTCAAATAATTGATTCATGTTAGTGTTTAACAGTGTTTTAACTAGATTCAATGTTTTGTCTATGAATCTGTTATGTTAATTACAGTAATCTGCAAACAGAGATGCTTTATTGGCAAATATTGAACTTTTACTGTATAGGGAGTGAGATTAACACAGATTCTTAAATTACGCTTTACTTAAATACAAATTGTTTTGAAGAAACATAAATATTATTAACCACAAGTTTATCTGCTAATCGCGCAAAAAAATTCAACGGAAAAAAAAAAATGAGACACATTTTTTTTGTCCTAAAAAAAAATTATCAAAGGAAATAAATTAAACAAAGATTAGCAGTTAACAACCTGGAAATGATGATGATGATCATCATCAATCAATCAATCATCTTCACCTTCATCAATCGTCCATCGCAGCTGCTGATGAGATCTGCTCGGTTCCTCCGACGCAGCAGCATCCACCGGTAAATCAGATGCCAGGTTTGAGAGAGAAGAAGACGATGAAAGCGATTGGAGATTAGAAGAAGACGATGATGAGGGGAAGAGATTTAGAGCCATGATGTTGCCTTCGCTCCAAGACCGCCGGATCGGGAACGAGATGCTCTCTGAGCTTCCATGGCGGCGGCAAGGCGGCTTTCGCTGGTTTTGATTTTTCCCAGCGCCGCTAGATTTATCGTGAAGCGCACAACCGCAGTTTTTGTGGTAAGGACGCCGCTCGATGGCGGAATCGAGGCCAGAGATACAACCTTCGAAGATACAGCGGAATATTCCGTCGGCGGCCATCGTTGGCTGATTTTTCGAGATCCGGTGGAGAAAAAAAAGGTAAGGATCTGAATCTTTCGCGAAACTCGATTTAACTATTTATGTCATATTTTGTGTAAATGGGCTTGGGTTTTTAATAAAACAGCTAAAAGACGTCGCGGAATATAAATCTGAGCTATTGCATAAAAATCTTGGCTTAATTTTGATATTTCTCAAAACGACACGTAACTTTGCCCAGCCTGGCATTTACTAAAACGACGCACATTTTAGTTTCCTTTTTCATTTGAACAACGGCCCAAAAAGTTTGCCAGTCTGGCTTTAGGACTAAACGACACCGTTAGGAGTATCACGTTTAAGACGACAGTTTAATTTTCAACGGCGTCAGTTTGCCAGCGTGACGTTACCTAAACGACAGCGTTCGGATTTTCAGTTAAACGACGACGTTTGGGGTTTCCGCTGTCATATAAAATGCCGATTTGAAATATTATTACTTGATCACTGAGATCGGAGAAGAAGAAGAAAGAAAGAGCGTCTTGGAGATAAAGAGAGATTCAGTTTTGCGATCGTCTCTTAGATTGAATTAGGGTTCAATGTTTCCGAAGACTAGGAGATTCCAACGAAGATTTACGTTCAGAGACCTCTTTCATCGATGCTTGATCCCAGTGATTATAGGGTTTCTCAGCTCTCTCGTTTTTGCCGCCTTCTTAACCGGCTACTTACTTCACACGCGTTCATCGTTTGGTTTGTTTTTTTGTTTTCTCACAATTCTTTCGAATCCTTGATTGCTTTTCTTTTCCAATCTCAGTCTCATTTTCTGTACCTTTCACATTTTCCTCCCAAGTTCTCTGAGATTCATGATTGGGAAGATCACATGATGATCGGAGATTTATGATGAAATCAGTTTTTCTTGTATTGTGTTATGATTTTGGTGAATATCTGGAGTTAGTGGCGATAAGAGGCATGAATTCGCATTCCTCATTGCTTAAAGTTTGGGTAATTCTTGGAAGCATGTTCTGATTTCTGCAATTCTTTCAGATAAAGACAATATTGGGAATAACTTCATCGACAAGGTAAAAAGTTATAAACTTGATATATTAACATCATCATCTTCATTGTACTGAAAGAAATATTGAAAGAAGTTTTTTTGAAATTGATGTTTTCAGGATCTTAACTGGAGAGAATATGAAGCTCTGCAATCTGTTGGATCTATTTTCTCAAAAGAGGCAACTCCCAATTTTGCTGTTGTGTATTCTTTATTTTTGTTGCTAAAAGTAACTTACAAGCGTTTGAAATTAGGTCCTTGGTGTTCTCAATGCCACCACATCCAATTTGGATCCTTTGAGTCTTGAATACTTAAGGAAGAAGAATTCGGTTGAGAGTTATGTTTCTTCCGAGGTACATATTAACTTATCATCATTATTCAGTTGATGATACTTATGGTTCTTCTCTACTTTCTTGACCTGTAAGTTACTGATGCTTGTTGTTTGAACTATGAAGGGCAACAAGGACCAAATGGTTCCTGGTTTTGGCCATGGAACCTGGATAGGAAAAAGATTCCAAATGTTGAATGATACAACAGAGATGTTGTCTGAAAGGGTAACTTTCATCTTTCTTTACGCCATTCACATGCGTGACATGTTTGCTTTATCTGATTGTTGTGTTTTTTTTTTCAAGAGCCTGAGAAAGGAAAGAAGAGTGAAGCGTGCAAATGAACTGATGAATGATGATACTATTAAGAAGTTTGAGAAGGCAGCAATCGCACGTTCTAGATCTGTCGATTCTGCAGCACTTGGAAACTACACCATTTGGAAAAATGAATATCGGAAGGGCAAGACTTTTGAAGATATGTTACATCTGATGCAAGAACAAATCATTATGGCACGAGTTTACAGTGGCCTTTCAAAGATGACAAACAATCTCGTCTTGCACCAAGAACTGGAAACACTACTAATGAAACTAGCATCAGAGGAAGAATTGACTGATATTGATCAGCAGCAGAGGTAATCTCATAAGCAGTGTTCTTAAGATGAGAGTCATGAAATGGTCTAGTCTAAATTGTTTGATCCTTTTTGTTATTTTAGCAGACTTCTTGATACTGTCAGAGACGTGGGACAAATACTGGCTAGAGCTAGCGAGCAGCTATATGGATGCAAATTGGTGACAAATATGCTGAGAGCAATGCTACAAACAGCTGAAGACGAACTCGAGTACACGCAAACTTATATAACTTTCTTGACACAGCTGGCTTCCAAATCACTACCAGATGCTATCCACTGCTTGACCATGCGCCTGAATCTAGAGTATTATCTTCTTCCTTTACCAATGAGAAATTTCCCAAGAAAGGAGAATTTGGAGAACAAAAAGCTTTACCATTACGCTATCTTCTCTGATAATGTATTGGCTACATCAGTTGTTGTCAATTCCACAGTCATGAATGCAAAGGTAATAATCAAAGATCACTAGTAAGACTCAAGAACAAAAGCTTTAAACTTACTGGGGTTTTTTTTTTTTTTGGCAGGATTCTTCAAGGCATGTTTTCCACCTTGTGACAGATAAACTCAATTTTGGAGCAATGAGTATGTGGTTTCTGTTAAACCCTCCTGGAGAAGCGACTATCCATGTCCAAAGGTTTGAAGATTTTTCTTGGCTCAACGCCTCTTACTCCCCAGTTATGAGACAGCTTGAGTCAGCATCTATGAAGAAGTTCTATTTCAAAACAGAGAGATCTGAATCAGTTGAATCAGGCTCAGAAAGCCTCAAGTACCGGTATCCGAAATACATGTCAATGCTTAACCATTTGAGATTCTACATCCCAAAAATCTTCCCAAAGTTAGAGAAAATCCTGTTTCTTGACGATGACGTGGTTGTTCAGAAGGATTTAGCTCCTCTGTGGTCCATAAATCTTAAAGGGAAAGTGAATGGTGCAGTAGAAACCTGTGGTGTCACCTTCCATCGCCTTGACACTTACTTAAACTTCAGTGATGAACACATTTCAGAGAACTTTGATCCTAAATTCTGTGCATGGGCTTATGGGATGAACATCTTCGATCTGAAAGAGTGGAAAAAGAACAACATTACAGAAACTTATCACTTTTGGCAAGACCTGGTTAGTTCTTCTTCTTGACTTTTGGTACTTATCATTCATCTCCAAGTGTTGTAGATTAAGTTAAGACTGATTTGTTATTCTTCTGTTTTTGCAGAACGAGAACCGGACTCTATGGAAACTTGGAACATTGCCACCTGGACTCATAACGTTCTACAAGCTGACACTAGCGCTTGAGAGCAAATGGCACTTACTTGGATTGGGTTATGACAAAGGAATAGATGCAAGGAAGATTGAAAAATCAGGTGTTATACATTTCAACGGACACATGAAACCATGGACAGAGATGGGGATTGCCAAGTATCAGCCATATTGGACAAAGTACATCAATTTTGATCATCCTTACATCTTTAGTTGCAAGCTATTCGAGTGAAGAAGTAGGGTACATACATAGCACATACATGCAGTGTAAGTATTGATTCTGAAGGTATAAATGTATAGAGAAAATATACTTCAAAGTGATCCATATTGAAATTAGATGCCTTCATATTGATGTATACATGATCTTGTAGATTGTTTCTTGTCTCATACGTTACATATAGCTTATTCAGTTCAAATGCATGAAATCGATACCATCAACTTTATTAGACCATTCTGGTGGTGTAGAACTCATATACCTACGAGCATATTCTGAAAAGAGTGTGAGAAACACAATAGTTTTGAAATCACCACTGCGGCTGAGTCTTAGGGCTGAGACCTGAGAGAGAGATCAAAGACTTGGCTCTGCTCTTCTGAGACCCATCAAGTTTAATATATTTTTCTTGTTTTTCGACCACTATATATAGCTAAAATTATGCATATTTTGGTTATAAAGAGGAACTTGGAAGGTTTCACTTCATTTAAAAAAACAATTCATGGCATCTCTATTATTAATGCAGAAAATACATTTAAGAATGTATGATCTTAATGTTCGAAAGAAATGAGTTTAAATGCCATTAAAATGAACCAAACACCTTTTCTAAAACTTGATCCTCTAACTCTCTTACAAAAGAAACTAACAGTAATTAGGAAAATAATGAAAAGTTCTAACTATTATATAATTATATTTTATATAAGTTCTAACTATTATTTTATATAAGTTCTAACTATTATATAATTATATTTTGTGCATCCCAGTTAAGGTTTTCATTTCATTAAAAAAAAATCCTCTCTATTATTATTAATTCAGAAAATACATTTAAGAATATGATTTTAATTTTCTAAAGAAATGAGTTTAAATGGCATTATAAATTAACCAAACACCTTTTCTAAAACTTGATAGAAAAGAAACTAACAATAATTAATTAGGAAAATAATGAGAAGAAAATGTAGTGTTGTAGATTAAGTTAAGACTGATATGTTATTCGTCTGTTTTTGCAGAAGGAGAACCGAACTCTATGAAAACTTTGTACCACTATAGCTAAAATTATGCATATTTTGGTTATAAAAAGGAACTTGGAAGGTTTTCACTTCATTAAAAAAAATACAATTCCTGTCATCTCTATTATTAAGTCAGAAAATACATTTAAGAATAAGAAGAATATGATCTTAATGTTCTAAAGAAATGAGTTTAAATGGCATTATAATTAACCAAACACCTTTTCTAAAACTTGAGACTCTGATTCTCTTAAAAAAAGAAACTAACAATAATGCCATTTTCTCACCTTCCTCAAGACGGTGAGGAAGGGATCACATACAGCCAACGCGGGAGAAGAAACATATGAAAGTCTGAATAGTGACCTTTTACGGCGGCGGCCCACTGGACAGCAAAACTCAAAGTGCCACAGTCGCTGGTATGGTCCAAGTTGCCTTTGTGTAAGTTAGTAGATGCCAAGCAGTGATGCATCTTCCTCTGCAGGTAAAGTGTATCACTATCAAAAGGGTTTATTACCAGCGGAATGTAATCGAAAGCGGTCGGCGAAGATATTTGAGAGACTAATTTCCATTCCCCGCTGTTAAGCCTCCATATTCTTAACTTAAGCTCTAAACTAATGTGCATATACATTAGAAACCCTTGACAAGTCCTGCAAATTCCTCTGTTGAAATCCTGTTTTTCATCTGAGTCGGGGAAAAGTATAACTTGGCATTGATCAGAGTCCGCGTAGAAATCATGTGATACAACAACTTCTTCATAATCTAAAGTCTCAGATGAATAAATAAGTAAGTTTGGGTCATGGAATCTAGGTCAATCTGTCATAACAACTTTATAACCTAAAACGACGCTGTTTCCAACTTGGGTAGCGAGTCCAGAAGGAGAAAACGTCTCAGATGTCCCTAAGTGAGAAAATGAAATCTGCTTTGTCCCTATTTAATCTACATGTCCCTCATTAAGTCTGTGAAGACGAAAATACCCTTTGGGTATAACTGAAAACTAGTTATACCCAGTTATACTATAACTACTCGGATTACTAAGTTTAACTGGGTACCAGTTATACTTAGTTATACCGAGTAATACCAAGTAATACTGTACCTACTCGGACTACTCGGTACAACTGGTATCCAGTTATACCCAGTTATACCACACATATGAGATTCGAACCCTGGTCGTGCGAAGCGGATGAGCGCTCGTAGCAAATACTTTTCCACTGAGCCATAGTGTTTTGTTTGGTATCACTTACAATTTAAACTATATAACATGTGGATAGCGCGCGTAGCAGATCATTAAGGGTAAATTTGTCTTTTTACGAGTGAGGGACTTTTCAGATTTTAGTTTTAGATTTAGGGACTTTTCAGATGTTGGCTCGTCCAGAAGGTCTGAATCTGAATCTGAGTTTTCCAATTAGGGGTCGAGGAGGAGGAGAGAATTAAACAGACGGTCGTGAAATCGGATTAACTACATACAAGGTTCGACTCTCTCCGGGCTCAGGTGTCAAACAGATCAAAATCAATCCGACATCCGTGTAAGTCACGACTCCAACCTTTCCTACATCTTCCCTCGACTCCAACCCGAATTTGTCGGTTATGAAAGAACAGATGTAAGAACCTAGAGATCGTGAAAGTCCCCAATTGTCGCATCTGCAATGAGCCAAGATTTCTTCCTGGGAGTGGCTGCATATGAGCGACCACGAAGAATGCGAGTTTTGATGTTGACAAAGGAAAAGCTCCCGGAGAAACGAAGCTTCCACTATTGATTTCCATTCATTGCAAACTAATTTGCAACTTGTGATGCTCTTTAGCGGTAATCTCGCTAGTATTATGCCCAATATATCCGAATTCAAGGAATTCACCATCTTCCGTTAGGGTTTACTCTGTTTCTTTCTCTTCTTGTTTTTTTGACGTATTAGGGCTTACTCTGTTTTTATCCTACGTAACTACGTTATCTATATATATTATAATATAAACATACATATATTTTTGACAGCATTGATATATTTTTATAAAGTATAAAAATATTTAGTTTCCTAGTTTTCTGAATAGTATAAAAATCTAAATCGACCATCATCGGATGTCCATGAAATGTTAAGTTTCAAAGGACTCTGTTTAACAAGGGTACTGTGGTCATTACAAATGTCTTGCATTGTATTCTCTAGCTGAGCTACTTATGTATAAGTCAAGAGTGATCCATATGACTATGAATTGGAAGTTGCCTTCATATTGATCCATACACGATCTTGTACATTATATTGTTTATTTGTCAGATACGGTACATTTATAGCTAATTCAGTTCAATGCAAATGTTCAACGGGAAATTTTCCTAAAACTGTCATCAACTCAATATCTTAATTTCTCGAGGATACTTGATTCCTTGTTCAGCATCGGCTAGTTTCAGCAAAACAAACCTAACATAAGATAATCTCTCACTTCTTGTTCCTTCGATCCTTGAGTTGTTTCTCCAGTGTTCTGATTCTCTGATTCAGAACTGAACTCCGTGAGATTCTTCTATCTGGAAAACTAGAAGATGACTCGGAGGAGGACATAGGAGGTTTTTCTTCAGCCACACTTTGCTCTTTAGGCTCGGGAAAGGAAAATGGCAAAGGTGAAGACGAAGACGATGATGGCTGCCTAGTAGAAGAGACGACAACATCTGGAAGATTCAATAGCCTCCGCACATCAGGATGTCTTATTCCTGCGTACATATACACAAGCAAAATAACAAATCAAAACTTACCTAATCTCACGTTTCAAAGAGAAAGAGCAATGTTCAGGGGACTTACCTAATCCATACACAAGAGTAAACAGGTTGGAAGTAAGCCAGTAACAGAACAATGCCTGCAGACAAAAATCATTCGTATTGTTGTAAGTGAAACATAATCTTCTTATGTTTTCAATGCTTATCAACATCAAAGAATCAACAGAGAAATAGTAATATTTACTTTTTCAATGCCTATCAAAATTGGAATAGAAAGAAAGGCAACGATTCTTGAGAATTTCTTCATAGTTCCAGCTACTGGATTGCCTTCAAGACCTTCCTGCATGTTTGACTATGGTAAAAAAAAAAAAAACTTGTGTTAGATGAATTAGTCCTGTCAGAAGAACCAACTACCAAAAGTAATTGAGATAAATCCGTGAAAAGTTTCCAGTTTTAGTTAGATTTAGAGGTCTGATTGTAAAACTCTGACTAACTTTCTACGTATGAAATAATAAATCGGCCATTCTCAATTCAGCTACGAATTCTGATGGTTCTTGATCCAATGAAAAACTTTCACCAAGTCAAAAGCTCAAAAAGTATCAGCACCCAGACAAAGCTCTTACCTCCACCATAATCAAGAAAGTCACTGCGGTGAGAAGCGGCAAGATATAAGTAGTATCTGCAGTGGTGAGATCAGTAAACCAAAGAGTTCCCCCGGTTTTAAATGATGGGACTTTCTCTGCCATATTCCTGATCTGTAGAAATGCATCAGTGAACACATAGAAAATAATAATCAGAGTCAACAGTTAAAGACTAAAGTATCTACATAAACATCTTACCGCAAAGAAAAAGCTGATGAAGATGGGACCTTGAATAATAAGTCCTTTGAGGGGGGTAAATGGAGTTACTCCATGTCTAAGCAAATCCACAAAACAATAGAAGCATATCAGTAAATGAGGAGCTTGAACTAATTCATCTCTACAAGTCATCCATTAAACTTGGACTTACTGTTTAAACAATAATTGCATTCGTCTTTGACCTTCTGCCATGGCTTCAGGATCCTGAGCCTAAAACATATTACAGCACAAGCAAAGGTCATAACAACGACACTCTAGAAACCTACTCATTATCAGAATAGAGGTTCAGACAAGTGGTAATTAGAAAAACTAGTTGGAACTTCATAGAAAAACTAGTTGGAACCACACAGAACACTCGAGAAAGTTAATCAATCAAGACTATAGTTCACAAAGCGATAATTAGAAAATCCTGATGGAATCACCCATTAGTACTAACAAAGAGAAGCTGAGTTTGTCTTATGTTAACATGAAACCACAAGACGTTTTTATTCATGACCTTGAACAATGGCAACAAACTCAGAAACAAACACGTACAAAGAACAAGTATGAGAAGGGACAGGAACAGCTTGTACCTTATCGCTCATCTCTTTTCTTAACTCCTCCAGCTGTGGCCTCAGAAGCTGCAAGAACATAATAGATAAATCACTAGTGTAAAATAGGCATATCCAAATGTATGAAAAATGCAAATCAGAGAACAAAATTTCTAAAACTGACATTGAGTTTGTAAGTAGCCTTTAGTTGATTCAAAAGAACGGGAATTGTAACTCCACGAATGATCACAGTTGTCAAAGCTATTGAAGCCCACCTGCCAAAAAAAATAAAATTAAAAACAGTTTTACCACTGATACATAAAAACAGAAGCGAGTAAAAATGAGCTTAAAAACTGTGAATACATATATATACCAGCTCAGGCCAGTAAACGAATGCACACCATCAATCAAATGCTGCAAAGCTGCAACAGGAAAAGCAGAATCCGCAGCTGCAATAGCAACCTCATTTACAGCAGGAACAGCTTGGCTAGTCGTCACAGCTTCGATGATTTCATCAGGCACAACTTCCGTTGCCACAAAATCGATACCATCAACTTTATCAGACCATTCCGGTGGTGTAGAAGAACTCATATATCGACACGAAGTCAATCCAAGACCCAATGGCCTAGCAAATGACTGATAATGCCTCTCCACAAACATAGAGCTAGGCTTGTTAGTCCCATTACGTGCAAAGACTTTGTGAATCATTGTATCTGAATTCGAAGAAACGGATTTAGTTTCGTCTTTATCATCACCAATGAGATGACCACATGATGGATAAACTCGTCTCTGTAAAAGATTAACTCTCTTCGTGATACCACGCAAGCAAGCCATAACGAAGATCCTGGTAAAAAAGAGTTCTCACTCAGTATAAAGCAACTACAAAAACACCAAAGATCAAATAAAACATTCGAATCAAAACCAGTCTAATAAGTTCCTCAATACAGATTAAAATCAATTGACACGAAATAATCATCAATTCCTGCTTTAACTCTACAGATAAGGATCCGTTTCTACACTTCCATTCCAAATTTTACAACATTTTCTTGAGAAAAAACGACGACTACAACATTCTGAAATCACTGAAAGTTTCAAATTACCTGATTGAATATTCTGAAGTTTTGAAATCACAACTGCATTCACAGTTCGGCTGAGTCGACTTGCAGTCTTAGGGCTAAGACCTGAGAGAGATCATCTACCTGACGACGACGACCATGGCCAACACAAACGCACCGTTTCATCTAACACACGGAAACGAAGGGTTTTTCGTCTATTTTAATGGGCCTCTGAACTTTTATTGGGCTTTATAGGCTCAATTCAGTGTCATGGATAAAAATAATAATAATAGCATAGGCAAGTTTATAATATTAAGATACTACAATTAAGACCAAAATCAATTCATTTCTACTCATATAATTTCTTTACAAATCACATGATTCTTCTCAGAGGGGAAGAATGGGAAATGATTTATTACAAACAAACAAACAATTTTTATTTTTTTATTTTTTTTGTAATCCTCTTCTCACACCAATGAGAAGTTGTTACTACCTAAAGAAAACTAAACCTCGAATTCTTCCCAGTTACAGCCTCGAATTACTACTCTTTTGCTTGTTCAAACATGCTTGGCGCTTTGACTTTTCTCTCATCGATGTCTGCATGAATCTTCTTGTCCAAATGATTTTCATCACCTAAACACACATGAAAAAATCATATAGCATAAGATACAAAACGAATAAAAAAAAAATACTAATTTTCCACAACATGGTTTGATAAAAAACTGAGAAAATCAGATATAAAGTAGCGACAGAAGAATATTACACATGAAAATAAAAATGATAAAAATAAGGAAGATTAGTTAGCAAGAGTGCAAAGAAACCAACTGTACCTGTCCAAAGCC
This sequence comes from Cardamine occulta, assembly GCA_028015245.1. Classification (NCBI taxonomy): domain Eukaryota; kingdom Viridiplantae; phylum Streptophyta; class Magnoliopsida; order Brassicales; family Brassicaceae; genus Cardamine; species Cardamine occulta. The sequence goes on along the minus strand of CM051374.1, from coordinate 23,778,956 downwards.
TCATCGAAACAGTCAGCATTAACATAGAAATGGTAGTTTGTCTTTTCAGAGGATGTATAAGCATTAGTACTGCCTCCATGCAACACCAACCAAAAATAAGAACAACATGAATTAAGATTCTGCTATTCAAACTCTACTTGAGAAACTACAAAACAGGAAAAATTCAACGTACCTAGGAAATGAGCTAAGCCTTCTAATCCTTGTGGGTCAGAGAAGATGATCCAACACTAATACTCATTGAAGCAGCACACTTGTATTCAATGAATCAAAGTTTTCGAATCAGTAAATGAATCCAAAATCTAATGAATCAATACCAGAAATCAAATCTTATCGATCTCACACCTTATCGATATCGGGATCGCTGATCATCAGGACCTGGAGCAAGTTCTTGATTACAATAATGCCGATATTCTCTGTTGTCTGTACGTGGCTTCAGTAGCTCGACACTTTCCACAGTCATGTTGGGTATTTCGATAATCATCTTTGTTCGATTACAACTGAGGATTAAAGTTTCGTCTTCACACAAGAATCTAAAACAAAACAATACCACCTCAGAAACATTCTAGCATGATATTTCTTGATGTAAAATTTAATTTTAAATTTTCGAAACGAACAAAAACCTGCAAATGGTCCGGAGTACATGGCTGGTCAGGAAATCTAGGGACACTTTTGTTGGTGTTTTGTATTTCCTGGGACATCCCTTCCACAAGATCTTGAATTTTATCAAGGACATGAAGAGCAAAGACATTAGCACAGATGTTACCTATTTAAACATTTTTATTTCCTTGAAAAAAGAATTTTGAGTTTTGTGTTAGCACCAAAGCATACCCTTCCCATATACAACCAGATGCATGATGTTGTCAGAATAGTGTTCTTCGTAGAATTTAATAAGCTCACTCCTTGTATCCACTCCTTTTGCTTGGGGTCGTACATAAAGTGTATTCATGTTCCCTAAGCACAAATCTCACGTATTAAGCATGAGATAAAAATTGGAATCACAACTGACTATTCATATGCATCAGAATAAATCTCATTCCATGAATGGCACTCAACAGCAATATCAATATAAAATAAAAATTAGAACAAAGACCTGTGCTAAATTTGTGATACGGATTGTCTTCTCTGCTTAGATGCTTCTGCAACTGTTACCAAGAAAATGATTCATGTCGCATTCCCCAACCATCAGAGAGTAAGTTCTTCTTTTTTTTCTGAATAAAGAAAAAAACTCGTTATAGTCTGTTTACTTGACGAACTGCTGCAACAGAAAATAAAATCGAACCTGAGTCAACAGCCTTAATCTCTCTCACGGTTGCATCAGCTGACATTAGTGGCTTGGTAAAGAACTGAGCAAACCTGATATAAGTAGCCACATAAGAATCTTACACAGGAAAATTAAAATGGTAAAAATAAAAGAAGATTAGTTAGCAAGAGTGCAAAGAAACCAACTGTAAATAAGAGAAGATTAGTTAGTAATCTCAGCAGTAAGTTGTATACTTTTCTAGACAATTCATAAAAAAAAAAAAAAGACAGAAAACTTTTACCATGAGATTGGTTTCATAGTCATTGATAATGGCATTCAAAAGACAGAAACTTTAACCATGAGATTGTTTCAAGCATGCTCTTACTTATGCTTACACTTAAAAGAGGATTTGATCCACTCCCAAGCTGGCGTACAGCAGTGAACTGTATAATAATACTTCTGCAAATGCATTTAAATATTTTTCCATAAATAATTGACAAAAGAAGATTCTTCAAACAACCAAATTATAGATGATCGATTGAGAACTAACAAAAGTTGGAACTATGAACTCACCTTGCGATCAAAGAATCTAACAGCTCTCGAATCCTGAAGCAAAGAACAATCAAAATGAGAATAGATAGAGAAATCATTAATAACTCCAACTCTGATTCCAAAACATATCATTTCCGAATTGAATCAGCCAAATTAATTGCAATTAGGGGGTTTATGCATTTCTATTTTTCCCAGAAATGGAAAAAAACGACCATTATTAGACCTTTCAGCAAAACCCATAAACCCAAATAAAACTTTTATACGAAAGTTCATTATATGCGATTCATTTCAGTAAAACCCATAAACCCAAATATAAATATTATACTGCTCTCGACCATTATTAGACATTTCACATTTCATTATATGCGATTCGAAGCTCTATTATGAAGAAGTAGAATAGCGGAGGCCAAGTTTTTTTCTTGGGTCAAAAGAGGTGATATATGTTGAAAGAAATGTGACCCGGGTCTAAAAGTGGATCGGATCTTGTTACATCTTAAGCTTATTATTATTAGTGAAAGATTAATAAATTAACCAATTGAAATTGAAAATGTGTTGGACAAATTTACGCTTCCTGACTTAAAAATTCGTCCTATAGATATAACTTTCCCGAGAAAAAATCTTTGCCGTTAAATCTCAGTTCTTCTGCAAAAGTCTCCGAACAAAGAAAAACTCAATCACTGCTCATATTTAATCGCCGCCGCTTCAAATTCTAATTCGCCGGCATATATAATCCCTCCTCAAGAACAGTGTTCTGCGATGGCTTCAAGTTCAGCTATGGTTTCTAATTCTGCGATGGCTTCAAGTTCACCGGCCACTGAAGCTTTTGACCAAGTAAAGAATCATTCAATCCAGTTTTTGATTTGTAATTTCGTTTTTGGTTCTTGATTTATTTTCCTTTTTTCTTTCTTTTACTTCTGTAATTTTCTTCGGAATTTGCAGCTGCGTCTCTTTTTATTTATAATTTTTGTGTATTTATTTTTTATTATTTGTGTATTTATTTAATTAGTTGACTTACCTTTAAAGATGATTAATCAGAAAACAAAATTGACTTCGGTTCTAACTATTATGTTGCATCACCTGCGAGATAAGATTAATCAATAATCATTTAATGGTTTCTTGATTTGTAATTTTTTTGTTGGGTTCTTGATTTATTTTCTTCCTTTTTTTTCATTTACTTCTGTAACTATATTTATCAGACTTCTTTGGAATTTATGCAGTTGAGTCTCTTTTTATTATTGTTGGTTTCTACTATTTCTAAGTTTGTAAAACGGAGATTGATCAGAATATGTACAAAGACTTGTGTTTGACTCTATAGCTGATTTTTTTCCTCTACTTGTTGACTTAATATAGCACGTTGCATTAGCTTCAACATCTTTGCTAGACCGAGCCAAAACCATTGGTCATATCATTTGTGGTATAGTATTTTCATTTTTTTACTTTTTTATAAAGATGATATCTAAAATAAAACCATAGGACTATATTTTTTTTAAATCCAATGTATTATACAGGTTATGCAGCGAGACTTTGGAGGGTAAAACTAATGATCTTGTGCACACTCATTTATGTTGTATTTTATTTTTTTTGTGTTGGAATATCAGTTATTCATTTTTTTTTTGGTTTCTTATGCAGATTGCGGGAGTTGCGCTTGTGTACAAATTTTAAATATATTGACCAATTAATTCTATTGTTTACAGGACTAGTGGCTTTTAAATTTGGAGTTTGCATGTATTGACGATTGGCATGTCAGAAGACAAAAAAAAGGGGACTTTTTTGTTTTTCCTTTTTTGCAACTAGAAGGGTTTTTCATACTTCACTAAACATTAGATCGGGATTAGGGTTTACTCTGATTTCACACTAACTTATCGTGAATGAGGAACGAGTCTTGAAGAGATTAATTCATCTCTACAAATCTTTGTTTTCTTCTTTTTTTCTTACGGCAATTCATCTCTAAAGTCATCCATAAAATAACCAAAAAAAATACTCGGAACTTCATCGAAAAAATTGCCAACCATGGACACATAACACTCTAGAAAGTTAATCAGTCACACATAACTATAGCTCACAAATTCATAATTAGAAAATCCAGATGGAATCACCCGTTAGTACTAACAACGAGAAACTGAGTTTGTCTTTTGTTGATATGAAACCAGAGGTCGTTATCAAGGCCTTGAACAATGAAAAACTCACAAACAGGTCACATGCCACAATTACAAAGAACAAGTAAGAGAAAGAGTAGGAACAGCTTGTACCTTGGTGCTTATCTCTCTTCTTAACTCCTCCAGTTGTGGCCTCAGAACCTGTAAGAACATTCTAGATAGATTACAAGTGGAAAATAAATATATATCCTAGAAAAGAAGCATATCCACCATTTTATGACACACGGAAACGAAATGTCCCGTTTCGTCATCTTAATGGGCCTCTAAAATTTGCTAATTATTGGGCTTTATAGGCTCAATTAAGGCTCACGAATATAGCATACCTGGCGGCTACGAATTTATGTTTTAGTTGAGAATCTGATGAAGCTCGGGTTAAAAACTTGAAATGTGTATCTTGTCTATGACAGTCTCCGTTATTATGACATTTAATTCTTATCTTTTGTTTAATTTTCTTTTCTTTTCTGTCATTATCTTTTGTTTTAATTTTATATTCCTTTTGTTATTAGCTGTTGTAAGCTGTAACCATGTACAACGTAATTTTTGTATATATGAACAATAAAATAAAAATAGTTTTTGTCATTTCATAAATTGACACCGAATAGTTTAAAGAGTAAAATTTACAGAGATGACACGTCATAACTTTTCCAAAAAACAACTAAAATTCAACTTCATGTTAGCAATTTTTTGTCTTTCCGTCTCAAATATATTAATATTACCCAATCTATTTAGAAAAAGGAAATTGAATCTTAACTAGATTGAGAAAGGCCGAATCGTAAAGTACAAAGGAGTCACAAAAGTCAAATAAAATAAAAATAAAAGAAGCGTACTTCTAAATTGTATATATATAAAAAAGAAACAAAAGGTATGTCGGAACAAAAACACAATGCAAGAAGCGAGAAGAAACCTATCGAATGTTTACGGGTCTTTATATAAATTTGGTAAAAAGAGAACCCTGAAATAAAACTCAATGGAAGAAGAAAACCCTAATTCAGTGTATATCAATGGCGATCTACTTGAAGAATTGTTCCTGAGGCTTCCCCTGAAATATTTGGGCATATGCAAAAGTGTATCGAAAGAATGGAAATTGATACTAGAATCAAAGAGTTTTGTGGAGAGACATTTGAGTATTCAAAAATCAGGCCGGAAAATACTCCTGGCCGCTCACAACTGTGACTGCGGGGTCTTGCCGAGTCGTCTCCTCCCTGAGTCGTCGCGGCGATTCCAATGGGGCGAAGAATTTGTCTTTTTGCACTGCAACGCGACACGACCGTCGATGAGTTGCGACGGTTTGGTTTGCATCCCCGAAGGAGAGTGGATCAACGTTTTGAACCCCTCCATGGGACAACTCCGGCGATTCCATTGCCCTCCCTCTTGAACCCCGGCCAAAACTCCACCACGTTTCCCAATGGTAAATAAACTCTAACCTATTATTATTTTTATTTTATTTTTGTGTTAAAACTTTTTGTTAGGATCATGCATGATTTATTAAGAAAAAAAAAATTTCAGAATCATGGTCGAGTTATTTCCCGGGATATTGTGCGATGGGATTCGGTAGAGATAGTGTTAACGGTAGCTATATATAAAGTAGTGAGGATGTTGGATGCTCCTAACTATTGCGATATTCTTGATGTCAATACTGGTCAATGGCGGAAACTTTGGAAACCACGTCGTTTCAAGGTTGATGTTGGCAGAAAATCGGCGTCTGTCAACGGATCGATCTATTGGTTACAAATTAACCGTCATAATGTCAACGGTTCTATCTACACGATATTAGGCTTGGATCTTGATAAGCTAGAGTTCCATGATGTCCAACGTCCATCTCTTCCCAAGGGGATCATGTTTGAAGCACAGATTGTCAACATTGGTGATTGTCTTGCCATCGCCATGCCCCAATCCAGTGCTGTTCAACAATACCAACTAGAGATATGGAGCATGCATGCGCCAGAAGAAACATGGAGCAAGACTCACTCCATTAGTTTAGCTTCTCTTGGACTGGTGGAGTCTACGTCCTTCACCCCCGTGACTCTCTCTAAGCAAGGCAATGTTGTCTTCTATGACAATAAGATGAGGTTGTTCAAATATTATCCACAGACAGAGCAACTCCAAAGCCTCTCTCAAGACATTTTTGTTATATCTCCTTACCTCGAAAACTTGGTCCCACTTCAGACTCAACAAGTGGAGTTTAGGACTGGAATTACTTGCATCCGCCACTGCGAAACAGAAACAACAACGGTACATATCTCATCAACTGCATCCCTTGGTTACTTGAATTGAACTTTTGTCGTCTTACTCTTTTGTGATGTGTAGGATGTGGTGATGAGTCAATCAACAAGAGTTAACGAGTTTCTACTTGAAGAATTTCTCAATAAGGGAATAGGTGAGAGTGTAAATCTTCCAAATGTTTAATCTTCCAAATGTTTAATTTGTGCTGATCTTGGTGAAATTTTTGAATGTTTATGATTGATGTGCCGTTTGTTATTCGATTGAACTCTACAGATTGGCTATGGAAGAACAAATTCAAATTGGGTGCTATATATTTGTTTGTCCGTTTGTTGTACAATTGCTCTGGTGATACGCTGTTTTTAGCAGCTAAGCTAATACTTCTCTATTGCTTAGTACGTTCTGGTTCTTGTGGCAACATCATCAAGGTATCATTATCTCTTCCATTGTTTGTTTAAACTAAATATTTGTTGAGTGCTTTTAGTTATTTATATGTTTTTTTTTCAACTTTACAGACTTTAATCATGATGAAGCTCTCTAGTATCATTGGTTTGAGTCTTTGAGGTAAATTCCATTCTTTCTTTTTTTTTTTTTTGTCTCAATAGTCTTGTTAATTCCTTAATTTGTTTGCATGTGCTCTGGCTGCAATTCTGATATTTCATATGGTGTCTTGTCCCTTTTTATGCAGGACTTTATGTAATATGCATTACTATGGGGTTTTCATAAAACAACCAATTAGTTTTTTTTTTTTTTTTTTTTTTTTGATAAACTTCCACTATGTTAGTAGGAAAGTTAAAATTTACATCTGTTATTTTTCTCTTGTTTTTCTTATCTCTTCAGTCTTCACAGTAACATTAAAACTGATGTAACTTGTAAGGAAGCAGACTAACATATTCTACTTCGTAACAAAAAGTAGTTTTGTAAATTTAATCCTAATCTTCACGTTTGTGGACTAGCTTGCATAATGCGTAGAATACTTTTTATCACTAAATCAAAAATTAAACGAGAAGGTCACATGACTCGCATCTTAAATACATAACACACGGAAACAAAATAAATAAAACGCGCCGTTTCGTTTCGTCTATCTTAATGGGCTTTTGAACTTTGCTAAGTATTGGGCTTTATAGGCTCAATTGAAGGTCCATGAATAATAATAGCTAGCTACCTAAAAATGGCAAGTACTACAGAGAAATGGCGGAAAGCAGAGTACGTTGAGTTACGAATTTGTGAAAAATCATTTCTTTTGCGTGCTCTACTTGAAGCTTCTTTCTTTTTCTGCTTCAAATGTGGAAACCAATGTGTCTCTTTATCTAGTGGAAACTTAGGGTTTCTGTTTCCTTTTTTAAGATTTGGGGGGAAATCTCGGATTAAAATTTGCGTCTTTGTTTAGATTCGTGTAAGAATCACCACTCGCGTTCCCAAGTTGGAATTTTTATTCTTCTTGAGCTAAGTGCTACTTCTCTCTGTTCAAAATTTTACCTTGTAGAAATGGCTTGTCTTCGTAGCTTCTCAAGGAGAAGTCTTTACTCAAAATGGTTCTGCTACAAGACCTCAAGGCCTATTCTTCATCACCATATCCAAGATTTTACCGAGTCCAGCTTCCCGGATCCAACTCTTCTGATTCGTAGATTTCACAGGCATGTTTTCTTTGAAGATACAACGAAAATGTCTTTTCTTCAACCCATGGCTTCTTCTGGAGTATTTCTATGTAGACACATGTCTTCTAAACCAGAACAATCGTGCTCAAAGATTGATGCTTTTGGAAATGTTATTGAGGAACTTATCCCTGAGAAATCTGTGGAAGCAATGGCTACAAATCTAGATGAGTGTACTGCAGCAATTGAGAAACTTTCTTTCCCTGAGGACTGTGTGCAGTATGTGATTAATGGAATCCATGAGTTTACTGGCTTCAATTGGTATGATTGATTATATTGGTATGATTTCTTAAGGTGTTTTAGTTCAGTGATTGGTTTCTACTCTTGTATAGGTGGATGTCAATTGTTCTTACCACTCTTCTAGTTTATGGACTCATGTCACCATTCTCTCTGCGGCTTCAGAGAAAAGCTTGGGAACTACAAGTTAGTCTCTTTCTGCTTTCTCATTAACACCTTTATGCAAGTTTGATAATCTTCTTTTTTTAAGTATTGCTGCTTTTGAACCTTTACAAAATTATACGTTTTGTAAACTAGATTTTGGGTAAGGACATTGAGAAGGTGGGGAAAATTATACAGGTACACTACTATATATCCTTGTTAGCACTTTTGAAGTCTTTCAAACTTATCTAAGCAAAGTTAAAAACAATTTTTTCAGACAGTTGATCCTAAAGCTCTGGCTAAATACAGAAATTGTGAAGCAAAGTTGATTCAAAAGTGAGTTTCCTTATCAAATATCGAATGTCTCTCGCTGGCTTGGTTTAACTTTCTCTCTGTGGATCAATTATCACAACAGATTTGGAGAAGCTGGCTTGTCTTTCGTGACACTAACTGCTCTTCATGTATTCATCTACATCAGCTTCTTCGATGGGGTAAAAAGATCTGATATTTTTTTTTTTTACTTGTGTGTGTGTGGCTCTAGTGTTTTCACTCTTGCCTATTGGCTCACTGTCTACTTTCGAAACAGATTAGTGTGATGGCTAAGACAATCCCGTCGTTTGAAAATGGTGGAATCTTATGGTTCACTGATCTTTCAACTCCAGAGAGCTTCTACTTGCCTTTAGTGACTGGCTTCACTTTCTGGTTGACATCAGAGGTTTAGGAACTTTTAAATATGATGTTATTAGTTGGAAAAAAAAACAGAGATATGGTATGATACATAGTCCAAACTAACATTGAGATTTTTTTTTTCATTTTTGATAGGTCCTAAGCCGTAATAATCTTTTATCAAGAATGATGAAGCTCCCTTTGTTTCCCATTATCTTTATCGTACTCCAAGCTATATATAACTACCAACCGGTAAAGCGACTTTTTTAATCTTAACCATTGTCTTGAATCTTGTAGGTTGTGTCTAAGTTTTGTGTTTTTTCAGGCACTGTACTTTTACTTGATCCCATTTAGAATATATATGTTCACACTATTCGTGAGTAAGTCCCTCTCTCTTTCTCTCTCTATCTGTAGATAAACTCTTCCTTAGCCACTCTCCTCTCTCTTTCTCTTTCTCTCTTGTTCAATCTAATATACCCAAAACTCGTTTTTTCACACAATAGTGATGAGATCGAAGCAGAGAGTAAAGTTGAGAAGCTCACTGGGGTGGCCAGATGTTCCAGTAGCGGTCTCTGAGCAGCAAAGGGTCATGGCGAGAGTCATAAGTCTTATGATAGAATTTATAGACGTGGTGAAGAAGAAAGACAATAAGTGAATCTTCTATTGCTTTCTTGGCCTCAAATTTGTTTGAATACTCTGTTTCATATTCAACTTATTGTAGCTATTTCAGATTTTGAACCATTTCTTAAAGCAGACTTGACCTAGAAACAACAATCTACCAAGTTATCTATGCATAATTATTTTCCGTAGCAAAACAACATTCAACATTTCTAAGTTTATTTGCAAGTTTTTCTGACCAAATTCACACACTGATTGTCTGAGCTCACTAAAAACCTAATCACTAAAAATAACTATAGAGTTGTAGGGGCTTACAAGGTTAACAACTTGTAACACTGGAAATTGAAAACAATGAGTCTTCACTTCCTTGTCTATGTGGTACTGAGTCATTCAATGATACACTATAAATGCTTCATCCTAGGAAAACTCGGATCGGCTGTTTTTTGAGGTTCCGGAGGTAAAACATGTGTTGAGCTGGAAAAATCTGATGTATTTTTCCGTCGATTTTGCATAGATTTGGAGACAAATCTCGACACATAGAGAGTTGCTCCAAGGCTGAGTTGTGGAGTTGGCAGATTTTCTCCTTGAGCGCTTAAGATTTTAGAAAGCTTCCTTTTACAGTGTTTCCTCCATGCTGCCTGTATGAAGCCTGCTGCCCATGTCCGCCATTGCACTGAGTAGAACCTGAAACCAAAAAAATGGAAAATGGAAAATTTTAGGTCATTAAAAAGTTGGTTAGGGTTATAAAAATTAAAGGTAACTTGAGAAACAAGTTACAAAATAGGTAATCCTTGAGGCTATTATGTTGAAGGTAACTTGGGAAATCAGATATGAATCTCGAACACCAAAAAAGATAGATCCTCAAAGACCCAATATGAAGTAAAACCTAACAGGGATTTCATTTCTTCAAAAAAAAAAAAAAAAAAAAAAAGTCTTACCTAAACATGTGTTGGATCTGCCTGCTATGGAGGAGGCGAAACTGAGAAACAACAAACTTGATATCATCAGCTGAGAGAACAAAGCCTTCGACTTCTGTCAGAGCTTTAACTGTTCTGCTAGAGATAGGGAGCTGAGAAGTGTGAGGTTCTAAGGAATTCCGAGGATCTAATGCCCAAGTGAGAAGATCATCTCCACAGAAATGACCAGGAAATAAGTGAACAGAATTGAAGAATCCAGCTCTTCCACCATCTGTCGTTGTGCTCAATAGCTTTCCTTTCATTATAAACAACATATCCTCGACTGGTTCACCTTCGCTCACAATGTAACTTTTCTCTGTGTAAAGAACCATTGTGAAACGAGCACATAGAGCGTCTAGTAACGAAGCACTCATAACTTCAAACAAAGGCACCTGAAACGAAACAAAACAAAAAATAGAATTCAAGAGGAGCTGTAATTAGTAATTACCGTTATGTGTGATAGTTATGGTTGGGAAAATAAAATTGGTGACCCTTTTGAGATAACGCAGACAAAGATGGCGTTTAATGTCTTTTCTGAGATGTTTTGGAAGGCTGCGAAAGTGAGCTTCCTCTTCGATGCCTCTGGTTTCTCGCCATTTGTAATCCTCGTATCTCCTAATGTGTTCCCTGAGATACTTTGGTAGCATCCGATTGGACATCCATTTCTCTGTGTCTTTCCTTTTCTCCTCCCTTTCATCTACTCTACTCGTTGTTGACAGCAAGTACTTCTGTTATCACCAAAAGAATCAGCCTTTACGACATAAATTTCTAGTCTCTGTGGTATATATGATGCATTACTACCTGAACGTTTCCAATGAGTACAGCAAACAAGAATAAACCAGAGACGCAGATGATGATAGCAAACAAGATATCCTCTACAGAGTTGCTTGTCTCCAGGTTTTGCCCCAAAGCACTGTAATCTCGTTAAAAAGCTAGCTATTATCTTTAGACAACCTGGACATAAGATATTATGCGAATTTACATGTACAAACCTCAGATTTCGGAGACCCCACCAAAAGCAGTAGAAGAACTTCCTCGGAAAATACCTTGACTCTACCACCCCAGACTTCAATGCATCAATGTACATACCAAAGTTGAAGACCGTTGAGTTTGTGATTTGGCCAGGATCGATTAATGGGCATGACGTGTTCAGAAAACGATTGTTGTCTCTGCCACCTCTTGCACAAAACAGATCCGCGAGATTGCATCCGGATGTCCTAGCACACGCGTCATGCCAGCATTGGTTTTTCTTTTCTATTGCAGTCACGTACCATAAAGCCCCAAACACCTGCCCATCATCATCACATTTCTAACTATTCTTGATGATGTCGTATAGCAAACCAATAGCATTAGGATCAATTATAGCAAAGACTTACATAACTCTGCAACATGTAGAGGAAAAGGTTTAAACCAGCTCCAATCCACTTTGATTCTGCAACTGTACTAGAGGTTCTTCTCACATCTTTGTAAAGCGGATAGATGCGAATGATTCTTGGTAGATACTGACCAAGTATCATCCACTTGAGTATTTTCTTTGACATCAGTGAGGTAGACCGTTGAATGAGAGTGAGAACCACTACCTACAAGATTTTTGCATTGGCACATCACGATGACTAGAAGAGAATATCGGTTGCTTCTATGTTTTTAATTTTTTTGTGGCATAGGACCAAGATCTTGTTATGTTCAATGTATGACTCAAGCTTCTGTTGAATAATATTTACATTTAAAAAAAAACAAATTAAGAGAAAAATACCTGAGGAATCGGGAGAACAGAAACAATGTCGACAGTCACGTATAAGAGACGATGTTTTTCTCTTACAGCCGTAGAATACACATGCGACTCGCCTCTCAAACATACTTGATAACGAGGAGCAATGAGCTCGGTTATAAAATAAAAAATGATGTGAATTGCATCAATAAAGGTACGAAGGACACAAACTGTTATTGCAAGCTTTTTGTCGAAAGTGGAGCATGATCTGTGAGAATCAATTAGAGGAATAAATAGAAACAAAGGATCAATAGCCAAAGCAACCAACAGCCCTAGGTTCCCAATAAACCTGTATCAACAAGATATATCACCACAACAAATCCTCCAACAAATGTATATATAAATAGAAGCTATCTTCTTAAACTAGCTACCTTGCAAAACTACTCCTCTGATGATGATTCATGTCTGTATGTAGTTTCCTTCCCAGAGAGAAAATGAAGTCCACTCGGTAGTCTCCAACTAAATTAGAAACCGCTAAACGGAAGACTTTTCGACCAGAAAGTCAGTCAACTGTGGGGCTACACAGCATCTTTTGACTTTTTTGTCTTTTCCCTGCAACTTACAACACAATTATTCAAAAACCATTTCGTTTGCGTGCTTTAGTTGAAAAATCATTTCCTAGGTTTGTTTCTAGGAAGTCGTGCCCCAATGGAAATTAAATCAACCCTTTTACTTGTCAAACACTTTCTAGCTCCTTACTTTTTCCATGATTTGTTCTGCTTCAAATGGGGAAACCAATGCGTCTCTTTATCTAGTGGAAACTTAGGGTTTCTGTTTCCTTTTACCATTTGGGGGAAAATCTCGGGTTATAATGTAAGAATCATCACTGCGCGATCCCAAGTTTAAAAATTTTCTTCTTCTTGAGCTGAATGTTACTTCTCTGTTCAAGAATTTACCTTGTAGAAATTGCTTGTCTTCGTAGCTTCTCAAGGAGAAGTCTTTACTCAAAATGGTTCTGCTGCAAGACCTCAAGGCCTGTTCTTCATCATCATATCTAAGATTTTACTGAATTCTACTCTTCTGATTCGTAGAGTTCACAGGCAAGTTTTTTTACTCTTGCCTATTGACTCAGTGTCTACTTTCGAAACAGATTAGTGTGATGGCTAAGAAAATCCAGTCGTTTGAAAATGGTGGAATCTTATGGTTCACTGATCTTTCAACACCAGAGAGCTTCTACATCTTGCCTCTAGTGACTGGCTTCACTTTCTGGTTGACATCAGAGGTTAAAATATAATTTTATTACTTATTATTTTTTTTTAAAACAGACATGTTGTATTATACATAGTCAAACTCCAAACTAACTTTGAGAATTTTTTTTTTTTCATTTTTGATAGGCCGTAATAATCTTTTATTCAGAATGATGAGACTCCCTTTGTTTCCCATTATCTTTATCGTACTCCAAGCTACATATAAATACGAACCGGTAAAGCTGGACTTTTGGATCTTAACCATTGTCTTGAATCTTGTGGGGGTGTCTCAGTTATGTGTTTTTGCAGGCAATATACTTGTACTTGTACATGATAACAGCTAGAATATACATCTTTCTTAGGCACTCTCCTGTCTCCTCTCTTTCTCTCTTTCTCTCTTTCTCTCTTTCTCTCTTTCTCTCTTTCTCTCTCTCTCTCTCTCTCTTGTTCAATCTAAAACTCTTATCACTTTTTTTCACACAATAGTGAAGAGATCCAAGCAGAAACTAAAGTTGAGAAGCGCACTGAGAGGCCAGATGTTCCAGTAACAACGGTCTCTGAGCAGCAAAGGATCATGGCGAGAGTCTTAAGAATTTATAGACGTGGTGAAGAAGAAAGACAATAAATGAATCTTCTATTGCTTTCTTGGCCTCAAATTTGCCACTCTATTCAAATCAAAGGTAACTGAATACTCTGTTTCATGTACGACTTATTGTAGCTATTTCAGATTTTGAACCATCTCTATTCACATTTTCCAAGTTTGTTTGCAATTTTTTCTTACCTAAATCACACACGACCACACAACTAAAGTGCATTTGACAATACCTAGAGAGTCGTAGGACAGATATGACATTTGAGCGTACATGGTTAATAACTGACACGGAGATAGTGAGTCTTCACTTGCTCCTCTGTGTAAAACTGAGTCATTTCCCTTCAATTAGACACTATGCTTCATCCTTTGAAAACTCGAGATCAGCTGGCTTATGAGGTACTGGAAGTGATACATATGGAGATCTGGAAGAATCAGCAGTATTTTCCCGTCGATTTTGCAAAGCTTTGGACAAACATCTCGACGCATAGAGAGTTGCTCCAAGATTGAGTTGTGTGCCTTGTGGAATATTCTGATTGTCTCTTAAGATGTTAGAACGCTTCCTTTTGCAATGTCTTCTCCATGCCGTCTGTATGAAGAAAGCAGCCCATGATCGCCATTTATGTGAATAGTGTACCTGAAAAAAAAAGAATTTGAGTGTCACGGTTTGTTAAAAAAAAATCTCAAGTGCTACTTTGGTTTTGATGTCTTGCCTGAGCGTTAGTTTGAGCTTACGGATTTGAAGCTGATTTAAATGAGAAACTACAAACTTGAAATCATCAGGCAAGAGAGTGAAGCCTTCAATTTGTGTAAGAGTCATAACGCTTCTTTCTGAGGTGGGAAGGCGAGAACCACAAAATAGAAGTTCTCCACAAATGTCACCTGTGGTGAGGTACAACAATTGTAGTCGCCACCAAGTCCATGAGATCCGCTTGTACTTTTCAGATTGCCTCTTGTAACAATCAGCATTTCCTCAACCGGGTCACCCTCTCTCACTATGTAGCTGTTAGCCGAGTAGAACACAGACTTCACCCGGTTGCACACTGCTTCTGGTACCCAACCATCATCCAATATCGCCAGCCAAGGAACCTGACAAGTAAAAAAAAAAACTAACAGTTTACAACAATATCTATATCTAGATGAACATTATCATTTACAAAAGGGAGCTTACAAGCTTTAACAAATTCAGGTAAAGATGGCGTTTGGTTTCGAGCCTGAGGTCTTTTGGAAGGCTACGAAGAAGAGCTTCTTCTTCCGTGTGTGCCCCTGATTTCTCGCCATTTGTAATCATCGTATTTCCTAATGCGTTCCTTGAGCTCTTCTGGTAGGTTCTTAGAGGACATCCATTTTTATGTGTCTCTCTTTCTCTCTTCCATTTCATCTACTCTGATGGTATATAGTTGATTGCAAGTATTTCTGTGATCACCAAAGGAATCTACTAAGAATCAGCTTTACGAGATCAATATCTAGTTTCTAATGTATGAGCATTACCTGAACATTTCCTATGAGCACAGCAAACAAGAGTAAACCAGAGACGCAGATGATGATAGCAAAAAAGATCTCTCCTGCAGAGTTGCTTGTCTCCAGGTTTTGGCCCAAAGCACTGTAACCATTAAAGAGTAGGTTAAGCTATCATCTCTTTTCTTCTCACAGCTGAGATTTTAGATGTCCAAACTTAATATTCCGGAGACCCCACCAAAAGCAACATGTAGAGGAAAAGGTTTAAACCAGCTCCAATCCACTTTGATTCTGCAACTGTACTAGAGGTTCTTCTCACATCTTTGTAAAGCGGATAGATGCGAATGATTCTTGGTAGATACTGACCAAGTATCATCCACTTGAGTATTTTCTTTGACACCAGTGTGGTAGACCGTTGAATGAGAGTGTACAAGATTTTTGCATTGGCACATCTCTAAAAAATAAAATAAGAAAAAAAAGTAGATGCCACAAAGGAAGAGAGAATAATAGGGTACCTGAGGAATGGGGAGAAGAGAAACAATGTCAACAATCAAGTATAAGAGAAGACTAAAAAGAACGTTCAACTCGCCTCTCAAAGATTTTTGAGAACGAGGAACAATGACTTGGGTTATAAAATAAAAAATGTAAATCACATAGAATGTGTCAATAAAGGTACGAAGGATACACACTGCTACTCCAAGCTCCTTGTCGAAAGTGATACAGAATCGATGAGAATCAACTACAAGAATAAAGAGAAACAAAGGATCAATAGCCAAAGCAACCACACAAGCTGACAGAACAGTCTTCCTCCAGTTTTCAAGTGTTTTCATCTTTCAGTAAACCTTCTTTAAACATCCTTTAACACCATTCCCCTTTACAAATCTCCCTAGATTCCCAGTATTATTAAACCTGTATTAACAAGATATATATCACTACAACAACAAATCCTCCAACATGTATATATATATAGAAGCTACCTTGCAACACTATTCCTCTGATGATTCATGTATGTACAGTAGTTAGTTTCCTTCCCAAAGAGAAAATGAAGTCCACTCGGTATTCTCAAACTAAATTAGAAACCAAACAGAGTTAATATAATAATACACTATATAATGAGTTGCTGACTGACGAAAATTAGAGTCCTAATCAGAGAGACTGAGAACCTCAATTCCTTTATATATATATACGGCAGTGAGAGATTGTGAGAAATTCAATATTCCCAATTAGTAAAACCATCCACAGTAGTAGCAAAACGGATGAGGTTTTTGACCATAAAGTTACTCTACAGTCTACACCAACTTGTAGCTCTTTTTGCCTTTTTCCCCTGCAACTTGCGACACAATTATTCACACCATACATTTTTTACTTACAACTTGCCATTTTGGAATATCACTTCGGTTCGGAGAATCTTGCAGTTTTAATTTTTAATGTTGTTAATACACAACTGCATTCACCGTTCGGCTGAGTCGACTCGTTGACCCGAGAGAGATCGTCTCTCTCTACCTGACGGAACACAAACGCACGGATTCATCTAACACGGAAACGAAAGGGTCAAAACGCGCCTTTCGTCTACCTTAATGGGCCCCTGAACTTTTTCTAATTACTGAGTCAACTGAGGGTCCATGAATAAACGCACCGTTTCATGATTTTCATCTAAGTGAATTTTCTTTTGCTTTCTTGGGGTCTCTTTTTTCTACTTCACCTGAATACTCTGTTTCATGTACAACTTGTTGTAGCTATTTCAGATGTTTAGCCATCTCTTAAAGCAGACTTGACCTAGAAACAACAATCTACCAAGTTATCTATGCATAATTCTTGTCTGTAGTAAAACAATATATTCACGCTTCTAAGTTTGTTTGCAATTTTTCTTACCAAAAGCACACATTACTTAGCATATATTATAAATAAGTGTAAGAAGAGCGCACTAAAACAATACTTGTAGGGAGCTTATATGGTTAATAACTTGTAACAGCTAGAGGAAATGAAAAGCGATGAGTCTTCACTTCCTTCTCTATGTAAAACTGAGTCATCTCCCTTCAATTATACACTATACTTCATCCTTTGAAAACTCGGGATCGGCTCGTTTGTGAGGTACTGGAAGTAACATATGTGGGGAGCTGGAACCATCTGCTGCATTTTTCTTGTTTGCAATTTTTTTCTTATTTAAATCACAGACGACCACATAACTAAAGTGCGTGAGCTCATTCATTTGACAATACCTAGCTAAAGAGTTGTAGGACAAGTTTGAGCTTACATGGTTAAATAACTTACATGGAGTCTTGTCTGTGTACTATTGAGTATTTTTGGTAGTTTTACCTTTTATTAAATAGAAGGATATTATACAAAGACTATAGATGGATGGAATAAAGATTCCAAACTACAAGAGAATTGGAAAAGTGGGAAGATAAGTCCCTAAACAACAGTAAACATTAAGAAGAATCATTCTTCCATTATTAACAACTATAATAATTATTGTGATTTAATCTCATGATGAGAGACATTTTCCTTGAATTATACACTATGCTTATCAAGATAGGGTTGGGTATCGCGTCTGAGGTCTTCTGGGAAGCGACGAAGAAGAGATTCTTCATCGGTGCCCCTGAAATTTTTCCATCTGGTTTTCTCGTTTTCCTTAATGCGTTCCTTTAGCCCTTCTGGTAGTTCCATAAAGGTCATCCATGTTTCTGTGTCTTTCTTTCTCTCCTCCATTTCGTCTGCTCTGACCGTACTTGATAGCAAGTATTTCTGTGATCACCAAAGAAATCATCAGTTTTAATTTACGACATCAAAAATGTAGTCTCTATATATACTGTGGTATGAGCATATTATTATTACCTGAACGTTTCCAATGAGTACAGCAACCAACAATAAACCAGCGGCGCAGATGATGTTAGCAAAAAAGATATCTGTTGCAGAGTTGCCTGGCTTTAGGCCTTGGCCAAACGTACTGTAAATCATTCATTAAACACAACGTTAAGCTATACCATCATCTTTTTTCTTCTCACAAAGCAATTAGAGTTTAGATATGTACAAACCTAAGATTTCGGAGACCCCACCAAAAGCAGTAGGCGAACTTCTTTGGAAAATCCCTTAGATTAATACTTCACTACTTCACCGTACATACCAAAGTCTTATTGT
Organism: Cardamine occulta; assembly: GCA_028015245.1. NCBI lineage: Eukaryota > Viridiplantae > Streptophyta > Magnoliopsida > Brassicales > Brassicaceae > Cardamine > Cardamine occulta. The sequence continues at coordinate 23,760,375 of CM051374.1, read as the reverse complement.
GTTTTGTTTACGATTCCGGCCAAGAATTTGGATGGTTTTTTGAGTGCGTCAGGGTCGGTTATTGGGCATGAATTGTTCAGAAAACGACTGTTGTTTTTATCACCTAAATGTGCACAATACATCTTCGTGAGATTGTTTTGCTGTCTCAGCCAAGCGTCACGCCTAGTCTCATCCCCAAAGTCAGGCATAGTCTTATTCAAATATTCATGCATAGTCTTATTCCAAAAGTCATGCCAGCATATGCTTAGCTTTTCTATTGCAGTAACGTACCAGAAAGCCCCAAACACCTGGCCAACATCAGATATATATATATATATATATATATATATTTGTAACAATTCTTGATGTTGTCGTATAACAAAACAATAACATTGGGAACAATTAATATCAAAGACTTACATAACTGCACAACAGGAAGAGCAAAAGGTTTAGAAGAGCTCCAATCCACTTTGATTCTGCTATTTTAACAGTGGTTTTTGTCACTGCTTTGTAAATCGGATAGATGCGAATGATTCTTGGTATATATTGAGCAACTATGGTCCACTTGAGTATTCTCTTTGACACCAGATTGTTAGACCATTCAGTACGGAGGAGGAGAACCATTATCTACAAGATTTTGTATTGGAACATCTCTCAAAATTTTAAATAAATTAAAAAAAAAAAAAAAGAATGCACGACGTAAAAGGAAGAGAGAATAATGATACCACAGGAATGGGGAGAAGAGAAACAGTGTCAACAATAAAGTAGAAGAGTCTTTTTCTTCCGCTCATCTTGTCTCTCCAATGTTTTTGAAAACGAATGATGAGAAACGCACATAATAAGTCAATCAAGATACGAAGGATACAAACTGTTGTTCTAAGCTTTTCGTTGAAACCGATGCATAATTTTAGATACTCAATTTCAGGAATAAAGAGAAACAAAGGATCAATAGCCAAAGCAACCACACAAGCTGACAGAACAGTCTTGTTCTAATTTTCAGAGGTTTTCATCCACTTCTTGAAGCGTTCTTTAACACCATTCGGTTAAAACCAATGTTTTTATACCCGATCCGGATACTGAATCGGACTACTCTTCGGGTCACCGGGTTACCGGATCAACCGCGGGTTAATCCGGGTCGACCACGAAACAATAAACTAATATATATATTATATATATGTATAGTTGTATAAATATATAGTAAAAATTATCAATAAGAAAATAAACTAATAAAACATCACCACATGAAAATAAATTATTTATTATATAATATAATCAATTGTTAAGAAATAAACAAATATTATAATGAATTATATATTATAATACAAGAGAATTTGAAATATAATATTTCATTATATTGATCATAAGACAAAAACCACAAAATATAGAGAACATTTTATTATTATACAATATATATGAAGTGGTCATAAAGATTATAAATAAATACAAAAAAGATAGAAATAAAAATAATTAGTATGTTGTGTTTGAGTAAGAAAAAATATAAAAGATAGTCTATGTACGCATTTTAAATTTTTTTTAAAAAATTATAAAAATAATTGTAAAATATTATTTTATTCTTAAAATCAAACATTTTATTTGTATCAAAATTATTCTAAAATAAAAAATTTAAATATTTTGAAAATTTCTCTTGACCCGTAATCCGGTGAACCGGTCGAACCGGCCGGGTGGCGGGTTAATAGCGGGTTTTTCTAGATTTTTCCGGTTTTTAAATTACCGGTTTTTAGCATGAAACCCAAACCGGAAGAGCATCCGGGTCCCGAGTCAACCGGTCCGACCGGCCGGGCCGGTCCGGGTATGAAAACACTGGTTAAAACTAAAATTATTAACAAAATAAACGTTAAAACAGTATAAAATAAACGAACAAAATAAAAGTATTCATAAACAGTAAAAAAAAGATTAGCAAGTTAAAATTACACATAAAAAGTTAAAATAATAAGTTTAAAATACAAATATATATAAACAATAAAAATAATAATAATAAAAACTACATTTTTATATAAAAACAAATGACCTGCGCTGTACTGCGGATTTGAATCTAGTCCCAATTTCTAAGAATATTCAAAACGCAGAAGCTTCCAAACTGTAGATGAGGATTATTCAACATCTCTTAAACAAACTGTAGATGCAGTAGTAGCAAAACGGATGAGGTTTTTGACCAGAGAGTTACCAATTTAGGTCCACCGTCTTCTACCTCTTCTTTCTTTTCCCTGCAACTTACAATGCAACTTTTCATACAATCCATTTTTTTTTCATACAATCCATTTATTACTTACAACTTGCCATTTTGGAAATATTAGTTCCGTTCGGTCCTTCGGAGAACCTTTCAATTTCAATTTGATTTTTTTTAATACATAAAAATAGGAAGATAATTACTGACCGAAATACATATAACTTTATAAAGAAGTAGATTCGTATCCGCGGTACACCGCAGATCAATTATTTTGATATAAATTATACTTTTTGGTTCTTTAATGTTTACAAATATTTTTCTTTTGTTCATATAATTTTATTTTATTTTTTATAATCTTTATAAATAATTGTTTTTCCGTTTAGTATATTTTTGTAGTTTTATTTATTTATTATTTATAATATATTTAACATGTTTTAAACATGAAATTATTTTATTTCCCTATAGCAATAGTAAATTATTATTATTTGAATCAAACCTACGCCAAATGAATGGTGTTCTTTACTATCATTGAAACAATTTAGAGCAAATCCTACCGAATTAGATATTAAACTAATCCTAAAAATTTTACAATTTTGCTGTCAAAAACTGATCCGCTTTCGAGAAAAAAAAAATTTGACTCTGTAATTTTCTTAACGAACTGTAAATCCGTAATTTTTCACCAAAATAAAAAAGTTTGCAAATTTTCAGCCAAAAAGGATATGTAATCGCAAAAAAAAAAATTTGAATCACAACATATGCAAAAAAAAACTTTTATTAATTATATGCATTATATAATAATTCCAAATAATTTGAAAATAAGATTAAATAAAAGTGAAATGAGAATCATAGTTATTTTTCTAATACGTTGATTTAAATTAGGTAGATAGATTTTAGCCAAGTTAAAATCAATGATAATTTCCATAGTATTGTTGTTTTAATCTGTTTAGATACACTTATAATATTAATTATGGTTTATTTATTTTAATATGGGTGTTTGGAAACATTCCTTTAAAGTGACTCTTTTTGAATAGTGCGGTAAATTTTGGTTTATTCGTTTTGTAACGCTAAATTCATATTTGATTCAGCATTTAATGGCACGTACTTATCAAATTATAAATTAACTCACGTTTTTAATTCCATTAATTTGGTTTGAAATTTTCGATTCTGTTAAATATCCAACATAGAATCCTAAAACAAATTGGACCAGATAATAATCCCAAATTAAGATCAGATGGTTGCGATTCATGAACCGATTGTTCAAGGGTTGGTGGTGGTTTCGTCATCTCTTGTTTGCACCCTCTGCCTCAAGGAGGCAAGAAAAAGGCCTAGAATTCGATTTAAAACTTTCAATTTTATGAAAAATAACATAGTACCTTTCCACTAATTAAAAAAAAAGCACCTTTCCGACTAATTTTATTTTGCATCAACTAATGAAATTGTTCTTGGCTGCTTGACTAAAAGAATATGCTTATAGTCTCCCTTTACTTTTTCTCCCTGCCTTAAGCCAGTAAGTTTGACCATGTTACTAAACCTTAAACAAATGATAGCGTAGGTGATAAGCTTCTCATTTGCCACGTGGATGTGGGTTCGATCTCCACATACGGCACCAATTGTTGAACCATAAAAATTCAATTAGGGTTTTTGATATTATAGCTGCATCATTGGAAAAGGCTGCCTATATAACTTTGAAAAGGGATCAAGTCATTCGTAGTTCATGGGATTTTGCGTGTGTTTAGGTGTGGTTGTGCCTGAATTGCTAGATGCCTTTCTGTAGAGGAGATAGCTCTTTATTTATAGTGATTTGAGGAGGTTTAGAGCTTCATTTTCTTTTTTGAATTAGGTTTGCTTTTTCGTCCAACCTTTCTTTTTCCGAGTCGGTTTCCTTTTCTGAGTTGAATAGGTCGGTCTAAGTCTTCATAGACCAATTCAATTGGATTTTGGGAAAAATCGGTCTTGATTTGGGTTGAGTCTAAGATAGGGTGCTAAACCCGGTACCAATAAAAGTGCATCAAAAAAGAAAGACTAACTAAATTACAAGAATTTCCTTACCTTACCTTTTTTCTTTTTCACTTATCACTTAATGCTGCCTGTAAGTTTGATGGCTTCCACATGCGCTTCCTTCTTCCATAGTATAGAATAGTCAGTAGTTTGACTCGGCTAAAAGAAACCGCATGTGAGAGAGAAAGATGCGCAAACAAAACATGAAACTTCAAACGTTCATAGCAATATGAACTACGTAGTTTAGGAAAAATTTTATTAAAAAAAAAAAAAAAAATTGGGTTGATCCTCGTACATAGTTGTACATTCTTAAAGTATCAGGTTTTAAATCACAAATTGTTTTAAGGAAACATTTTCAGTTGTTTGAGGTGGTGAGCATTCGCAAAAGAGATCTCTATTTTTTTTTCTGAATAACTGTAGAAGAAAATTTCTTATTGACCGTAAAATTTCTCTACAGTCTACACCATATTCTACCTCTTTTTGCCTTTTCCCTGCAACTTACGATACATTCACACAATACATTTTTTACTTTCAACTTGCCATTTTGGAATATCAGATCGGTTGGGAGAACCTCGCAATTTTAACTTTTAATACTATATTTTTAATATAAAACGCACCGTTTCATTTATCTTAAAATGCCTCCGAACTTTGCTAATTATTGGGCTTTATAGGCTCAATTGTGGGCCCATTAATAATAATAGGATTGCTACCTAAATGGCGGAAAGCAGAGTCTACGTTGAGTTGCGAATTTGTGAAAAAATCATTTCATTTTTGGGTTTTTTCATCACATTAAACACAAGGATACAAAGACGAGATAGATGGAATACTACAAGGGAATTAGGAAAGTTGGAAGATAAGTCCCTAAACAACAGAAAACATTAAGAAGACTTGATTTAATGATTTTAATCTCATCAGAGACATTTCCTTCAATTATACACTAGAGAGCTTAATCTTTTGAAATCTCGGGAACGGCTGATTTATGAGGTTCTGAGGAGCTGGAACATTGAACATTGAGGTCTAAATGAGAAGCTACAAATTTGAGATCATCAGGCAAGAGAATGAAGCCTTCAACAATGGTAAGAGTCTTTACGGTTTTAGTTGAGGTGGGGAGGTCAGGAGAATGACTGGGATTAAAAATCCAAAAGTGAAGATCTCCACACACGTCGCCTTCCTTGAGTACAGAGGTATCGTAATGGTCACCAGATTTGGTTATACATTCCAGTAGGCCTTTCGTTACAATCAGCATCTCCTCAATCGGATCACCCTCTCTCAGTATATAGCTGTTGGCCGAGTAGAACACAGACTTCACCCGGTCGCACACTGCTTCTAGTAGCCACTCATTCATATTCTCTAGAGAAAGAACCTGAGAGATTGAAATGCTTTTTAAGTTAACAACTAGTAACATCTATAGATGCACACAAAAAGGCCTTAGCTTACGTACACGCTTTAACAGATTCTTGTAAAGATGGCGTTTAGTTTCGAGTCTGAGGTCTTTTGGAAGGCTACGAAGAAGAGAGTTTTCTTCTGTGCCCCTGAATGCTCGCCATTTGTAAGTATCGTATTTCCTAATGCGTTTCTTCAGCTCTTCTGGTAGGCCTCGAGAGGACATCCATTTTTCTGTGTCTCTCTTTCTCTCCATCATTTCTTCTACTCTGACGGTAGTTGATATCAAGTATTTCTGTGATCACCAACTCAATAAGGTTTACGACATCATCAAAAACCTAGCTATTCTCTGTGGTATATATGATGGATTAGTACCTGAACGTTTCCAATGAGTACAGCAAACAATAATAAACCAGAGGCGCAGATGATGATAGCAAAAAGGATATCTGTTGTAGACTCGCCTGGCTTCAGGTCTGTGGCAAACGTACTGTAAATCATTCATTAACACACAATGTTAAGCTTAAGCGTATCATCTCTTTTATTGTCACAAATTAAAGCAAAGAGAGTTTAGATGTACAAACCTAAGATTTCGGAGACCCCACCAAAAGCAGTAGACGAACTTCTTTGGAAAATCTCTTGGATGTATCTCTACCACACCTGACTGCAATGCATCAATGAACATACCAAAGTTGAAGACCTTGGTAGTGTTTGCTGTGATTTCGTCAGGGTCGATCAATGGGCATGAAGTGTTGAGAAAACGACTGTTGTCTACATTATGACAAAACAGATTCTTGGTCTTGCATCCGGAAGTCCTACCACACACTTCATACCAGCATTTTACTTTCTTATCTATTGCACTCACGTACCAGAAAGCCCCAAACACCTGCCCATGCATATATATATCATCACATTTTTTATGTCGATCGTATAACAAAACAATAGCATTGGGAGCAATAGCAAAGACTTACATAACTGAACAACATGAAGAGGAAAAGGTTTAAAGCAGCTCCAATCCAATTTGATTCTGCTATTGTACCTGAGGTTCTTGTCACTTCTTTGTAAAGCGGATGGATACGAATGATTCTTGGTATACATTGACAAACTATGATCCACTTTGTAAAGCTGATCAGTATTCTCCTTGACACCAGTACTTTGGTACTAGACCGTACAATGAGGCTGAGAAACACTACCTACAAGATTTTGCATTAAGAAGAAAAAAAGAATGCACGATAGGAAAGATGCAATGTCAACAAAGGAAGAGAGAATGATATGGTACCTGAGGAATGGGGAGAACAGAAACAATGTCAACAATCAAGAAGTATAAGGGAAGTCGTCTTTTTCTTACAGCCTTAGAATGCTCGCTCGACTCGCCTCTCAAAGGTGTTTGAGGACGATCGAGATAATCAATGACCTCTTTTATAAAACAAACAATGACGTGAATCAGATAGAATGTGTCAATAAAGGTACGAAGGACACAAACAGTTTTTCCAAGGTTTTTGTCGAAACTGAAACATGAGTTCTTAGAATTAATTTCAGGAATAAAGAGAAACAAAGGATCAATAGCCAAAGCAACCACACAAGCTGACATAAGAGTCTTGTTCCAGTTTTCAAGGGGTTTCATCTTCCCGTAAACCTTCTTCCAGTTTTCAAGTGTTTTCATCTTCCTGTAAACCTTCTTTAAACATCCTTTAACACCATTCCCATTTACATATCTCTCTCGATTCCCAGTATCCGACCTGTATATCAACAAGATATCACTACAACAACAAATATATGTATGTATATAAGTTATTTTAAACTAGCTACGTACCTTGCAGAACTACTCTTCTGAATATTCATGTGTGTAAGTTTCCTTCCTGATCTGCTCAATCTGCAATACATTTTCCCTGAGAACCTCAATTCATTTATATAATAAAGAGAGAAAACAAAGGCAGTGAGAAATTGTGGGAGTATCGGTTTTCCCAAGCTTTAACCTCAAGATTCACTACACACACACAAAAACGTGTTGCATCACTTATTTTACATATTTGCATTAGTTATAATTTAATGAATGGAGTTAAATGAGTCTTCTTACTTAAATTTTGCAGGTTGTTTGATCAAATTTTAACGAACGGAGTAAAAGTCGTTGTGTGCAATACTGCAAATGAGAAGGCGGTATTCTTAATCATGTTCTACTACTTCATAATAATCTTCACCTTTTATATATCTATCACTCTCATGTCCTGATGAGTATTGTAAAGTACGACTATGTGTAGCATCATTATTAACATGAATATGCCTAAATCGTTTAACTTCAAAGATATGTATAATCTTTGCGAAATCAAGATATTCGCAGGAGACGTAATCCCCAAAAATAAATCTGACCTTATAATTATCACTTTCCATTTTATCTATTACAACAAGTTTGCTTGGTTAAAGACGAGTGATGTAACTGTGGGCTCTACTCTACACCATCTTCTCCAGCTCTTTTGTCTTTTCCGTACAACACGTTATTCACATAATCCATTTTTTTTTGTGGGGTAACATGTTAACTTGTTAAGTAACAAAGATACTGTTTATTCAGCCACATAATTCACATAAACCAATTTTTACTTACAACTTCCCATTTTGGAATATCAGTTCAAACCTTGTTGCAATTTTAATTTTAATATGTTTTTAATACAAAAACTAGAAAAATAATTACTGCTCGAAATTTATAAATATAGAATTTTGGTTTATTCGGTTTTGTGACGTTCAATTCATATTTGATTCAGCATGTTAAAAGGGTATACTGATCAAATCTTATAAATATAAACTCAGGTTTTTAATTCCATTAATTTTTTTTGAAATTTTCTATTCACTTAAGTAAGAACCTTTTAGAATGATAATAACAAAATTTAAATTTTCGAAAAGCAGTGGTTCGCTAGTAGAGGAGGAAGATTTAAATTTTCACCAGAAAAGGCTACACACACAGCTACAGTCTCTTAGGCCATGAATGTTTTGTAATTTTTAAATGGTTTTTGATTTTTAGTTTTTGGTTTTTGATTTTTTGAATTTTGATTTTCTGTGTAGATTTTAGTTTTTCAAAAACTTGAATAGTAACTTGTTTGGTTTTTGATTTATATATATATATATATTTTTGACTTTTCTGTGTTTTCTATTTTTTTTAGTTTTGGTTATATGTGTATGAAAATTATTAAAATAAATAGTATTAAATTTTAATTATAAAATAAAAACTTACAAAATTCGATAATACGAACAAAAATACTGATAAAATAGAAAGAAAACATTATTTGCGGCAGGTCTTGTAGAAAACTCTCCAAAGAATAGGAAAAAAGATATCTGACATTTTTTCTAAGGGAAAAAAATATCAGAAACAAAATCTCCTAAAAACTCCTATAAGTGAGATTTTGGATTTTTTTCACAAATGTAGAAAAATCATCAAAATACAGATTTTCTATTTTTTAGGGAATCCATTTTTCCTAAAATCATAAATGACAATAAATTAGATTTTTGGAAAATCTAAAACCAAAAACTACTCTAAAAACCAATGTTATTCAAGGTCTTAGAGCATCTCCAATTATGCTCTATTTTTAGAGCAAAATCTTCTCCAATGGTACTCTATATCTTCTTCTAAAAATAGAGAAATGAACAGTATTTCTCTAAATTTAGAGAAACACTATTCTTTTCTCTATTTTTAGAGAAATAATTTTTTTTATTTACAATATGATCCTTTAATTTTATATATGTATTTATTTTATACCTAAACAATATTATATGTTCATTTGTGTACTTATATACAATTATATTTAAATTTTTGTTATCTCATTATTATAACATGCAACAAAAATTTATATTAAATTAGAATTACAAATTATATGAGAGATGATAAATTTTAAAAAAAATGTGAGTGTGTCAAATTTTATGGAATTACATGAGAGATGATAAATCTAATGAATATGCTTAAAAATGTAATAGTTATCTTTTTATATAATACAATGTTTATTTTTATATAAATATTTATTGAACTATTGTTATAAAATAGATTTTTATTGAACTATGTTTTTATTGAACATTTTAGTAAAAAAGCTTTTTTATATACAATGTTTTTTTATATAATACAATGTTTAATTTTAGTAAAATCAGATTTTTATTGAACTATTGTTATAAAACAAAATGAATAGCTCAAATTTGTGAAATTGGAAAGTAAAAGAGTTTGGTATAAATTAGTTAATAGAATAAAAATATTATATTTTTAAATACTATTTAAAAAATGAAAATATAGACAACCATTGGAGCAAACCTTTCCTCTAGTTTTAAAAATCTCTATTTATAGAGGAAAAAATAGAGTCAACCATTGGAGATGGTCTTAGTCTTTTCCCTCTAAATCATAATCCAATTATTACTTCTTCTTCTTTTTTTCTTTTTCTAAGAATATTTTTTTCATCTTCTTACTTTTGCACTGTATCGCTTTTACTTCATCTTCTTACTTGGCCATTACGCTTTTGAAATATGTGTCGGTCCGGTTAGTTTGGAATTTCTAGTTACAGTACACAAACTTAGTTGATTGCCTCCTGAATCATCGTAATTCTGAAGAGTGTTATGTAGTTTGCTTTCTTCTTCACGTAAAGCCTTTGAAAGATTTCTTCTACAATGCCTTTTTCATGCTGCTTGTATAAAGCATGCTGCCCATGTCTGGCATTGGAATAAAACCTGGAAAATGACAAAACTCATTGCCGAAAAAGAGTTTTTAAAAAAAAGAGTAGTTGTGTAAAATAAAGGTAACTTGGAAAACACGTTACAGGGTAGGAAATAAATCTTTAGGGCTATTATGTTGAAGGTAACTTGGGAAACGAGATATGTACATTCGATTACGATAGGTCCTCAATAACCGAATAAGAGATCAAAAGCATAAGTTTTTAGGCAGATAAGACTGCCTCTTTTTGGTTTTTTTTTTTTAATTTCATTAAATAGAACAATACAAAGACTTTTTAAAGATTTCTAAGAGTCCGAATGGTGACAGCGTATTTGGTAATACGAGAAAAGTGAATTGTAAATGCAGTACGGTTCAATAGCGGTACATATGGAAAAATATATTATGCGGAATAAATGCGGTTTTTGTAAAATAAGCGGTGTGGGATAATATTTAATTGGCAAAAGAAATATCATGTGGTGCGGTATACAAATATTACTAAAATAATGTATAAGCAAATATATTAATAATATTAAATAATTATAATATTAAGTATTTATAAATCTTAAACACAAAATTTTATTTGAAGTAAAAGTTTTAATTTATTTTTATATATAAACTTATGAACGCTACTTTTTACATGTGTTTTTCTTTGAACCACATATTTGTGAGTTGTGAGTTGTGAAACACAACAACGGATTTCATATTTGTGAGTTGTAGAAATTTGTGCGAGTATTTCATTTTTCTTTTATCAAAAAACACAAAACATAAAAAAAAATTGTGATTGGTAACATAAAAACGTTTTTTTATAAAAATACAGAAAACCGCACCGTTTTATTGTCTCCATTCAGAGCCTAAATAGCAGGGAATTGGGAAAGTGGAAAGATAAGTCCCTAAACAACACTAGTAAAAATGGAAAACTTTAAGAGGACACACATTCTTCCATTATTAACAACTATAACAATTATTGTGCTCCGGTTTGATGCCATCCGGTTTAACGGATTTAATCTAATCACAGACATTTCCTTCAATTATACATTATGATTCATCAGAGAAATCTCAGGATCGGCTGGAGACCTGTAACAAACTGATCTCCGTTGCTCAGAGAGGGACCTGAAACCAAACAAAAAAAAGATGTCATAATTAGTAGAAAAAAAATCCTCAACTGCTACTTTGGTTTCTAAGTCTTGCCTGAACAATTCTTTGATTTTCACGGCTTGATCCCGATCTAAATGAGAAGCTACAAACTTGAGATCATCAGGCGAGAGGATGAAGCCTTCAACATCGGTAGAAGTCGTTATGGTTCTATTTGAGGTTGGGTGGTGAGGATAATTAGGAGTCGGATTTGAGAATCCAAGAGAGAAGCTGATCTCCACATACGTCACCTTCCGTGAGTATAGAGGTCTCGTTGTGGTCACCATATTTGGTAATACATGTCAGTTTGCCTTTCAGTACAATCAGCATCTCCTCAACAGGGTGACCCTCTTGCACTATATAGCTGTCGGCCAAGTAGAACACAGACTTCCCCCGGTCGCACACTGCTTCTAGTAGCCAATCATTCATTTTCTTTAGAAAAGGAACCTGAGAGATAGATTGAAAAAGGTTTTTTTTTAAGTTAACAAGTAGGTACGTGTAAGTGAACATAGATGCACATAAAGGGAGCTTACACGCTTTAACTGATTCTTGTAAAGATGGCATTTGGTTTCGAGCCTGAGGTCTTTTGGAAGGCTACGAAGAAGAGCTTCTTCTTCCGTGCCCCTGAATTCTCGCCATTTGTAAGTATCGTATTTCCTAATTCGTTCCTGGATCTTTTCTGGTAGGCGCCGAGAGTACATCCATTTTTCTGTGTCTCTCTTTTTCTCCTTCATTTCTTCTACTCTGACAGTAGTTGTTATCATGTATTTCTGTGATCACCAAAGGAATGATTTTTACGACATCAAAACCTAGCTAGTCTCTGTGGTATATATGAAGCATTATTTACCTGAACGTTTCCAATGAGTACAGCAAACAAGAATAAACCAGAGGCGCAGATGATGATAGCAAAAAGGATATCTGTTGTAGACTCGCCTGGCTCCAGGCTTTGGGCAAACGTACTGTAATCATTAAACACAATGTTAAGCTTATCATCTCTTTTCTTGTCACAAAGCAAAGAGAGTTTAGATGTACAAACCTAAGGTGTCGGAGACCCCACCAAAAGCAGAAGACGAACTTCCTTAGAAACTCCACTAGGCCTGTACTTGCCTCTACCACATTTGACTTCAATACATCAATGTACATACCAAAGTCTTCGACTTTGGATGGGTTTGGGGATGTGTTTGGGATTAATTTTGTGATAGCTGAAATTACTAGCTCCGTTCTGTCAATATCCTCAGAGTCAATTAATAGGCATGAAGTGTTGAGAAAACGACTGTTGTCTTCTTTTCCACAAAACAGATTCTTGATATTGCATGCGGGTCTGTTAGCAGCACACGCGTCACGCCAGCATGTGGTTCTCTTTTCTATTGCATTCACGTACCAGAAAGCCCCAAACACCTGGCCATCATCACATTTTTGTAACAATTCTTGATGATGTCGTATAGCAAAACAATAGCATTGGGAGCAATAATAAATAGCAAAGACTTACATAACTGTACAACATGAAGAGGAAAAGGTTTAAACCAGCTCCCATCCAATTATTTTCTGCTATCGTAGCAGAGGTTCTTGTCACTTTTTGGTAAAGCGGATAGATACGAATGATTCTTGGTATATATTGACCAACTATGATCCACTTTATGAAGCTGATCAGTATTCTCTTTGACACCACTGAGTCAGAACTTATAATGAGGCCGAGAACCACCACCTACAAGATTTTGCATTAGCTAAAAAAAAAAAATGTAGATGTGACAAATTAGGAAGAGAATAATATGGTACCTGAGGAAAGGGGATAACAGAAACAATGTCAACAAACAAGTAAAAGTAAAAGAGAAGAGGTTTTTTTCTTGCAGCCTTTATGGTCGATTCGCCTCTCGAAGTTTTTTTACAACGAGAAAAACCCTCGATTATAAGAGAAACAAAGAAGTTGATCGCATAGAATGCGTCAATCAAGCTACGAAGGATACAAACTGTTATTGCAAGGTTTTTGGCGAAACTGAAGCATGTTCTTTTAGAATCGATTTCAGGAATAAAGAGAAACAAAGGATCAATAGCCACAGCAATCACACAAGCGCATAGAAGATACTTCATCCACTTTTCAAGGATTTTCGTCTTCGTAAGATACTTCCTACACTTTTCAAGGATTTCCATCTTCATAGGATTCACATTTTCATCCAACCTGTATCAACAAGATATCACTACAACAATAAATTTTCAAACAAATATATATATATATATATGTATGTATGTATGTATAAGTTATTTTAAAATAGCTACGTACCTTGCAAAACTACTCCTCTGGCTCTGAATATCCATGTATGTATGTAGTTTCCTTCGGCCTGATCTTCTCAATCTGCAATATTTTTTACCAAGAGAGAAAATGAAGTCACTCGGTCGTCAGCAAACTAAATTAGAAACCAAACGGAGCTAAGAGCATGTTTATTGGCATATACTAATAATGGGTTCTTAGGTAATATTATATTATTAAGTTTAGATTAAGAACTTTTGATAAGAAATATATGGAATTACATGTTTATTGGGAGAACCCCTGAAGGGGTTCTTAAAATTTTTTTTTTTTTTTTTACATAATTGATATAAAAAAGAAAGAAAGAAGAAAGAAGAATGAAAAAAAAAGTGGAACCGAATGAAAAAAAAATTATGAGTAACACGTGCCATTAAGATTCGTTTCTTCCAGATCTAAATTAAGAATCGACTCTTACAATTTGTTGGGTTTATTATTTATTTTTGGGCCCATAATTATTAAGATCTACAGCTAAGATCTCCCGATAAATATGCTCTAATATAATATTACACTGTGTAATGAGTTGGACTTGGCTGAATGACGAAAATCAGAATCCTAAGAGAAACTGAGAGCCTCAATTCATTTATATAATAAACAGAGAAAACAAAACATGACAGTGAGAGATTGTGGGAATATCGATATTCCCAAGCTTAATTATCCCAGTTTCTAAGAATATTCAAAATGCAGAAGCTCCCAAACTGTACATGAAGATTTTTCAACATCTCTTAAGCTGTGGTCCTGCATGTGGATGCAGTAGTTGCAAAACGAATGAGGTTTTTGACCAGATATTTATTTTTAAACAAATATATGTATTAAGTTATTTTAAAATAGCTACGTACGTACCTTGCAGAATTACTCTCAATATTCATGTGTGCACGTAGTAGTTTCCTTCCTGATCTTCTCAATCTGCAATATTCTTTACCAGAGAGAATATGAAGTCACTCCGTAGTAGTCGCAAACTAAATTGGAAACCAAACGGAGCTTATATAATAATATTACACTATGTAAGGAGTTGACTGACTTACGAAAATCAGAATCCTAAGAGAACCTCAAAAGAACGAGAGCCAAACAAAACATGACAGTGAGAAATGTAGGCGCTCAAATTTCTGGAAATGAAATTGCGGACTAAATCTTATAAACGCGCCAAGCGAAGAAGAAACTTGATCTGTCTCTAACTCAATAAATCGCTGGTAGTGTGACCGTTCGATGCGACTTTTAAATCCTAGGATACAATTGCGAACGACCCTTTTTCGCAACACTCGAAAAAAAAATCCAGCGAACTATATATTCTACAATACTCTCGAGAAAAACGACTTACGAATTTAGAAAGAAGGCGAAAGGTTTGTTGGTTTTTTCAGATCTAGATCGAATAATTTTTTATGTCGAATTGATGCGATATATATATAGGGTGAGAGGGGCGGTTTCCGCTCAAAAAATTCGCGGGCATATTCGGATATTCTAAGGAATATTCGAATATTCCTTTTTTCCGAATTCTTGCAGCAAATGCGCACCCGAAAGGAATCTTTTTTCAAAAATTCGGATATTTTTTTTTGCGTATCCGAAAAGGAATATTCCTTTTTTCGAATTCCTTAATGGGCTTCAGAAACTCCTTACGAATTTTCCCCAAAAAGAAAGATACACGCTGGCATTGCCACAACCCACGACCCGCACCGGATGGCGGCGGTGTGCGCGTGTGATTTCCATTTTTTCATCTCATAGTCATTTAAACTCATGTATAAACATGACCATATATATACCACTTTAAAACACAATTTCTAAGCAATGTGGGACAATTTCCACATTTTACTTTAAATTGAGGCTTTGCCACTTTTGACCCATGCTCATTTCAATTTAACTTTTACACAATTTATAAACCCAATATGTCTTGGTAAATTGTGGCCCAACACGAGATTGTGGAAATATGGATATTCCCAAGCTTAGCTCAGTTTCTCCGAAGATTCAAAATGCAGAAGCTCCCAAACTGTAGATAAGATTTTTCAACATCCCTTAAGCTGTGGATGCAGTAGTAGCAAAACGGATGAGGTTTTTAATCCGACTGTTATTCTAACTTGGGGCCACCGTCTTCTACCTCTTCTTTCTTTTCCCTGCAACTTTTGAGACGATCCATTTATTGGGAATGCTCTTAGAAGAACCTTTTACATTATTTTAATACTTCCATTCGGAGAAGAATCTTTCAATTTCAATTTGAATATTTTTTTTAACACATAAACCATAAGAAGATAATTACTGACCGAAATACATATAATTTTATAAAGAATTTTGGTTTATTCGTTTTGTAACGCTAAATTCACATTTGATTCAGCAATTAGTGGCACGCGCGTACTTATCAAATTATAAATTAACTCACGTTTTTAATTCCATTAGTTTGGTTTCGTCATCTCTTGTTCAGTTGTTTGCACCCTCTGGCCAAAGGTGGCAAGAAAAAGGCCTAGAATTCGATTTAAAACTTTCAACTTTATGAAAAATAATAACATAGTACCTTTCCACTAAAATAAAAGCACCTTTCGACTAATTTTTTTTGCATCAACTAACGAAATTGTTCTTGGCTGCTTGACTCAAAGAATATGCTTATAGTCTCCGTTTACTTTTTCAGTTGTTTGAGGCAGATGGTGAGCATTCACAAAAGAGATCTCTATTTTTTCCTGATTAATTAACTGTATATATGTAGAAGAAAATTTCCTACTGATGATTTCACATGAAGATCTTTACTGGGTTACATAATCATTTGAAAATCACTATAGCGATCACATTACATATACATAGAGTCAACTATACACAATTAGGTTTCATCAATAGGAAATTCAGGATCGGCTGGTTTCTGAGGCAACAAAGACAACATCTGAGGGAATCTAGAGTTTCGCGCTGCTGCATTCGCCCTTAGGTTCCTAGCAAACCTCGACGCATAAATCGCAGCACCCAAGTTGAGTTTATTGCCTCCTGAAACATCGTTCTGAAGAGTATTATGTAGTTTGTTCTCTTCTGCACGTAAAGCCTTTGAAAGCTTTCTTCTACAATGTCTCTTCCATGCTGCTTGTATAAAACATGCTGCCCATGTCTGCCATTGCACCGAATAATACCTGAAAAACAAAAAATCATTGCCGAGAAGAGTTATTGTTTGGGGTTACATATGAAATAAAGGTAACTTGGAAAACACGTTACAAGGTAGGAAATAGATCTTTAGGGTTATTATGTTAAAGATAACTTGAAAAACAAGATATGTATGTACGGTAGCTCCTCAATATCCGAATAAGATATCAAATCAGTAAAATCAAGCACATTTCAATCAGAGATGTTTAAATGTGTTGGGTTTTACGGTTTCACTTCATATTTGAATATTGATCGGTCCATCATATATTTTCTACAAAATATATATCTTGTTTAGCAAGTTATCTCCAATATTTTAACCTTATGATTAACTCAGCCTACATTAATTTTATCAAATGAGAGTCTTACTTGAACATGTGTCGGAGTTGCTTGCTATGGAGGCGACGATACTGGTTAGCGACAAACTTGAGATCATCAGCTGAGAGAACAAAGCCTTCGACTTCTGTCTGAGCTTGAACGGTTCTGCTAGAGATAGGGAAGTGAGAAGTGTGAGCTGGATTTAATGCCCAAGTGAGAAGATCATCTCCACAGAAATCACCAGGATTCAAGCAAACGGTATTGAAGAATCCAGTTTTGCCACCATAAGTCGTTGTGCTCAATAGATTTCCTCTCATTATAAACAACATATCCTCGACTGGTTCACCTTCACGCACTATGTAACTTTTCTCTGTGTAAAGAACCGTTTTGAGACGAGCACCTAGAGCGTCTAGTAACCGATCATCCATAGCTTGAAACCAAGGCACCTATAACAAAACAAAAAACAAAAATGAATTCAAGAGTTGTGATTAATTACTGTTATGGTGGGTGGGGGTAAATAAAAAGTTACCTTTATGAGCAAATTCAGACAAAGATGGCGTTTAATGTCCTTTCTAAGATCTTTTGGAAGACTAGAGAGAATAACTTCTTCCTCAACTCCTTTGGTTTCTTGCCATTTATACTGTTCATATTCACGGATACGTTTTCTCAGTTCTTCTGGCAACATACGATGAGACATCCATTGCTCTGCATCTCTCCTTTTCACTCTCATTTCCTCAACTCTTACAGTAGTTGATTGCAAATATTTCTACAAACCACATAAAGGATCATTTTTGTTAAGGAGTTTGGGTTTGAAAGCTTAAGCTTAAAAGAAGTTGAGTATTAAATACCTGCATATTTCCAATGAGAAGAGCAAACAAGACTAGTCCAGAAATACAAATGACAATCGCAAATATGATCTCTCCTTCAAAAGCACTCGTCTTCAAGTTTTGGCCCAAAGCACTAACCATTAAGAGAAGATTTTCCTATGAGTAAACCAGATTGCAACTACATTATAGCTGAGAGTTTAGATGTTGCATACCTAAGATTGCGAAGACCCCACCAGAAACAAAAGAAAAACTTCTTGGGGAAATCTCTCGACTCCACAACTCCAGACTGCAATGCTTCAGCGAATATACCAAAGTTGAAAACCGTAGAGTTTGTGATTTCCTCTGGATCGATCAAAGGGCAAGTACCATTTAAATACAGCCTATTGTCTTCCCCTGTTGGTGCACAGTATAATAGACTATGACTGCAATTGCTTATCGTAGCACACGTTTCGCGCCAACATCTATCTTTCCTTTCTATCGAAATCAAGTACCAAAAAGACCCAAACACCTGTCCAATAAATATCGCAATTTTTAAAAACCGTTGTCTTCGCTTGAAAATGAGACAAGTACTTACAAGTAAAGAAGGCAAGAAAGACTCTTCTTACATGGCTAGCTAACATGTATAGGAACAGGTTTAAAGCAGCTCCAGCCCAAGCAGTTTCAGTAACCAAACCAGAAGTTCTTGTAACTTCTTTAAAAAGCGGATGTATTCGAGCTATCCTCGGAACATATTGACAAAAGATTGCCCATTTCAATAGCTCTTTTGCTACCAGCGACGCTGGTCGTTTCATCTTTGGAACTATAGCTAGAACAACTACCTATAAATAAATTGCAATGAAAAAATGAAATATATTTTCAGATTCATTTTGATGATATATCTAAACCAAAGATCTTGAAAAAAAATCAGATCTTTACCTGCGGAATAGGCAGAATCGAAAGAAGATCGATTATAAAGTATGAGCCGAGGTATCTTATAGCGATTTTTTTACGATTTTCAATAAGCTCTCCTCTTCCAAAACCACGTGAAGAAGGAGCGATGAAACCGGTGTTAAACTGAAAAAGCATGCGAACCACATAGAAAACGTCGATGAAAGTGCGGAAAACACAAGCGATTGCCTCAAGTTTTTTGTCTAGAGTAAGACAGAATCTATCGGGGTTCACCACAGGGATATAGAAAAACAGAGGATCAAAGGCTAAAGCTATAACAGAGAGAAGCAAGAAAATCTTGTTCCAGTTTTGAAGATAGGAATCGTTTGGATTCATCACTTGTAGTGTCTTGCTCTTCTTCTTCTCTTTATTCTTCTTTGGATGAAAGCTCAATGGCTGCTTAAAGGTTCTGATTTTCTCTGAGCCCTTTTCAAAGCTTCGTCTAACGGTTTTCATAACTGAAGTAACTGATGGTCTATTAGTTTTTCTCGAAAAATCTTCGTTCTCCCTAAACCTGGATCGATAAATTAAGATCAAGATCACTGCATAAACTCGTAATTATTAAACAGGTTATTAGAAGAATTGATACAAACCTTACGAATTTGTTTTTTTGGGATTTTATCATCTCTATCATCTTGAACCTGCGGAGAAAAATGAAAAGATTCGTTTTTAATTTTATTATTTCCATAAATAAATCCGATCATCTTCGCTGCCTAAAAAGAACAAGTTGACAAAGCAGACTAAGTTGACGAAACAGAGTAATTTTAAAATAAGTATATGTTCAAATAAGTTGCAAACTGATCTATAGATAGTAGAAACAAACCTTAATTCGAGAGACGAAGATCTATAGTAGTCAAGTGAACAAGGTTTTTTCTAGTATTTTTTTCTGTGATTATTGGAGAATTTTTCCGGGAAAACAAAACGGAGCTCTTAAGTCTTGCCGGCATAACAAATTAAAAGCTTGATTATTTCCTGCAATAGAATGAAGAAAAAAGAGATAGTCGTAGATGATGTTCTTCTAATTTAGTCGAGATGGTGATAGTACTACTTTGAATTAATGTTATTCATTGAAAACGAAGAGGTGGAGAAGAAACGAGTCTGGAACATAGGAAAAAGACAAATATACAATAATTATAATTTTAGGGGGGAAAATAAAAGTTTGAGTTGACTTTTGACGAAGACTGAGTCAGTCAACCAAAAACAAAAACTACTATTCCAATTTGATTTTTTTTTTTTTTTGAGACTTAGTATATACAGTCTTATGGATCTATTTTAGTATTTTACTGTGCATTTTTTACGGTCTTATTCTTGGGTGTAATTTTACAAACATTTCTATCTGAAATTCTGAATCCACAAATGTTGATTAGTCTAACTATATATATTTTTTACGGTCTTATTCTTGGGTGTAATTTTACAAACATTTCTATCTGAAATTCTGAATCCACAAATGTTGATTAGTCTAACTATATATGTAAGAAAAATCAATGATTATTCTATTACAACTTGTATAAATTTTAAAATTCTAGTCGAAGTCTAGTGATTAGTCTTGAGGAGACTTTTAACTTTTTTTGGGGGGTACGTCATTTTCTCCTCCACAAAAATAATCAAACATTCTTTAAAGCTCAAAACTGGATATTATCCTCCACGAGATACACATACATTTGCAAGTAGTACTGTATATAGTTTTCTCAATAGAAGTGTGCAAGGACGGCCCATACTTTATTTGGACCTGTACACAATATAAAATGGGCCTATTCTATGCACAACTAAAGGTCCATACGAACATTATAACCTTTTATAAAGCACATGATTCTCACATGTGATGATGATGTCAGAGCGGTGGAATTCACAGTTTTACAGTGCGCGTAAGCTTCCACATGTTTATGTGGTCACCGATGACGTCAGTTGAACGTTACATAGGAGAAAATTTTGAACGTTACTGAAACGGTAACCTTTTTATTTGAACCAGACCTATTTGAACGTTATGGAACGGTAACTTTTTTATATTTATTTTTCTTTTTTTAAACCTGTAACGGTAACTTATTAGACCGTTGTGCTATAATTGTAGATGATAATCTCTATATATACCTATGTCTTCCTCATTCAGACATTAAACTCTTTCTTACTCTGAATGTCAGAAACTCTATCTCTGCTTTTTTAATCTGATCTACCACTCAAAGTTATCTCTGTTCTTCTTCGAGCTCCGACTTCGTCATTCCTTTCAGCAGCTCCAACCTCTGTTAGGCTTGCTCCACCACCGATTGTTTCTTCTTTCACCGAAGCCTCTTCTCCTTCCTTCAGGGCCAGCTCCGATGGTGAATCTTGGTCCGTCTGTTGTGAATTTGGAGTCAGTCACCTTCGCCTTCTGCTCCTCTATGGACCTCAAAGTGTCAATAAGGTAATGCTTTGCTCTTATTCTTTTGTTTTTGATATCTTCCACTTTTAACGAGTTTTAAAACATATTTGGGAGGTCACAAAATATTCATATGCTGGGAGTTAAAAACTATTTTTTTGCTTTAGTTATTCTCTCATGGCTCTGCGATTTGATATTATTCTTAAAATTTTGGCTTAAAAAGGAGAACATTCAAATCATGCTCTGTTTTTTTTATGTTTATATATATACATAGAAAAAAATAACATTTCGTGTTCTACCATCTTAAAATTGAGTGTTCTTTTCTTTAAAAGAGTAATAAGAATGAGTGTCACAAAGTATTCTAGTAAAATGGGTTTGTTGAGAATGGAAAAAAAAGTCTGTAACGTATTTACTTTATTTTGACATAAATTATATTTAATGTTTAATATTATGATATACAAAACGAATATAAATGAACTAACGGGAAATTGATCACATTTTGTAGATGTTTTTGAAGAAGACAAACTCAGTCGTGATCTCACATTCATATCAGTTGAAGGTGCAGATGGAGACAGACAGGCAGGACAGAGAAATCGAAATTCAACCTTTGGAGTGTGCCATACTTTGATTGAGTGTGGTGGACTAATAATGTGTGACGTTGAATGCTTGTATGATAAATTATGTGTAAATGATAGAATGTATGTGTAAGGTGTGACATATGGAGCCATGACATAGGTATGCTTGTAATGTGGGATGTGGATATGGTAGATGAATGTGTAGTAAGTAGATATGCTTGTATAATAGAATGTGTAGGAAGTAAATGTGCTTGTAGATGAATGTGTAGGAAGTGGATACGCTTGTATAATAGATGAATGTGTAGGACGTAGATAAATGTCTAAAGTATATGTTTAATCTGTGTAGATGTGATTTGTATAGATGAATGTGTAGATGACCTTAATCGATCCGCACATCTACATTAATCGATCCGCAGGGTACCTTAGCTCAGACGCAAGTTAGCCACGGCATTAATGGAATGATTGTTGTGAAAAAAAATATCAACAATCACGGCATTCGGTTATTTACCGAATTAAGAGTTGAGTTCAACTTTTTGGTCGCTCAATTTCTTTAAAACAAAAAAAGCCAAACGCACTCAAAATTGTCATCCAAAAGATAGATTATATCCGTATAGTCTTCACACATGTAAAGACTATGTGTGAGTGTCGTTTGCAAACTGCAAGTCCACAAAGCACTTGGAAACTGAATACGTTCTACAAAAGAAACAACAAATCTTGTTCGAGAGGCGAAATTCTATTTTTGGAATAAGTCCTTTTGTAGAGTTGTGATTGATTAATAAAATTAAATTCTAAACCCTTGTTTTCCGTAAATCCAGAGAGATCTCAACGAATCCAGGAAAGCAATCTTAGGTATTCTCAGACTAAATAAGATCCCTTGCTACATCAGTTGGTATCAGAGCTGCGTCTTTTTGATTTCTCAATCAGAGAACGATTCTGGTTGCCATGTTGATTGGCAGTTGCTTCACTTTCGAGGACGAAAATCCTTTTGTCGAGAGAGAAGAGACCAATGAGATCTATAAAGAGATTTACGGCGATCCTATCTACGACATACATGAAGATGATGTTCTGGTTGTTGACTTCGTCTTCAAATATGAAGATTTTAAAGATTAGGGCTGTGTAAAATCCGAGCGATTCCAGATCTCTCAAGAAGGCTTGCAAAAATTGGTTCGTGCAATTTTCATACAAAATGATGATTGTGAAAATTTCGGATCAGATACAGGTCATGCAAAAATCAGGATTTGTCAGAAAGAAGATATGAAGATGGATCTTCGAAGAGCTACCATTGAAGATGGATCTGTGAAGATCTATTTGATATCAAGATCGAGATTGAATATTCGAGGTCGAATCTTTCTTGGCTAGGGAAAGCTGATGCAGCAAAGATGCAAGATTCGAGGACGAATCTTTCTTGGCCGGCGAGACCTGATGCAGCGTGATATTTGGATCATTTCCAAATATCTTGATAATTATATTTTATTTATTTAATTATTATTAATATAGAATATTCCAGAGTTTTCCTAGGATTTTTATGCTTTAATACAAATAAGTCGTTTAGGCTTCCTTTTGTATAGAGTTGATTAATTAATAAAATTAAAGAGTTTGTGCTTTTCAGAGAAAGGTATTCTCTAACCCTTGTTTTCGGTAAATCCATAGAGATCTCAATGAATCCAGGAAGACATTGATTTTAGGTATTCTCAGACTAAATAAGATCTTTGCATCTATCTTAGTTTCCGCTACGTCATTTACAGAATATAAAAAAATTTATATATGTTCAGGATATATATAATATAATTCGTATTATTTATGTTCTTTTAAAAGAATTAGACATATATATGCTGCAAATGGTAGCAATAATAAAATGAATGAGTTGAAGAAAATAATTGAAAACTTTTTGAATTGAATATTATTTAACTATTTCAACTCTAAAATAGTAGATCAATGAGTTGAACATTTTTTCTTTGTAATTTGTACATTTGTTCAATTTTTTTGGCTGAATGGGTTGAATTATTTTTTCAACTTATTTATTTCAAATGGTAAAGTATTAGATGAATATTCATTCAACTCTTTCAACTTGTTAATTTAAGTTAACCATTTACAGGATTAATATAATTATTATGTCTGGATGTACATTATACGATTTGCACCAAAAAATATAAAAAAGGATGTACAGTTGTTCACACACGAACGGACGAACTCATTATTTCGGGGTGTACTGCAACACACACTCATGATCACGAATCACGATTACTCGGTATTCTTATACTTTTTCATTTTTTGTTATTTTATCATGCATTTACGGTCTTAGTCTTGGGAGTGATTTTACATTTTATCTGAAATTCTAAATCCGCAAATGTTGATTAGTCTACCTACGTAAGAAAAACCAATGATTATTATATTACAAATAAAAAAAATTAAAATTCTGGTTGAAACATTATTTAAAGCTCAAAATTTTTATTACACGAGATATTAGTTTATTCAGAGACGATACATCTGCAATAATTTATGGATTTTTCAATAATCAGCGGTTTAGTAGATATATATATATATTTATTTATTTATTTTATTTTTTATTTTTTTTGTAAAAACTAAATAAAACACAAAATGAGATGCTTCCAATCTAACAGGCATCTACTAAGTTACTAACAGAAATAGATTATTCAGGCTTATACTAAGTTACTAACAAAAATAGATTATTGGGAGATATTATACAATGATAAGGTCAAAGTCTATCTTCTTACCCTTAGAAGAGGAACAAAGAGATCTTCAAAGCCTCTAATCCATTTGGAGGGTTTCTATATTATTGTGAAACATCAGAAACCAGTAACAACACCTTCCTTGCTAGATTAACAAGACAAAAGTTTCTATTAATCAAATATCATAAGCTTGATTAAGAGTTGAGATTTATGAGAAATAGCCTTACATTAAGACTTGTCTTCGTCTGTCTGAGAACATGGAGGTCCTGGGACCGAATCCACGAAGAACTCCTCTACGGGATACAGAAAACGAAAAAGATTGGTAAGTCATGATAGAACATGAAACTGTATTAAATCTATAAGCAAACCATTCTTATAAGATTGATCCTTTTGGATGGAGAGAGCAAGGAGCAGACTGAGATTTTATGTTTACCTATGTCCTCTTGTTCGGGAGAATCGAGTAAAATCTCTGAATCAGATGGAAGAAACGGAGAGCCGGGATAGTTTCCTAAGGCCCCTAAATCTGCAATCATTTGTCAGAAACATTAACTTGAATATTCTGTTGAAACTGGCAACATTTTTGGATAAAGAGAAGTTACCTCCCAAATTTGATAAATCTGCAGTGAGGTCAGAGAGGCTAAAGTTCCAAGGAATCTGATCAAATGGCCTGAGAGTGTCTCTAGAATTTCCAGCTCCTCCATCAGGTCCAAGTTGTAACCCTACTGAAGTTGCAACATCAGATGTGAAAGCAGAATCAAGAGCTGAAGTGTCCATTCCCATGCCTGACATATCTGAAGCAGCAAATGGAAAATGTCCACTTGACGCCACAGAAGCTGGACTCACTGGCATATCCGACATACCACTGTTTGGTGGAATCATTGGAGTTGGATCAGCAACGGTTGTATCTATTACCATACTACACCAACCACCAGAAACAAGAGTGTAAAAACTAAGTCTGAAGCACCAGAAAAGCATTGATTTGACAAAAAAAGTTCAAGTTAGTTCTTACTCATTCCCTGAGTTCATTCTCATTGGTTGGAAATTAGCAGGTGCAGGGACTCCATTAACTACATGGCAGCTTGACATTCCACATCCCATTGGATCAAGATGAGGATGACCTGGAGCATGCATCTGAGGATGTTGTAGCACTGGATATCCCATGGGCATGTTGTTCACTGCACTGCAAACATTTACTGTTAAATAATAGTGAAACACACAAACCAACAAGTTTGCAAAATGATATAAGGAGTCAAACTTACCAGGTGCCATGGGATGAATTCCGTTCTGTAACGGGACAAGAGGAACTTTTGAATGTACAGGATACTTCATGAGGTGATATTGGTGTTCAAGCAAATGATTGAATACAATTATTTGCTTCTTCAGTTTCAGTCGAATGTAATATGCCCTGAAAAACTCTGCGTTTTCTTCTTCCAACTTCTGCCATACTAAGAGAGTTTTCATAAAGGGCAAGTTATTAAACAATGTTACTACAATAATGCTTATCTAATAGCAAAAGTGACATCAAGAAAAACTTCAAAACCGTACCTAAAGTTGTAAAACCAGGGTCAATCCTTGCACGAGTCAAGAGGGTCTTCACAACCTCATCTCTGTTCATGTACAACTGAAGACATCTTTCTATCAAATTTTGGACCTGCATCAATCATTTTATCAAATGATAGAAACTTACAAGGAAGTATATATAGAGGGGAAGGTGGCAAAGTTTTCTTACAAGTTCAATATCTTGCCTTGAAACTTTCCTACCATCATTACTTGAAGCAGATACAGAACCAGAATCTTGTATAGGAGCTTCTAATGATTGATTATTTTTCTGTTCACCTTGAGACTCCTGTGAAACTTGGGTAGAAGACTGCAACTCTTGTGTGGTCTGTAATCCAAAAAATATAGAGAAAACTACTCAATTTTCAACGAAGTATACACTCAAGCAACACTACAACAAGCAGAAAAAAGGTTGGTAGACTTTGTTAAGGACAAACCTGTCCGTTCTTCATTAGAGCTGAATATAAAAATCACGCATCCTTCAATAACAACTATTCTCCTTAGCAATGTTCATAACAATACAATCCATAGAACTCAACATCTTGGCACGCATGTTTCTGTTGTTGACCAGATACGAACCTGGATATACATAAATTGTTAATTCAGTATGTAAGAAAAAAAAAGAATAAAAAAAAGAAGCATCTTTGACACAGCTAATGATAAGAATAAGAAGCAAGAAAAGTGAGTTTCTTTAACATTGTTTAATAAGAATCTAGATGAGACACTGCAGAATCTAAGTATAATAAATTAATCCTTAAAGTTACCACAACTAAACCAAACATCTTCAAACTATAAGTTAAAAAGGCACACAAAACAAAATTAGTTCATCATCAGCCTCGTAACTCTATTAAAGAAGTAATCCAAAATCTAATACGGTCCTCCTTTCCAAAAAATCAAACAACAATCTGAAGTCAATGTAAAACAAATGAACCTAACTCAAGAAACTTTTACCATTTCTGGAATCAAGAACCTAAGAAACGGAACAGATCTAGCAAAGAGCTCCTGATTTAGCTGATTCTCTTGCGTTTTTTTTTTTTGGTTCTTTTAACTTAAAGTCATCTCCTTTAGAATTCTAGCCGAGAGAAGCAACAGGAAAATTCATTAATCATTATGAAAGCAACAAAGAATATATATATAACTACGCCTATAGATAGCTACTTTTTAATTAAATACTAGAGAATCTAAGTAAGCTTTTAAAAAATATATATGTCCCACAACCAAGATCGTCGAAAAGATCTGTGTCTCACCTTAATCCAAAATGCTACACTTCCAACAAAAGTTTTATCGACGAATTTTAGGGAGCTCGAAGATTCAGAACTTGTAAAGAAAAAACACGAATCTTCAAGGAAACAAGCGGATTCAGAAATATAAACTCAAACCAGAGTTAGCTAGCGAGAGAGATTTCGTTCAGACAAGATCTGGCTGTCTTTTTTCGAGTTAGCGAGAGATTTGTCTACGCCATTACTGATAAGCGCTACTCAAAATTGCAGTTTCTATTTGAAAAAAAAAAAAAAGGTTGCAGCAGAAACAAAATCTCACCAGAAAACAGAGAAGAGACGGAGACGAAGGGGGAAAGAAAATCTCACCACAAACAAATTTATATTACTTAAAAGTTTCACTATACAACACCTTTTTCTTTAAATTACAAACTATTCATTTTTCAATTTTTGGAGTATATATTATAAATGTTCCTTAATTTTTCTCAATCAATTTTTTTGGGGTTAATTAATCGGTAAGTGTATCTCTCTTCTTAAAATAATCGGTGAGACTCGGATAACCTGAAAAATTACGGCTTGGTAGCTTTGGCTTCAGCTGAAAGTAGCTAATTTTCACTTTCACAGCTTGTTTTGTTAATTAGCAGCGTATCACAATATTCGGACAGCTTTTAAATTAAATTAAATATTACTTAAAAGTTAAAACTACTATCTTAATAATACTAGTATACCAATAATACCATAGAGTTAGATATTTAATTATCTCGATTCATAGGGGTGGGCAAAAAACCCGCACCCGAAATCCGAACCCGACCCGAAGTTATGAAATATCCGAACGGGTATTGTATCTTTAAACCCGAACATCCGAAAAATCCGAAACACCCGATCCGAACCCGAACCCGAATAGATACCCGAACATAGTCAAACTATAAGAACATAATAATAATATATTGGTAATATATAAACTTGTAATAATCCGAATGTTTAAAATATTTGAATATTTTAGATATTTTGGATATTTTATTTATTTTTGGAAATCATGGTTTTAGAGTATCTTCGAGTAGTTTAAATTTTAAGACAAAAAAATAATCAAAATAACTAAAATATTTGACACTTTTTACTTATATTTGTGAAAATATAACCAAATTTTATTTAAATTTAACTAATTTTTTATTCTTCTCTAATACTTTGGGTATACCCGAACCCGAAGATACCCGATCCGAACTCGCCCGAAGTTATGAAATACCCGAACAGGTATTATACCTCTAAACCCGAACATCCAAAAAATCCGAAACACCCGATCCGAACCCGAACGGGTACCCGAATGCCCACCCCTATCGATTCACATCAATAAAGATAGCATACTACACCAACTTAAAATAGAATTGGTGACAATAACTATTATTAATTCATTATACATCAATGAAAGATAATTTAAAAGTCCAAGTGTTATAAGAAAATGCATCTAGTTATTTATAATATTCCAATTAAAAATAAGAAAAAATATACAGTGTGGCATGTATACATAAAACAGCTAGTGAAAGCTAATGCCAAGTTGTAGAGTGTTGTTGGGTGTTACGAGATGGCATGGACCTCTCCACTGTACTCTCAGTCCCCGGGAATAGCATCTCTTTCTTTCTCTGTTTTTATTATATTTTTCTCCTGGACCACTTTTATTTTTCTTCTTCTCTTATCAAATAAAATGATACCAAAATATATATAAGAATATCTCATATCATACAATATTCCCTGATTGCGAGCTTTTGAATTGTATGTGCATGTTGTTATTTTTAACGTTTTTAAATGAAATATATTCTATGATTGCTTTGCTTGTACTAGTAGTATTTTGTAACTTCGTAATTATCAGCACAAGTCGGTATTAATTGTCTTTGGCATTTATACAATGAGAGTGAATAATTCACTCTATGATTTTGTAGCAAGCTGACTAATTAACTGAAGCCGGTTCACAAGCTGTCACGAGCGACGCACTTGACCACGTGAACTCAGTAAAGAATTGTGACTTCTTTAATAAAAACGCATGAATTTAATGAAACAGACACATTCGTTCACCAATTATAATACGTTAGTTCCATTAATCCGTTGGACCCACCAATAAAAAACGCTTAAAAATGTGTTTTCAAAAATAAGTTTGTCACGGAAAGGTTTTTTTTTTTTTGCTTGAGGTGATTATCCATTTGAAACACGACACGTGTAAAATCTTACCGGAGAAATTCACGTCGGGAAACTGGCCGCCGCGTGGCATACAGATGCTGACAAAATTCGGACAAGAGCGGTCATAGACACGTGGCGGTAAAAGAGAGGAGGAGCGTGGAAGGTGCTTGACCATTTATCACCTTGGGATTTGAGACTTTTAAAGGGCAAAATTGGTAGGACAAGTCAACACTTAAATAATTTTTTTCCTTTTCGTAAACCAATTCCTTGTTAACGTTTATAACCACGTAAACACTTCTTTAAACCAACCAAATTAAATAATTAAAGATTGATTGATAAGTTTTTGTGTTTTTTTACTTGAGCCGTTGAACGATGTTGTTATTTTTCAAAATTTTGGGATTGGCTTATAATTTGGTAGTTGAAGCTTTAGCTATCAACAATCCACAAACATTAAAATATCATTTTTAGACCAAATACAAAAAACGTTAAAATATCATTTTCAGAAAAAACCATCGCAAATAAAACTAACTATTTATTCTTCTTATATTTTATAATATAGGCTGTCTAGGTAACACTTTTTTGTAGTGGAAAAGCATTTTGTAGTAATATAATGAGATGTACTCTAATTATCCCCAATAAATGTTTTTGTTGAAGATTTACTGAATTGACGACCTTGGCTCTGGTCTGCTAAGCGACTGTAAGTGCAATGCGTTGACGTGGCGTGTTCGATGCTCTACCAAGGCACTGATAGATAGTGAAAGCTGAACCCAATCCCAAACTATTAATCAAGTGAAATTATTATCAAGTGAAAGGATGATAGATGAGATCTAGAGGACCTTTCCAGTCTCAAGCCAAAGTTTTGTCCTATCTACAGAGATTTTACCTTAACAAAGACAATTCAGATTCAATATGCCTCGCAATGGACAGATCCGATATTATTACTCTTAATTTTCTTCTTGTAAAATAAAAGTAAAACATAATTGATGATTCTTCAATTTTCTTAGTACTGTTTTTTTCTTTCTTTTTTTTATGGTACTATATTCTTAGTAGTACTCTTTAGTATAAAAACATTTATATTTTCTATTGTTAATTTTATATGTATGTTTAATGTATGTATATCGATAACCTATTCACAATCCCCATCCAAGAGGTAAATACTTTATAGATTTCTTCATGAACTTATCATCTGTAGATGATCTATATGGGTAACAAGAAAAGGATAGGTGATAACAAAACTAAACAATTTTCGTGCTGAGGAAAAAAATAATGTGCACAAAACTATCTACGTTGGGGTAAATATAAGTATATAACCCGTTTGTATCATGTTTCCAAGTTCCAGATTCACAAGTCCAAAAACAAAGTGCTAAAGCGCCGTCAACGACGTCGTTTAAACTACAATGACGCCCGTATTGTTAGATCTGCGTGCCGCGTGTTATTCTCCGTCTATTCAAACATTCATGGGCTTCTTTTGTATGGGTTCAGCCGCTCAAGTGGATTGATAGTACTTTAGAAAGAACAAAAGGCCCATAATAATTAGGCCCACATATAACATCGTTAAGAAAACCCAATATGGATATGCATGTAGCATACAACATTCAGGCTCAGCATAGAACTGTTTAAACTGCATACATACACATCACAACTGAACTTAGACATGTGTTAAACTGCTTTGGTTATCCAAGTTATCTCTGTAATCTTTTAGATCATGCAGCGAAAAATGCATAGATGGAACGTGTTCAGTTCATACATCTTCACATAAAAAATAAAGTAGGGCAGCTATTCATATTATAGAGTTATGTCACTTATCTCACCCTTCGCACAATAGATCTTAGAAATCTATAAAAAGGAAACATTTATCAAATTTAAAAGGGTTAATCTCATATATTCTTAAAAGTCTTTTGGGGTTATTAAATAACTTTAACCACCACATGTCATAAATATTTATTTGTTAGATACTTGTCTGATTCATGCCCCTTTTTTTTGTAGTCAAAGCTTTACATAGAACAAATGTGCTTCTAATGCTTTTCATCTCACTCCATCTGGTCTAATTCCATATGTGATATAAAAAAAATAAAGAGATAAACACCTCGAAATGAATAATTAAACAGGTCTCGAGATGCGGTTAAAGCATAATTGTAATTAAATAACTAACAAAATAATTACGTTTTCGGACCACATCGGACCACATGACGCACAACCATACGGTGTTGTGTCCACTTTCCACGACATTATTATCAGACCAAAGGAATATAAGCAAAATCACATTAGAGAAATGTTCTCGAACTACTTCTCTTTACTCTTCTTTTCCTCTCTCGTCTAATTATAATATCTTCATTTTTATTTTATTTTATTTTAGTGTTCTCTTCTACCAAACTTTCCTCTTATATCAAACTTTCAAATACAATGTCTGAAAGTTATACCAACTCTTTTTTTCTTTCTTTCAACAAATC
The DNA here is from genome assembly GCA_028015245.1 of Cardamine occulta. NCBI lineage: Eukaryota > Viridiplantae > Streptophyta > Magnoliopsida > Brassicales > Brassicaceae > Cardamine > Cardamine occulta. The sequence goes on along the minus strand of CM051374.1, from coordinate 23,728,534 downwards.
AGTTATGTAACTATTGTATTTTTCTATTTTAAATATATCAAATAATTAGCATATAGATAGCTAACGATATCTGTAGGAAAGAAAATAGTCCGAATATTTAAAATTCCAAGGAAACACGAAAGAAGGACACTGAAGTCATTTACAAAGTCAAATGTATAGAGAGAAGAAGGTCGATGCTCCTCGAACTAGGAAAATTACAACCGCAAGTCAAAGGTTTAAATAAAATTAAAGAAAGAGAAGAGAAGAGAAGTATAGTTATGGTTGTATCTGTCGTTCTTCTTTTCTAATAGAAACAGGCCGTTGAAGCAACAATTACACACTGTGAACTACTATTTCATCTCCATCACTCTACAGATTCATCATTTTTCTTAAATTATTGATTTAATAATCGAGGATGATAATATTAATAAATAATTATTCTAGGAATTTAATCAGACACGCGCAGTTATAAAATAATCTCTTTGATTTTCTTTTCCTTTTCGAGCCCCTCCTCTCTCACTCTTTCTTTCTTTCTTTCTTTCTTTCGAGGCAACAAAAATCAAGAGAGCTTATATTCATCTTTCGTCACAAATAGTTTTCTCGAGATTTCGACGACAGATTAGTTCATTTTGTTCCGAGAAGAATTAGGATAAAATGGATAAACGCCGACGGAGACAGAGCAAAGCCAAGGCTTCTTGTTCCGAAGGTCAGATTTTTCTTTCTTGCTCTCCTTCTTTATCTCTATCACTGTGTTTTTGGTTTGAGTCTGATTTGTTTTGTTATGTTCTGTATACAGAGGTGAGTAGCATCGAATGGGAAGCTGTGAAGATGTCGGAAGAAGAAGAAGATCTCATTTCTCGGATGTATAAACTCGTTGGTGACAGGTTACAAACTCTCTCTCGATCCATCTGATCGCTTATATTTTTCTTATTTGATGTTTAATCTTTCGTCGAATCTTAATTTTTGATTTTCTCTCCTTTGATTTGATATCGTAGAAAGTCTGTCGTTTCTTTATGTATTTTTTTTGTTTTTTTTAACGTTATGTGTAATTTGTTAATTGTCGATTATATTATTGGGCCTAACCGAGCTGTCAATCACTGTGTTCAACCTGATTTTTGGTCCGGTTTTTACTTTATTTTAATTTATGCTCCATTTTGTTAGTTTATCCATATATTTTAACTCGATTTTATATGATTGTTTAGCGAAACATATTCTTAAACTATAATATTTTATGATGGAACTCATTTTCGAATCGTTGTTTCCGAAATTAAAAACTCTATTTCGGTTTTTATCGGAATAAAGGGTATTTGTGTAATTTCGTTAATAGTGACTGTTAGTTTAACGTACGTACGTACGTGCGTGGCGCGTAGGTGGGAATTGATTGCCGGAAGGATTCCGGGACGGACGCCGGAGGAGATAGAAAGATATTGGCTTATGAAACACGGTGTCGTTTTTGCAAACAGACGAAGAGATTTTGTTAGGAAATGAATTTTTTTTTTGTATACAAAGACAAGAAAATTTCCCCTCCTTAATTCACAAGATAAGAAAAGAAGGAAAAGTACTTGTCCTTGGAATTACTATTTTGGAATGTATAATTAATCTATATATAAAAAATTTCTTAGGAGCTTAAATTTCTTATCATCCATTTACATCTCTATAAGTTATCGTATATGAGATATAATCTCACTAACCGCAAAATTTTCTAAATAGCCATAGAACAGAAAATGTCACATTACTATTTACTATTGTATCAAAAATTCAGTCTTGATTTTTTGTTTTTAATAGAAAAAGACAAAAATGGTCTCTTAATCAACAACAACATTGACACACAAAAAAAAATAAATCAACAACAATAAAACAGCATTGCGTAGGAAATAAATATTTAGAGGGTGTATTGGAGTGAATATTTGGAGAGATTTGAGTTTTAAACAATTTTGAGATGATTTGGTGAAATTTTGGTGAATTAAGAATTTTGTTATAAAAAATTTTGAAATCTCACATAAAATGTTGAGATTTTGGTCTTTGTATTTTTAACTAAAAAATTTCCTCAAATTTCACATGAAACTTTTAAATCAAATTTAAATCATGTTTCTAATCCAATAACACTGGATTTTAAAAAATATTTTAAAATTTATGTTTGTATAACACATGATTTATCATTTAAACTCAAATCTCTCTAAATACTAAGTGGAGTACACTCCTTTTAAATTGAACTAGCCTTTGAAGATTGTTGCCGGAAATTTATATAATCTAGAAATTGCATAAAATATGGGCCAAACATCAAATCTTATTATTATAGGCCTAAGAGAAAGCCCGTTACTCAGTTGTGACTCAAAACAATTCACTGTCAGCGACTCAGCGTTAGGTGACCTGCGTTTTTTCCAACGAGTAGACATGCATGCCGTTTAAATATTTGTTTTGATAACAATCATGCCGTTCTACATCTGGCCTCTTACTGTAATTGCTTTTTTTCTTTATTAAACAGTTTGTATTTCACCAATGTCACCAAATGTGTAGTCATCAATTAGGAGAGAATTAATACATTTTGGGGGGATAGAAAGACCATATAAGTCGAGATTTGGGTGTTACTCTGCTTATAAAGCATGTGAGTCATTTTGTTATAATCACTTCTCACATAGTTAAATTAAATTATTGCAAAATGACCCGCCCAACCCTTTAATAAAATACTAAAATTGTAATCCTGAACATTCATAGAGCAGTTCTACAATGTTTTCATTTTGATGTCTGGGCAAGTCAAAAAAACACCATAACCATTACGAGTTATTCATCTCGAACTTCTCGGGTCTATCCCATGCTTAAAACTTCCATCGTAATTATATTTAACAACTATTTTAACCCAAAACAAGTTTTTAGCAACTACACTGTACAGTTAGATATGTAAATTTGTATTAGATATGTAATATGCTACTAAAAATAATTATGTGGCCAAGATTTTTTTGCTTCGCAAAGCGATGCTAAAAAATCCGACAACTTTAATCCAAGACAAATACAATGAAAGTGTTAAGATGTTTTCACACGTGCTTATCGTCTACAAGACTTTCTACGTTCACACTTGCCGTCACTGTCACTTTGATTTTTCTGATATAGCAGATTGTAGTTAGAGCATTTTAACGGATACCCTTATACACGGGATTTTTTTTTTATTTTTTTTTTGTTTTTTTTTATAAAAATTGATTTTTTTATTGTCGCAACGAATCAGACATATGACATTTTTTTTTAAAAAACTCAGTATCTTGTCCTAGACACTTAAAGACACAATATGACAAGTAACACATGAGAAGATACCTAAAAAATTGTCTTATTCTTTTTCTTTTTGTTCCCTATTATTTATGAGTGCACTAGTATTAATATATATTAACTAACTTTAAATATTTAACGTTAGGTAATTAACGACTTTGATTTTTATTAACTACCAATTTACTATTTTTGTCCATAGCCTCTGACGCCTACTGGTTAGTGGTTTGGATTTGCAAGAGCACCTCCAATAGTATATTTTAAAGGGTTTTTAACAAAAATTTTAAGATTAAAACAATTAAAATTAAAATAAAATAAATAATTAAGTTAAGAATCGGTTCTAATGTAAGAGTTTTTAGGATTTTTAAGAACTCCATACTTATCCGGTTCTGATTGGTTCAGACATATATATAAAAAAAAACACCGCATGTTTTTTTTTTCTTCTCATGTCTCTCTTTATTTTTGCTCGATTCTTTGCTCCAACACATAAAATCTTCTTGATTCGGTTCGATCCATTAAATTGAGAGAAGATATGAATTGAAAATTCTTTTTTGGGTTAGGGTTATTTGATGTCGTCTGAATTGGGAATTGATGTTACGCAGGGAAAGTTGGACGCCATAAAACTTGTGTAAGCTTCAGTTCAATATTGAGGATAGATGTTGAATACATTGTCATACTTAAGCATAGTTCATACTTGGGTTAGTCTGTTCTGTGCAGATTTTGTTTCAGAATTGGTTAAGAGTTGACAAAGAACATGTAGATCCTCTGATTTGGAATGCATCATTGTTAAGGGATGGTTTTGTTGTGATCTGCAGATAAAAAATCTGGCAGCTGAGATCCTCTGCTCTTTGTTGTTTGAAGATAAGAGAGCAGAAAAAGGAGTTCCAGAGAAGCGAGCTCCATATCAAGCTCCGGTTTGATTTAATGTTTACATGAGATAGACAATGAGTTACTTCCAGATCAACATAGTCATTAAGGACATTTTGTTTTTGGGCAATATGAGGTGTGTTCAATTTATTTGTTAGTTGAATGTTCTATCTCACATAGATTTAAAATTTAATGATGTTTGATGTTGCTATCATGTTGTGTATAGACTGTTTTGGTAATACGAGGTGTTTACTTGAATATTCTGTTTCCCATATATTTGAGTTTGGTTTTGACAATTTGGGATTTAGTTTAATTCAAACCAAAACAAAATTGTATACTGAACGGTTCTATAAAAGTTTTAATTTTTTTTCTTTTTATAGACAAAATATATTTTTTTATAAAATATATGTTTATCAATTGTAACAAAATAAGTTATACTTAAAATAAATTAATTTTTAAAATATTTATTTTTATTGTTAAGAACCCCTAATGAGGTTCTACCATTGGAGGAGGAAAAAATTTTCAATTTTTAATGAGGTTCTTATCTTTCAATTAATCATAATTTATATTAAAATTTTTGGTAAGAATCCATTGGAGATAGTCTAAAGTATTTAATAATAATGTTGTACTTCGTAATAATTTTACATGTTTTCTTTATCAAGCATTCTAGGTATTTATTTACCAATATTCATGAAGCGAGAGATATAATTGCGTTTGTCAAATATAAGCACTGCTCGGGAAGAAAGACAACATTAATGTTAATTGTTAAACCACTATAAAAATCTTCCTTTGCAAAAAAAAAAAACAAAAAACAAAAAACAAAACCTCGTATACAGTTTGGTCTCAATATTTAATTAGTGTCTACAAAATCTATTTTGACCCCAAAAAAATTGTATTTTTTTTCTGGACTAGTGACTATGCGGTTCTATAAAAAAAATAGTGATGAGGACATCAAGTCACCATCAATCAAGGAGCATGGAGGAGACATCAACCAGACGACCAATACCTTTGGAGAGAACCAGCCTGAGCGTACCAAAGACATATATGCCTTTATTGAAGCATATCAACCTAACCAGTGTTGGAAAATGACTGTTGCACTCTTTTTCCCTTGTCTAGGGTTTTTCCCAATGGGTTTACCTAGAAAGGTTTTTAATGAGGCAATATTAAGTCATCAAGGAATCACAGAGAAGTTGATTTGGTTCAAAAGCTTTCCACATGAGGAAGATATTCAAGTTACAAGTCAGCAGACTTCCAATGAACCCGATAGAGACCAACGGCTACTATTTGGAGGATTACGGCTGAACCACAAGGAATTAAGTTACAAACCAACTTGGTATGTATTCTTTACTCATCATAGAAGCTCAGTAAATTGGATTCGTACCAAACCGATATCAGATGAGGAAGTTATTCAATTTCTAAACCGGAACACTCTAGACTTGCCTTATATGGAGTCTTGCGGATTTGGGAGTCTTCAAACGTATCTTTGGCGACCTGGAGACCTTCCCCATCATCCAGAGACTCTACAACACGTATTTGTTTCAACCAAAAACGCACAGGATCAGGCGGATCCTCCCACACCTTCACTTCCCATATCTGGAACCGAGCTTGCCTTATTTGCCTTGATTGGAGCCAAAGGATATCATTCAGCAACGGCTCTTTTCCTATTCACTTGTGTGCATTCTGGAGCCTTATTCAGTGAACCTGGACGTCCCAAGACACCACCAATTCGCACCTAAGCTTTCAAGAATAAAGGCGCTTCACAACTTGCCTTATTTGGCCCGATTTGCTCATAATGGTCCAACGGCTAGTTTGTATTTAATTTTGTGATTTCTTTCTTGTTTCTAACCTTCTAGAACGTTAGAGTACTCATGTAAGAGCTCTATATAAAGCTCATTTCGTCCTTTGTACAAATCACCTTTCAATCATCTAAGAAATATACAAGTTTCCTTTTTATTCAAAGTCTGTCTTTGTTTAAAGTTTGTCTTTAAGTTTCATTTGAGAGATTCATTTGATTCTTGAGATTATAGGATTAGGATTGTTTGTGTGATTCAAACAAGTCTAGTTCTCCACCGATTGAGCGAGTCAATCAAGCCCACCGATTGAGAGAGTCAATCACAAAACATCACCTCCATCTCTACTTACAATTCCACCTTCCATGAGTCAAAGCTTGGACTTCTTTGATCATCAAGTGATCTACGCTTGGTGTGATTCCGTGCTTGTATCCTCTGGTATCCGAGCTTCCCTAGCTCCTTCCCCTCCGGTTGTATTCCTCCACCCCCTATACACTTTAATTTTCTGTTTTGTTGTTTCAATTTTCATTAAAATAATCGACAACTTATAAAAATTATTTTTCTTTCTTTTTGTTCTTGCTAGTTTGCTTCAGTATCTTTCATAAAAACAAAAAGAATAAATTATTTGCTTCAGGCTGTTGTTTTTCTCGATTTCGTAACTACAAACCCAATACAAAGTTTCTGACTTCACAGTTTCAGTTTTTTCGTCAATTTTGTTGTGTCAATTTTATAAAATCCATAAAAACTCAAAAAAATTATTTCGTCTTTTGTTATGCTTTTCTTAGAGTCTTGAAAACCCATAAAAATTTTATCCCAGAATTTAGAAGTTCGTTTGGTATTTGTTTGAGAATTAAATCTCAGACATATCAAAAATCGCTTCTGGATTTTGATCTGTTTTGTTTGAGTCGTATAAAATCCGAAAATTTCCAAAAAAATATTTTTCTTTTTGATTTTGTTAATTTAATCTCTTAAAAAGATTTATCAAGTAGAATTTCAAATTTTGGAGTCCATTTAATATTTTTTCGAAGTTGTTTTCCAAACTGTGTCCAATTGGCTTAAATTGTCTAAATCGGTTCTTTTAGTTGCTAGAGCTTTGATATTGTGTTGAATCTTTTGCAGGAACCATCCGCCATGGACTATGAATCTGATGTAGAGGATGAAAGAAGTGAGTTTAACACCTCAGAGATCGATTGGGGTGAAGAACTGGACCCCTCATGGAGTGGAGACGAAGGATATGACCCCAACTCGTGGGAAGGAGGTGCTGATTCTGAATTCAGTACTGGAGAAGGCTATGAACGTAATGAAGAACACTGGGATGATGAGAAAGAGTCAGAAAGTGTGCTCTATGAAGAAGAAGACATTGGAGTTACTAGCTCTCAAATCGGTTTAGAGGAAGAAACTAATGTGCATGATGAAGAAAAAATCAGAATCAAGTTTCTGTGAAGAAGTTGGCTTTCATGACAGTTTGGAGGATCAACACCACGAATTTGATTTGCAAAACAAATCAAGAGATGAACAGAGGCTCAAGAAACACGCCTATGAAGAAGTGTCAAGTTTTGCTGAAGATGAATCATGCCATGATGAAGAAGAAAACTATGAAGAGACTGGTTCAGAACGTGAAGAAGAGGATAGACCATGGTGTGAGACTCCTTACTTCAACCATGAAGATGAGACTGAGTCTCAAAGGTCTCCAGAAGAGTTTGTTGAAGAGGAGGAAGTCAAAAGTGAGGCTGGAAGAGATGATTATTGGGAAGACCTATCCAGAGAAGATGAAGGTGTAAGTGAGGCAGGAAGAGATGGTTATGATTATTCCAATTACATCTATTTTTCAGGTTTTCAACAAGGATCTGAGGCATACATTCAATGGGAAGAAGACTTAGAGCATTGGTTCCGTTCCCATCACATACCTAAAGAAGAAAGGCTTTCCTATGCCTTAGACACCCTAGTTGGAGAAGCACAAGAATGGTGGCGACAAGAAGAATTTTGGCATCAATATTCCCAGCCAATCAACACTTGGGGACTACTCAAACAGAGCATGTATCGAACCTTTGTGCCAAAATCCCTAAACAAGAATTACACTCCCAAGAAGTTGTTGTTCCAATCAGCTCCAAAGGAGAGGTCGGCTCCAAAGCAACCACACAGTTCTAAACTGAAGAGAAGGACGACACAAACACCAATTAAGAGGACTGAGGCCACATTAGTCACTCAAGGACATGAGGAGAAGCCAAAAGCAAAAGTCGTAGCTCACAAGCAAAGTCCGAGCTCAAAGCTTGAGCCACACGGCAATGTAAAGCAATGTAAGCCTCCTAAGCTATCTAAATCTAAAGAAATAATCTGTTATAGATGTCATAAGCAAGGTCACTTTGCTGCAACATGTCCTGAAAGACAAGTAGTTAATGTAACAACACTTGAACCAAAACCGAGTTCATCTAACTCAAGTGATTGTTTAGCACAATCTGGTTTTGAAATGTCCAATTCTAGTATAATGTGCTTGTCTTCGCCAAGGGTTAATGATGCAGGTCTCGATCAAGTCATGGAGCACACGGTGAGGAAAGTAGGCCCTGAGAAAGATGAAGTTTCCCCCAGCTTCATTCTAATGCAAGAAGAGCCACCGGATCACACATTTACTCAATATGACGTGGCATCAAAAGAAACAAAACTCATCGAAAGTTTTGGTCAGGTAAGTGCCTCATTGCTTCAACTAATCTCTGATGATTCTAAAAATGTGATGACAGACCTATTAAGTCTAGAAGAGTTTGATGAAAACGTTGGTGCCCCACGGAAACACTTGATTCAAAATAATTGTTTTACTACACATTTAAAACCTGAGCAAAAATCTATATTGAATAAACCATGTTTACCTGTTTATAATAATTCCATGACTGTATTAATTCACTTGATTTGTGCCAAAGGAGTTGGAAATATTGCAGGTACAAAGGAAGAACCACCAGACTTAGAAATTGAAGACCATGTCCGAGGAAGAGTTGAGCCAATGATACCACCACCTACTAGGAAAAACAGAGGAGTAGTCCCAATACTCCAGTTCAAAGATGAACCGCCAGATGCACAACACATCAACAAACAATCACCATACCAGGATTATACGGTTTCGAGGTCGAAACGTTTTGAAGAGGGAGGGTATGATGAGGACATCAAGTCACCATCAATCAAGGAGCATGGAGGAGACATCAACCAGACGACCAATACCTTTGGAGAGAACCAGCCTGAGCGTACCAAAGACATATATGCCTTTATTGAAGCAGAACAACCTAACCATATTTGGAAAATGACATGTTGCACTCTTTTTCCCTTGTCTAGGGTTTTTCCCAATGGGTTTACCTAGAAAGGTTTTTAATGAGGCAATATTAAGTCATCAAGGAATCACAGAGAAGTTGATTTGGTTCAAAAGCTTTCCACATGAGGAAGATATTCAAGTTACAAGTCAGCAGACTTCCAATGAACCCGATAGAGACCAACGGCTACTATTTGGAGGATTACGGCTGAACCACAAGGAATTAAGTTACAAACCAACTTGGTATGTATTCTTTACTCATCATAGAAGCTCAGTAAATTGGATTCGTACCAAACCGATATCAGATGAGGAAGTTATTCAATTTCTAAACCGGAACACTCTAGACTTGCCTTATATGGAGTCTTGCGGATTTGGGAGTCTTCAAACGTATCTTTGGCGACCTGGAGACCTTCCCCATCATCCAGAGACTCTACAACACGTATTTGTTTCAACCAAAAACGCACAGGATCAGGCGGATCCTCCCACACCTTCACTTCCCATATCTGTAACCGAGCTTGCCTTATTTGCCTTGATTGGAGCCAAAGGATATCATTCAGCAACGGCTCTTTTCCTATTCACTTGTGTGCATTCTGGAGCCTTATTCAGTGAACCTGGACGTCCCAAGACACCACCAATTCGCACCTAAGCTTTCAAGAATAAAGGCGCTTCACAACTTGCCTTATTTGGCCCGATTTGCTCATAATGGTCCAACGGCTAGTTTGTATTTAATTTTGTGATTTCTTTCTTGTTTCTAACCTTCTAGAACGTTAGAGTACTCATGTAAGAGCTCTATATAAAGCTCATTTCGTCCTTTGTACAAATCACCTTTCAATCATCTAAGAAATATACAAGTTTCCTTTTTATTCAAAGTCTGTCTTTGTTTAAAGTTTGTCTTTAAGTTTCATTTGAGAGATTCATTTGATTCTTGAGATTATAGGATTAGGATTGTTTGTGTGATTCAAACAAGTCTAGTTCTCCACCGATTGAGCGAGTCAATCAAGCCCACCGATTGAGAGAGTCAATCACAAAACATCACCTCCATCTCTACTTACAATTCCACCTTCCGCGAGTCAAAGCTTGGAATTCTTTGATCATCAAGTGATCTAAGCTTGGTGTGATTCCGTGCTTGTATCAAATAGTGTCTACAAAAACCATTAAGTTCGAGAGTCAGTAAATGTAGATGTGTATAACTCAAAAGTTCAAAACCATTAGTTAAATTCAATTAAGGTGTACATATTTATTAAACAACAAAGTGTTTATTTGTACAAATAATATTTGATCGGCATATGACGTGACCTGTGTGGGTCTCTAGAGGACGTTAAATCTTTTTTAAACGCGCATCCAAAGGCTTTTTCGTGGAAACTACCAGACATTTTCCAAAATTCTCCAAAATTTTCATTTTTGGGGTACAAATAATATCTAATCAGTGTAGGTATATTTTGGTGGATCTATCTATTCCTAATTTTCAAAGGATCTTGATTATTATATTTTCCCGTTGAAAATGATGATTGTGTTTGGAAGTTTCCTTTCCTAAATTTCAAAAAAAAAAAAAAAAAAAAGTTTCCTTTCCTTACGAAACTATGACGAACATGACTTGTTCGATATTGATTAACATTTAAGTAATGATTTTTAAAAATAGATTTATATTGACGTATTTCATGCGACTACAAAAATTCATGCCGCTAAATGAATCAGATTTGGTTCTGGAGTCTTGGGATCATAATTTTTTGTTTGAATCTTTGACCGTGACACATTACTAATAAAATGTAGTACTTATGTTATGTATCTTTTTCTCTAATTTCCGTTACATTGAAGATAAGTTAGTTTCGTCTTTGTTATTTTTATTATTTTAATGTTCAGTTTTTTTTTTTGGGGTTAAATAATGCTCGGTTATATTGATCTAAACGGATTTACACCACAATTCTGTTACAAAATAATTGGGAGAGAAAACCGAAGGGAACGTTTTTGGTTTTCTTATGATAAGGCATCATTAATTTTAGACAAAGTTGAAAACATGTCTTGCTATTTATAATCGCTATTTGTTATCAATTTAAAGCAAGAACAGCCCAAATTAAGATGTAAAAGGCACTAATCATATAGTCCATTCATGTTTGATTAGTTAGTTAATATATAATTGTGATTAAAGTTAATAGTTTATCGCTAAAATGACATGTGTACGTATATGTCACTCCGTCATTTTACTTAATTTAGCTAATCATAAACTATGTCTTTCAACAGACGCGTTAAAGAAGAAGTAGACGCGTTCTTATAGAATAAACACCCACTTCAATTTTTAAGATTAATCTTTCTATTAGGAAATTAATTAAATTCCAGCAGCCAAAAAATTAGTTTGGACTCAGAAAGTTACAAATATTGGCCTAGTGATTATTTTCCTTTTCTAAGTTCCAGAAGTATGGCATGCGACATCCAATGATCCAAACAGAATAAGCTTATTTACACTCAGCTAATTAATCGAATGAAATTTGTTGTGCAGCATTTACGAATTATATTTGTTTTGAATCAAACTTTTCATGATATTAAACTTACGAATTCAGTGCGATGAATGGCAAATGCATAAGTTTAGGTAGCACATAAATTCATTCAAAATTTGTTTGTTCTACGAGCAAAATTAAAATAAACAATGAAATTGTCACACTCTACTTGTTCTGCCAAGAATCTTTGGCAATCATAATGGCCATAAATTTACAATTTCACATTTTTGAGATTTTCTTTTGTTTATTACTCGTTTAGTTTTTTTTATCTACCATAATGCATACCAAAAAGTTTGTTTTGCTAATTCAATTTGTTTTTTCACTAATTATGTATTATACATTTTTCAAATACTATTTAAACATTAGACATGCATATATATATGCCACTTAATCTATACTAAGTGCTTTCGAACCCAAAAATAAATAAAAAAAAACTTAAAAGACTAGTTTAATGCAAAAAAAAAAAAATTGGTGCAAAAACTAGTTTAATGCATTTATTCCACTTAATTCAGCATTTTCATATGGAAAAAAAACTTGTAGAATTGAACAAAAGGATACACCACATATGATATATTTTTTTAAGGCATTCGAATGCTGCATACAACATCTATGGATGATGGACCATGCATAGTGATTTCGAATTTGATCATTTTAATAATGATAGTAGGTCACTGTCAATTGTGTGAATGGGAAATACACATTGGCCTGTTTTCTAAAAGCTACACCTGCATGGTTTTTGATTGATCCACAGATTCTTCTCCCTTTTCTTTCAGGGATACTAAAATTTCGATCTTTGGCCCCATAAATATAATATATTACATAATCAACACCCTAAAATGTCTGGAACAATTTATTTTAATCGTTAGTTATTAGACGAAAATAAAAATTCATTCTGCATACTATTTACATTATTACGCTTTTTGTTTAAATCACATGCAAAAAGTATTACTTGTTTATGGTTTTGTTACTATATTTTTTTTGTTTTTTTTTCAAATTATGGTCCCCAAAAACTGTCATCTAGCAAAATGACCAGACCTAAATGAATTTTACTAGATAGCCAAATGAGGAGCTACAATTTGTAAAACATTACCAGAGCAAAATCATAAATAAGTTATGTGTTTTTTCATGTGAAATTTAAACAAGTAGTATAAATAGTGCCTTATCGTATAAAATAATATGTTATTTACTAAATCCAAATTATTTTGAAAAAATATATGATATGGATCAAAATTTTAACTATCCGTTGTTTTGTAAATAAAATTTATAATTTAGCTGTGTAGTGTATGTACTCTTAACTAAAATGTAAAATTTTTAACAAAAAAAAAAAACTAAAATGTAAAATAAGGAATGAAGTAACAATTGGCATGACATCACCGAGTCACGTAAGCGAATACATTCAACCGGATCTATAACGCGGCAGAGGTCGTTGAAGAATATTTTTATTGATCTACTCGGCTGAATTATTATTTAACAAACAAAAACTGAGATAATCTAGCTAAACCCATTGAGTGAGACTTATCGGATATGGTTTCATTGCCATTGGTGAGTGATAGTTGACGATATGTATTTGATATGAATCAATGATCAAATTCAAATTTAATATAGAAAAATCGTAGAACGGAAATATATCTTATTGATAAAATAAGAATTAAGCTGGTGACCAAAAATAAAATAATATATATTATTTTATTTCAATAAGCTATATATATATAGGTACTGAATTAGCAACTAGATAACATTTTGTTTTAAATGAAAAAAAAAACAAACAAAAAAAACTGAAACGAGTAACCGCTAAATTAACATTACATTCAGACCTTGTCTTCGTTTTAAGACAAATTTAACAATTTTATATTGAAAATATTTCGTATATTCTAATTTTATAAAAACAATGAAAAATAGTAGTCACTTTTTGTCAACTTCTCTCCAAGATCCTTCTCTTTTCCACACAACTTCTTGTCTAAGCTTAAAACCAAAAAATAAAATAAAAACTTATTGTTTAAGCACAAGGACATGTTACATCATAGATTCTCATTATGTCATTTATATATAAATACACATAGACACATAGCACGAAATTCACATCTCATCAAACTAACCTCACTCAAAAAGAAAACAGAGAATTCTAAAAAGATTCTTAATTTTTTAAGTGAATGCAGAGATGGTGATGGAAAAGAAACTTGTGATCAACGAATTGGAACTAGGAAAAGAGTTTGCGAATCGACTGATGAGCAATCTCAAACACTCTTCTTCAATTGATTCCAACAAAACCTTGATCTCTGAAATTCTCCGTATTTACCAGAATGCCATTTTCATGTTGAGCTTCAACGACGACAAGAACATCCTTAAACGAAGCTCTGAGATCGATGACAAGGATTTTAAAAACGTGTTCAAAAAGAGGTAAATTGAGCTAAAGAGTTATTCTTGATCTCTGTTTGAGTTCCAATTTGGAACTTCATGTGTCTGATTCTTCTGAATTTCTTTTGTGATTTCAGGAAAATATCGGAGAAGAAGACAGAAAAAGTTAGCGTTTTTGTTGCAACAGGTCAAGAAAATGGTTCTATTGATGATGGCCATTGCTGGAGAAAATACGGGCAAAAAGATATTCATGGATCCAAAAATCCCAGGTAAATTACAAATCCTCAACATCATCGAAGCATTTCAATTATTAATTTTCGGGAATTTTATGTCTCTGTTTTGCTAAATTTTATTATGCCTCTGTTTCTGTTATAACAGAGCATATTACAGATGCACGCATCGATTCACACAGGACTGTTTAGCAGTGAAGCAAGTCCAGAAATCAGACACAGATCCTTCGATCTTCGAAGTGAAGTATGTCGGAAACCATACTTGTAACAATATATCTCCGAACACGAAGACCACGAACTTCTCTGTTTCGTTATTCGAAGGAGGAAACAGAGTACCTGTTAAAGAGCTATCAGAAGCCATCAAGCCGATGAAATCCGAAGAAGTAATGATAAGCCTTGAAGATCTGGAGGACAAGAAGAACATTTTCAGGACATTTTCTTTCTCTAACCATGAGATTGAGAATGTTGAGTGGAAAAATAACATTTTCTCGGAAAATTTGATGGAAAAAATTTCTCCTGCAACATCAGGTTCTGCAATTACCAGTGAGATTGCATCTGCACTTGTTTCTGTTGAGAATTCGGAAACTGCAGATTCGTATTTTTCGTCGCTGGACAACTTTATCGATGTTGGAGAGGATTGGTTGTGGTCGTAGCTTGAGCTATAGATGTTGAGTTTTTAATTTTAATTAAAAATGTTTTAGTATAGATTATTTTTGCTGATGGATAAAGATTGGCTTTTAGGATTATATATAGTTGTTTTTAACCTTTTTCAGAATAGGGTTTTATGAATTCCCTATGAAGTTTAGATTGTATTTGATCATGGCATAATTTAAAGACAGAATTATATAATGTTTACTTCCCAACTGGTTTAAATTGAAAATTATTGCCTTCTTAGAATAGTTAAATGCTTTCTAAACTAACAACTGTAATTATTCGGATTTACATTTTTAAAAAAGTAGAAAATTCTTCCTTTTCTTTCAAAAAGAATCGGAGAAAAATAAGAGAGAATTCCAACGAATATTCTTTTGGGTCAACGGTCCCACAAATTTAGTTTTAAATTAATAAAACTAATATGAGGTTTCAAATCAATGTTTTTTACAACTTTCGGCTAAGAAGGAGCTGATGGGTCATTAATGGGCCTTGAGCTGAAAATCCAAATTAACAGCCTCGAACAGAGAGGAAGACTTGTGTCGATTTCACAATCCTGCAATTGTTGGAGAAGAAGACCACAGCGAACGTTTCGAGGAAGAGGAAGAAAATGATTTACCGTAAGTGGAGTTTGCTTTCCGGTCCACCGGTTATCCTCGGCGGAGCCGTAGTGGCTGCCGTCGCCGTCGGCATCGTCTTACAAACCGTATTTATTCTTCTCCATCTCTTACTTGGATCGTTAGATCTATATCTTGTGATTGGCTTATTTGTTTCTTCACAATTTTCATGTGTTTCACTTCTCCTTTGATCTAATTCGGATCGCAAATACTTTTGATGAGTTAGTAATTAGCCTTTTTAAACCTTGAGGAGTGAAAGGAACATCCTTCAATTGATGAAAGTTTGTGTCCTTCTTAGATTGCCTTCATTTGGGTTGTTAGGTTTGAATTTAGAAATAGAATTACAAAGGTTTTGACTTTGATCCGTATTTATGAGATTCATCAACGATGTTAGGCGCTTAAGCTTCTTTCTGAATCCTCTGTAGATTATGGTATCACTGATCCAAAGATTTAAACTTGAAGTCTGGATTTTTGATGTGTCATGATCAGGTAATGAAAGGGGAGCAAAAGAAGAATGTCTCAACAAACAAGTGAAAACTGTAATGGGAAGATGCTACTTAAACGTGGTGTGAATCATGTGATTTGAAACATTTAGTTCTTGCTCTGTACGCTCAATAATGCTTTTGGAAGCTTTTGAATTCACAGATTATTTGGTGTTTTTTAGATTCTTGTTGCCAATAATGATATTTCATTTTGCACATTCTCATTCTCTTCATTGATCAAAAGGCTCTGTTGAGTAAGAACTAAGTTTAGCTTAGGATGTTAGGATAATTTAACACTGATGTTCAGAGAATACAACAACACAACGGGGAGGCTCATGACCGTTTTGTTAGATTTCTTCATGCAGCTCTCCTCGGAACTCTCATCCCAAACCCACGCTTTAGCTTATCGACCCTGACCACATTGCATAAAACTCAGATACATTAGCTTGAAAGGTAAGGCTAAATAGAGATGTTATATATAGACTTTGTGGAAGCTTACGTTGGGGCGAGTTTCCCAAGACTATCTAGCTCTTCCCCTGTATCTTCGTCTATTACTCTACCTGAGATGTAAACAGTGTATGATCTATCTCTGTCCCGTGGGAGACCTCTAGCAGTGAGCAAGCGCAGGTCTTTCTGGTGAAGCTCTCTTCCGTTCACAAATACTCCTGTGGTTCCGCCAGTGCAATTCTCTGGCATTGGGTAATTGAGCTCTTCAATAAAAGGCTGTAAGAAAGGAGTCACCTTTCACCAGCTTTAGTACACATTTTCAAGAAAATGAAGAGAGATTGAATAATATGATTCATTTGCAAATGTTTACCGGCAATATTCCAAGGCAGTGACTTCCCATTATTCCCCAGAATCCAGCTCTGTAGTCGTACCTGGTACCAAGCAACAAAACAGAAGAGAGATAAGAGTATTAGGATTAGTGAGTGAGAAAATTTTATATGATTGAAGGATCTCGTGTACCAGTAGTTTCCTGGCCTGATTGGTCCAGCCTGCTTCTCTGCCATTTTCACTAGACGTTCAGCTACAGGATGCCCATTTACTGCGACATCACTTCTGCCTTCGTTTTGCATGGATTTCTTCAGCTCCTTGAAGCTACTCTTCACGATACTCGCAAATCCCCCTTTCTTGGTTCTTCCCTGATCATCTGTATAGTCATTTGCAGAATCTTGAGATAATCCACTGTTGTGAGAGTAGTCATTAACGTCCATCTCAATTGCAACTGAAGCTTCTTTTATAGAGTTCTGTCTCATGGGTGTTTTGCTCAGTGTGACCCGGTCCTGTTCTGAACGAGAGCGTCGGTTCCTTGGCCCAGACCGGTCCCTTACATTGATCGAAGAGTATTCAAAGTGTTTGTGAAGAGGTGAATCAGGAGTAACTGTTGGACTGTCTGAACTTAGCTCGTCTTCAGACTCGCTAGAAGAAGTAGAATCCGCAATCATCATTTCTTGAGCTTTGTCAAAGATAAGAGCCAGATCAGTTGATACATGAGCTGGTCCTCTATCCATTGCATTGAATTCGTCAGCAGAATTATCATAGTCATCAGAAGAGAAGTTAGCAGCAGTTGCCCAATGCAGCCTATTATGCGTTTCTGCTTTTCTGGCTGAAGCTGGATCTGTAGAGACAATGAGTTTCTTATCGACAAAAGAAAACTCTATCAAACAAGAACACCCTCCGCAGCGTAGTCTCTGTTTCTTTCTCGCAGAAGAATCTATTTTTTCTGGCAATTTCAGAAGTTTGAAGCACTTTTTACAGTTTATAAATGGTGCACCACCAGCCACAGGGTAGATTAGGCGAGAACCACCTGAAGATGATACAGCTTTAAGATGACGAACACGAGAAATAACATTCATTTGCGCATCCCCAAGTTCATTTGCATATCTTCCATGGAGCTGTGGACCTCGAGATTGAGATCCAGGAGGACGACGAGGAATAAAGGCTCTAGGACTATGCAATGAAGAAAACTCTGTACTTCTCTCATGAGTGTAAAAACCGGTATTACGCAGAGCATCAGGCAACCCCGAGGGAGGAAACACTGAGCCTGAAGCTCTATGATATGGATCATAGCAATGGACACAAGAGCAATTTGATTGGTGAAGCGTCCCATTTCGTGAATGTGTATCAAACAAATCATGACCATTATTGCCAATATACTGTCTAGAGTAGTGCGGATAAGACGTCTTCAGAGTTCTTTCATTCATCTTGAATCCGAGAGGGACTCCATTAGCTGGAACATGAGCCGGGTTATGCATCGAACCGTGCAGAGAAACATCAAGGTTATTGCTATAAAGACATGGAGGCTCAGTTTCTGGATAATGATGGTAATATGAAGAACCTGCAACATGTTTCCGGGAACTGAAAAACCGTAACGGAGCCTTTTCGA
This sequence comes from Cardamine occulta, assembly GCA_028015245.1. NCBI lineage: Eukaryota > Viridiplantae > Streptophyta > Magnoliopsida > Brassicales > Brassicaceae > Cardamine > Cardamine occulta. The sequence goes on along the minus strand of CM051374.1, from coordinate 23,710,141 downwards.
ACCCTGAAGAGGAACTCGGGATCGGTTGCTCTTTAGGTTGAAGAAGCTGTTCTTTTAGCTTATCCAATTTTCTCACCAGTTCAGCTCTGTCTTGCTTGATTGCTTCATCACTACTATACAGAGAATCTGGAATGTCGTTAGAAGTAGAGAATCTGTAACCCTCAGAATCGCATCTCTTTGTTGTTCTTTCCCTAAACCGATCCAAACCTGATTGAGTATCGTTATTACCCGAATCCATACCTTTCAGTTTCGAACAAGGATCAATGTGAAAATCCCTTGTTTGACCATTTTGTTGTTGTTGTCTTAATGAAGGATCTGAATCAGATTCTTCTTCACTTAAACGAGAGTTAACTTGAGTTTCTTCTTTAGCTCTATTATTACTTCCCACGGACTTAACAGACACTGAATCTGCTTCACAGTCCTTGTTTTTGGCTTTACATACATAACAAAACAAACAAACAATTACTCTTTTCAGTCAGAAAATTATTTTTACCCTTTTTTCCCCAATCGACGTCATCGAAATTAAAAACCAGAATCATAAACTTATGAGTGGTTGAAACATCAAAACAATAACTAAATCTCAAAAATGGAAGCTAACCGCAAAGGACAGTTCCACATCCACCACACTGAAAAAAGTTGCAATCTTTAGGCTCTGGCAAGAGATTCTTGCACTTGGGACAACGAACCAGCCTAACTTGGATCGTTGACTCGGCCATATTACCAAAACAAACTTTAAGAGTTTCTGGAAAGAAATAAAAATACACAGTAATCAATGTAAGGAGAAAAAAACAAGAAGATGAATTCTTGTTAAAGAAGAGAAAAACTGAGGTTTTTGCTAGCCTTCATTTTCTCGGAAGAGTAAACATGAAGAATAAAAAGAGAGAGAGAGAGAGAGAAAGACTCAGGGTTTATGCTATGGTCTCTGCATTTTTTCCCTCCTCACACGGCAAAAGAAAGCAACAAAGCCAAACAATGACTTTAAAAGATGAAAACGGCGTCGTTCGGCATTGAACTGATCTGTGCTTTGACGCAACGATCAGATGGATAGGACCGTCTTGGGACGTTTACTTAGGATTTGATTGTTATCTTAAGTCCAAATATACAAATATTTGATTTTGTTGTCCCTACTTACTTCAAAGAAAAGGACTGACAAAGTATGTAAGCTCATTAATCGAGTTATTATGGGCGGGACAATCTACAAAATGGGCCATTGTTTTCTGCTTCTTCTTCTTTTTATCCGCAAAGGTGAAGATTACTTTTACTTTTTCCATGTTTTGGTTGGAAATTCAGACTATTTCGAAATTTTTACTTACATTTACTAGTTGTCTAATTACTCAAAGCAAGGCCAGTTACATCCTTAGCAACAAAAAGTAAACACTATTAGAATATCGCATTTTGATGATTTCACTAGTTTAGCTGTCTAATTTTTATTATTTTCGTGTTCTTATTTTGATGGGACCTTACTCATGGTCATATTACAATAATTTACCTGCTACATAGTTAAGACTTCACTGTTAAACATCTTACAACTTTTCACCTTAGTTTTTTTTGTTCTTTTACTTTTCACCTTAGTTATGTATTTACGATTTTCATCTCACGCCATTAACGTAAACTATTAAACACTAATTTTTCAAAAAGCTCTTGTTTTATTATTAAAATAAATAAATAACGCCAAAGTGGAGCTTAGAAATATCAAGGAGGGAGAAAGAAAAGGAAATGGTCAAAAGCCAAATTGCTTTTGGGATAACAATAAAGGAAACACTAAATTGATGAGGTGTGGAAGAAAGTGGTTAGTTGTCTATTTCTCTCATTTATTCGTATATTCGTATTGATTTTGAATTTTTGAATGTTATATTTTGAATTATTGAGTGGTTTTTATTTCGTTTCGTCATTTATTGAATAAAGAAAAAAAAAGTTTATTTACTGAAAACTAAAATCCGAAGAGTTTTAAAAAGATTTAGCGAGGGAAATGAATCAAACTTATTCGCTTTTTGTTTTTCAAATGAATTGGACCGGTAGCTTATTCTATATATGGAAACTCTACTTTATACAAAGTACAAAACAAAATACTGTAGTAGCTTTTAAATTTTAATTTTTAACGCACTTGGGATCAATAAAGGTTTTTAGTTTTGCACCGTAGCAGGAAATTTAGACCCTAAAGATGGGCCTATTGGGTTTAACCTTAAGCCCACTCAAAACATAGCTTACACTTGTTTTTTCCTGACATCTTTTTGTTTATCCTTTGAAACGTAAATTTCACGTCCAGTATTATTAGGCATATATACCAGTATACCACATTAATCACACAACATAAATTCTTAACATTACCGCAACCATTCAAATAAAAATACTGTTTACTAAGTATTAACAAACAAAAAATATATATCAATTTCATTAATTTTATCTATCTTTAATAGAGTTTATCATAGAAAAATATAATAACTAGGTAATATTTCGCTCTCAACAACATTTTCTTACTTCTTAGTTCTTAGAATCGATCTATCTTCTGTTGCTCGGTACCATAATTTCTTTTCTATCCGTACGGACTACATTTTATTTTATAATTTTGTTTTTTTTGCTTAAAAGAGACAGGTGCGAAACAAATCCTAAAAGAAACAAAAGTTATATGGGAGCGGAGTGAATTTATTTTTATATATGAACAAAATACAAAATCTCCATCGCATAATGAAACAATTTGAAAAAAATGAACTTGCTTACATATTATAAGAACAGGTTCTTGTAACACAACTTCCACCACAAAAAACAATCAAACATCTTCTTCTTTTTTTTCTTGGTTTCAACCTTTGTTTCGTCATTCTTGTTTCTATTCCTCCGGTGAATAGAACACACCCTCGTCGTCGTCGTCGAAGCAGAGAAACTATCGTTGGTTTCCTTATCCATCAGAGCTCGTAGAGTCAAACCAGACGACCCAGGGAGAGGAGGGAAAGGCTTTATTAGCTTACGTTCGACGATGTGAGCAAAAGAGACGAGTACATAGGAATCATAGAGAAGACTCTCACAGTCCCAGATTTTGTGATCACGTCCATCTCTAATCTTCTCTTGTGGGTTACTTCCATGGAGTCTTGTGTTCGTCATTAGTGATAGACTGCAGAGTTGATCTCTATATATGTCGATTTCTTACGATTTCAAGTTTTTCTAAAGTGTTTTAAGGTTTTCTTTTAGCTTTGGTTCTGGATCGAAAAGTTGTTGTTATATAGGGAGGTAAAATATGAGCTGGCCAGATAAAAGTGTGTATGTGTGTGTGTTAAATTATAAATTGTGAGGCGACACTATTTTTGGTTAAAAATATTATAGATACATATATTGTCCATAAAATAATTTCCAGCTATGTTTTTCCTCTTTATGATTGTTTAAAATCAGGGAACGTTCAATATGCCATACACTACGTACGTATTCCACTATTGGTTTTTCTACTGATTCGATCTTTTTATCTTTTTGACATCTCTATTGATATATTATAGGGGAATTTTCTAAAGATGTAATGTTTTATTTTCTAAATGAAGAAGGATAGGGTCCGTTATAGTAATAACTATCATATAACATTTTTATTAAGAAACAACAGATTCGTGTAGAAAACAAATGGTTCTTTCTATTGTAATGGGCTTTATAAAGGCTCTGTAACATTTTCAGTCTCATGCCTTTTGATAGAAAATCTTTTATCAAAAAAAAAAATGAAGAAAAATAAGACAAAACACTTATTCACCAGTTTATTGTTAAGATTATAGTTGCTTAATTTGAAAAGGACCTTTTAATTACAACGTGAAGGATACTCATTGGTCCACTAAATTACAACAATTCGCCTCAGACATAGTCATGAACGGTTTGGAAGAAAATACATGAATGTATGATGTAATGCATCTGTCATCATGAATATATGTTGTTTGATGAATCATGATGATATAACAATATTACGTTGACTTTTCAATTTCGATTCAAATTTATAAGATCATCTCGTGGACAGAAAGTAAATTTTTGACAATTAAGTTTTATAATTTTATTGTGTTTCACAATCTTCTACGAACTCTTTTTTTTTTTTGTGTGTTCAATAGTTATACCAATTAGTATCCTCAAACTTATAAGTTATAGCCAGCCAACTTGTATGATCATTCCTAGTGTTGAACCCAAGTATTTAAAAAAAAAAAAATCTAACGTCACATCAAAAATCTATTTATCTGCCAAACGTTATTTGCACAAACCGCAAAGTACCACTGTAACACATATTTATATAAAGATAAAAAGTTTTCCAACTAAAATAACAAAAAGATAACTTATCTATTGACAACAAAGACAAATAAACAACTAAAAAGTAAAAACCCACTTTCTTGATTTTACAATATTCAGTCATCGTAAGCTGTGCTGAAGAACCTATCCACCACATTCTCACACAGAATTTGCATAACCTTAACATTACTTGGCTTCACACATCTTGGCATCTTAAACTGTCCAGCCGATGTACCAAGCCCGAGAAAATGTTCTTGAACCTTCCTGAAAGTTCCTTTCCCAACAACTCTCAGCTCTAAAGCTCCAATAGTCTTGCATTTCCTCGAACCAACGTAACCAGCATCGATGAATGCTTTGTCTAGACAGTTGCAACAATCTTGAAGAACATCTTCTTTTGTTTCACCTGAAATCTCCCAGAATATAACGTAATGCCCTGGCTCTGTCGAGACATCAACGTGGCTAGAGAAGTCTATGACTTCAATCTTTTCTTCTGAGAGTCTCTTTGCAGCTGTTTCTACTGAAAGCTGCAGGTCTCGTTCGGTGTTCTTGTCGATGTTGATCGAAAGAATTAGGTTTCTCCTGCATATGAATTTTAGTTGAGGAGTCTTGTTGTAGAAACCAATGATCTTTACCACATCTCCAAGCCGGTATCGATACAACCCTGTGAAATGTGGATTTTAAATATCTATTATAAGATCGATAATAAAGACTTAAAACAATGGTTATAACTTATAAGATAGTTTAATATATTACCTGCGTAATTTGTGATGACAACCTCGTACTCTTCTCCAATCTTGACTTCAGTTAAACCAACCGGTTTATTATAATCTCCTTCCCCTGTTTCAGATACAGGGAGAAACTCGAAATAACCAAGATTTGGAATCACTGCAAATGTAGCTTCCTCTGGAGACAATCTTGGGGTAACATTAGCAGCAATCCATCCTTCTGAGCTACCGTAGTCATGACTCACTAGAGGTAGATCGCCAGCGTAATGTCTCAGCTTTTGCACATAAGGCTCCATTGAGCCAGTCATGATCCCGTAAACATACTTTGCGTTCGGGAAGAGCGCGGGAATTAATCCGTACCAGTTGCTTAAACTCAAGCATTTGGTGCGGATTATGTTTGCTAGTTCAGGGTTAGGTGTGAGCAGCTTCGACATTGCAGTGCGGACTGATGGAACCGTGATACAGTCGCTTAACACACCGGTTTCTATATCTTTAAGGATCTTTTCCCAAACCTGCTCAAAGGTTCTAAACGCGTGAACTAGACCGTGAGCAAAAGAGGCAAAGACGAATTGAACTTGGTCTCTGAAGAGAATTCCAGATAAGAGATGGCAATACAAGGCTTGATGAACATCAGGACTAAAGATAACTTCATCAGGACTACAACAAAGAGCCTGTATCGATTTCATCCCGGCTTTGAAATTCGGGTTTCGATAAACGTTTGTGGTTGCTGTTCCTACCGGGACACCTCCCTTTGAAATGTACTGCTTGCTGCTAAAGATAAACTGTAAAGCTCTCCCATTTGCATCAATTGGAAATTCTCTGCACAAATTAAAACAAGAAAAACATCACATGTTAAAATATAACATTCTTGGTTTCACTGTTCGTCTTAATGGATTGAACAGAGAAAAGTTTGGGGAACATGATTTATAGGTAAATGACAATACCTGTTTCTGAAGGCAAAAGCAGTGCGAAACAGTTGCAATGTGTTCTCCATTAATTCATCAGTGAAAGGAATAAACTTTGGACGGCCTTGACTAGTTCCAGAGCTATTCATTACACAAAGAGACAGATTCATTCATTAATCTCTGATAAAGCAAACAGATATTTTTGAATAGTAAGTTTGAAGGTTAAAAAACCTTAAGGAAATGGCAGGAACGGGACGGCCAGTGAGAATAGGTGAAGTGTCACCATCGACCATTCTTTTGATGTAAGGCTCTAAATCAATATCAGTGACTAATGGAACCATAGCTTTGAAAGATTCTTCTTGGTTTGTTGAGTTTCCATTGAGTCCACAGTTTTGTAAGTAAATGGCGGATTTGTTCTTCTGTAGAATCTCTTTTAAGGTCTGTTTCTGGACTTGATCTGCGTTTCTTGTCATTTCCTCAAATTCGTCTATGACTATGTTCATGTTGAAAGTTTCAACCTTCTCCAACATCCTAAATTAGAATAAAAAGATAAAAGTGAGCAGATGCTGACAGAGAGACAGAGGAAGAGAGGAAATAAGGAAGGAAGAAACATAAAGAGCTTTATGTTACAGAGCATCCAGAAAGGGAAAGTTTTAAAATTTTACAACAGAAATTAAAAAAAAAAAGATATTCCAAACTTTTTAGCAGATTTCTTTTTTTTTTTAAAGGGGGAAAACGGTTTTTCCGGAGTAAGAAGCGTATGAAAATAGGAAAAAAATTAAAACACGAATCACATGAACTCTCATAAAGATCACTAATTTTCTCAAGAAACTGTTATTTTTTTCCCGGGAAAAAGTCGAAATTAAGGAAGAGGAATCACAAATCTACCGTTTTTTAAGAACCCAATAGCTTTCTAGAGGTTATAATCAGAACCCGATTGGAATCTATCTAATTAGAGAAGATGAGGTAAAACAAAAGAGGAGAAAGAGATAAATAATAGAGAAGTCAACGAGGTCGGAACCGGAGAAATCAAAACTGTATTTTTCCCGATCAGACGAAACGAATAGCTCAGAGATAAGGAAACGTACACCAGGAAATTCCCGATAAAGAAGTGAGTAAGAGAGAAGGAGAGAGTACGGTACCTGGGTGATGCAGCGAGCTCTGTCTGTAGCTTAGTGGAAAGATAGAGAGAAAGATTTAAGAGTGAGAAAAGAAGAGAACAAAATTGAGTGATTTAGAAAAGTCTGAGAAGCTGAGAATTTATAGAGAAGATTAATATAAAAAAAAAAAAAAAGAGAGACGGAGAAAAATAAGTATTGAAGGAGATGGATTTGTGAAAGTCGTTACTTCTCAGTCGAGCTTTTCTCGCCGACGGACGGAATTTTCTGATTTTTGTTTTATTGTTTCTCCGACCACATTTTTTGTCTTAATGAGTTTATTAGTCCAATCCATATATTATTTGTAGAGATTACAGATTATATCCATTACAAAAAAAAAAAGATTATATCCATAAATATTTTCTTTCCTTTTTTTAGTTTTTACATCATTTATGAATAGTTATATATATATATTTATATTTTTAAACATAAATAGTTATATATATCTTCTTGATGATATAAAGGATCCTTCCCTTCCCACCGCAGCAGCTGATTTTTTTTTTCCTTTACGAAAAGACTTATTACATGCTTTGTTTGGATACGAATTTTTATGCTACATTGGAACACAATATTTCGCATGTGGACAAATTACATTGAGTGTTTAAAATCTCGAGTTTGATCGATAAAACGGGAGTATATCTTTGAGTAGATAATAGGATTACACTTAACTAGTTTCTGAAGAAAACCCATTTTTTGTTAAGAGATTTTTATGGTAGTTTTTTGGATAATCTAAAAACCATTTTACTTGGCTTTTTACTTTTTAAACGATAATCCAAAAACCAAACCATAATTCAAAATTCAAAAAGCACTTTAAAATCTATAAACATTCAAGGCATATCTTTTTCAATTCTTGAGTACTGGTTTAATGAATTTAATAAATATATATAATGATTCCAACGAAAAAATATATGTAGATAAATATATATAGTGGCTTATAATTTCCTTAAGTTGGGGTCCATAGCTTGCATGTTAAATTAGTCATTTCACGTTATTGCTGTATTAATATTTAAAACCTACGACCATTTATGTCAATTATGTAACAATACTACTAAAAGACTTCAAAATAACATTAATCTCTATTAAAAGACCAATGATCATATATACTTTATTTATAGGGCTACCATCATTATTCAGTTTTAACTAATATATTTTATTTTAATGCCACTGTTGTAATTTTACTGTTTGATTAACAACGTTTGACTTATTCGGATTTACTAGAAAATAGAGTTATTTATTGGGTTTTTTTTTGTACTTTGTGATAAAAAGGAAACAAACATATTTGATATGTGGTGAAACAAACATATTCGTTAAAATTATTCAAATTACTTCCTTTCACATCTTTTAATTAGTACATTTAAACAATTCTAAAAGTTTATGAAGCTCATAAATATTTTTAAAATTTCTTCCAAATTCTACTAAAATCAGCTTCATCGTATCTTCTTATGTACAACATAAAAAAAAATCCAATAATCCTCTTCTCTCGCAGGATTTGAGTTATTTTTCTCCTGGAAACACATTATTATTTTTTGTATACAAGTGAAAATTTTATTAAAATGAAGCTGAAGAACATAGTTTTTGATAAAAACATTTTATATAAAAAAAATGTTCTTCAGCTTCATTTAACAGAGTTTAGTTTCTTTACAGAACATATACTTAATTTAATCTTTTAGAAAAAAAATAGACGATTTTTTGAAAGACATAAAGAAGAAAATAGATGTTTTTTCATTATTTTCTTCAATTCATACATTTTTCTTTAGTCGTCAATTCATGCATACTTTATACCGAGAAAATCATGAGCTGATTCAAATATGTGGAAAAGTTCATTTTTAAAATAACATTGTCTACGTATATGCAAGAAAAGTCAACACAAATCAGTGAATCACATATTCCTACATCATGAAATGTTTTGAGCTTTAATTAAACAGTGTTTGTACCATTACACATGCATAGGCAATTTTATTGTTGCATGACCTGTGATTTTTATAAATGGTTTTAAAGATTGTAATCCATTTTGGTTGTCGTTCCATGGTAAAAGAAAACATACTGTACTTGGAAAATAACTAAGAAAGTTGATTAGGTGGAAATTAATTTAATATATTTATCAATAAGTTACGAGTTAAATGGATCCAACACACGTCAAAAAAAAATATGATAATAATAGGATTACCATATGATAGTTACGAGCTTTAGATTTATCATTTGACACGTGGAGGAGTATAATGGATATAGAGAAAAGATCCTCTGGATCGCATTTATTAAGACTCGAGTGCGTTTGCGGATCATACGTGGCAGGTGCCGTCCACTTATTTCGTCTCGTCTCTTATTATTTTGTCGGTCACATTCTTTACGGTTTCCTTACTTTCGCCCCAAATCTTTCATGAAATTACGAAAGCATGCCTATTTTTAGTGTGCTCTACGACGCTGGCCACTTTTTTTTTGTTGTTGGTCAACTTGGCCATTTCCTAAAACCGAAAATTAAAGTCAATTAACATACCCAAAACATCAGTGACGCATTTATATTGTTTAATTTATAGTTATGATGTAGTTCACTTTAGTTTAAGCTCGAATCTTCTTTTCCTCATTAAAAGTAGTAACCACACAGTAAACTAAATCTAAGAATATGTTTGGTTTTAGTTTCGAATTTTACATATTTTGATTTTCAAATTTCAGCTTATTTGAAAATGTTGTATTGATAAAATGTTGGTTAGGAATTATATATAATCTTTCACATTTTAAATACGTGAATTCTTTATTTTGATCGTTAAAAAAACATTCAGTCGAATTTTCATAGACCCTCTTTATTTATTTTTGATAAAGTATATACAATAGAGTGATAGACGTCTTGAAAACATAAGTTGAATAAACTGAACATCTTTATTCTATTTAAACAAATTTCTAACCGTTCTATGATTATTCAATGATTCTTTAGATTTTACTATTACAAAAACTTAAAAAGCGTGTTACCCAATTATTGTTTTAAATTTTTAGTTATATTAGTGCATTTGTGGTTTCTGTTTGTTTTTATATTGAAGCTTTATGGCAATTAGAATCGATTCAATTTGTTTGGATTGAACCCCTTATGTTTTATTTACTTGAGTGTATTTTGATGAGCATTTTTTTTCCCCAAAGCCGAGTAGATAGATTATTTGAACTACACTGTTCAGAGTAAATATAAGATTTGAAAATTTTAATAACAAAAGCACAAAAACTATCACTGCAGAATAATGACTTCCTCGATTAAACCATTTAATTTTTGAGCCAATCAATCTGTTTTTTTTTTGCAGACGACATTTCATTGTATATATTCAATGTAAATATTGTTTCTGTTATCTCACCGCTGCGATGAACGATGGTTAAACCTGTGACCGTTTATCACTAGTCAAACTTTAAAAATAAGGATTTCATTGATAACAATTTAAATATTCCAGTCAACCGTAATATATAACATTGATTTATGTACACACACCATTGATATATTACAGTGTTTGGGGACAAAAAAAATAACAAATATATAGTGTGTTTTGCTTTTGAGTTGTACGAAGTTACTATGGTAAGACGAATAAGTAAACGACACAAAATTACTTCAATAAGCATAGTTGTTTACATTAATAATCATACATATATTTATTTTTTAATAAATCATACATATTGATGTCTCCATGCAATTGTCATTAGTTCATCATCGAATATTCTTGACCATGGGACCCCATGGATGTATATTATATTGTCTCATTTTATCGACGTTGATCTTATTTATGTGTTATGTAGGTTCATAATTAGCAGATGAAATCAGAGATATTAAACATTTCCAGCAAAAATATTTAGATTTTATGATTTATATTGAATGCGACATATGATTTCCTATAAAACGAGTCAATTTCCACCGTTAAGAAAATGTATATACTTGTTTGCAGACCAAGATAAGCATTCTAATAAATTACTCTTTGTTAGTGACGTTATTGTGTCACGATCTGGATTTGAATTTGCATATAAGTTAGCACATATAATATGTACTTGTTTGTAATCTAAGTAATCTCAAACTTATAGATCATATATAGTTTTTAAAGACCCAATTTTTTTTTAATATATATGACCATTTCATATATTTCCTTTTTCATTACTAGCTATAATTGGAATCATAAACATATAGTCTAGATCAATATATAATTTAAATTTTGCTTGTAACTTCACGTAATGAAATATTGTAACGTTTTTAATGTTATATTGATATCTAATTTAAAATTTTCAAATTATAAAAATCAACATGCCAATGCCCATGCCAGCGATCATTCTCATCCGTAGAAAAAAAAAAATATACATGTGCCTCCAAATCAAAGACTTTAATTTTTATGACGTTTTGACTATTTATTTTACCTCGGCAAATCATTACAAAAAGGGCCGAAATCAACAGAATAATGATTTAATATATACATTCAATAAACCAATCAAACTATTGAATGAAAAGTTGAGGGATTTCTAAGCAAAAGTTTCATGAATAGACCGTGAAGATCCACCCACGTCTCAAATGATTAATCCTCATTAGTGATTAAATGTATGCAGTAATTTGACTAAATTCTAATAGAAAGTCATATGCATACGCTTGATATATAGTTAATAATTAAATTAAATGTCATAATAATGGAGACCGTGTCATAACTCATTAGTGACAAACCTAAACTTCTTATGGCATAGTGATTAGTGACCAAAAAGGGGTTTTGGGAAAACGACCAGTCTCGTTTGCTACGCAATTCCGTTTCCGCCCACTTTTTATCATCGCTCATACGTATCACTTTTTTGTTTGTTTGTTTTCAAGTCTTCTTCTCAATGGAAGGAAGACCATATTGCCTCGTGTGAGCATATTTTATCTTCGACGGGTAGCCGAAATTTTTAGAGATTTAACACTTTGTGCGTTCAACAATTTTTTTTTAAAAAAATCATAAATATAATAGCATATTTTAAGAAAACCCAACCATTACATTAACACGTGCTATAATTATAAGATATATCGTTGTATCATGTATTAATGTTCAGGATGCCATGGAAAATGTGACCGACCAAATTTAATTAGTTATATCAAATTTAATTTTAAAGACTAAGCTGGTGAGTTTGGGTTTTGATACTTTCATTTCCGAGTCTACCTCGCGATTTGTGTCGACCAAGGTCAGTGCTCAACTGCGGATCCGACATTTTCATGTGGGAACTGTTTATTAGTTATAAATTTACATAATTTTAAAAGTATCATTTTGTGAAGAAAACAAGAAGAAAAAGGTAAAAGTTAAAGGGATTGTGGATTAGGTTGTGGACGTTAACTAATTAGTTAACAATGAACGATTAAGGGAGAGATCTGGTAGAAGTTACTCATTACTGGCTGTTAATGATGGTTAATCATGTTTAAAAATGTATATTAGGTGACCTACCGACCATGAAGAAGTATAAACTATACGACATCATTTCGAGGTTTAGGCATAAAGGCCTGACTTTTGTGTCCTAAGTTTACTTTTGTTTGATTGGCCGTTTTGGGCCCATTGCCTAATTGGATAGTTTCATCGATTTTTTGTTTTATTTTAAAGAACGATCTAATCGGATACTGGTAGCTTGATTTGTAGATTTTTTTAATGTCATCCAGTAAAAAATGTGTCTTTTTATTTCAATAAACTTTTAAAAGCATCTTTACTAATATCTAATCATCTTTTTTATTTGGGTTCTCCATTTTCGTATCATCGTATGTGTTGGCTAAGCCTACATTTTTCAAATTCTCATTTTTGTTGTGAGTTGTGTCAATAAGCATAGTCATAGTTAGAACAAATAATACAAAATGTTGCTGACCTCCTTTTCCAGGTTAGCTAGGTTAGAAACATTGAATTTGCATCTCCTCTATAGTGATACAAAGATTGATATATCTTCTTTACAATGTGAATACTTGCTTAAAAGTCATCACATTTACGGCAAAAAATTCTCTTCATCATTTGCTTTAATCTCTATATAGTGCTCAATATATATATAATTAGAAGCTTCTGGTGCAATCATGGATCAATCACATTTTCCTGTAATGCATGCGCATCATAATCATAAACGGTAAGATGAAGTCGAACATGAGCAATATATACAAGCAAGAATCTAAAAAATATATATTTTTGTTTTACACCTGAATTCTTTAGCCATGGGCTGAGGCACGTGCGTCCTTTTTATCCATCAACTTAGTTTCCTTCATAAACCTCTTGTTTACACGCGCTTTAGATTCACGAGCCTCATGTCTTCTCTCTTTCTCCAAACCATTCTCATCATCTTCCTTTTTCGTGCAAAGCTGAGAGAGAAGTACCACCATGAGATTTACATCCACCAGAGAAGTTGTATCATCTTCTCTTTTCTCCTCCTCGCCGTGTTTGCGATTAGCTTCACGAGACGAATCCATCAAACCAAAAAGAAGACACAAAAAGATACAACTATTAGGAGCTCTTAGTCCCTTAATTAGCCGTCTTTTAGACAAGAAAGTCTCTCTTTTTTTTGGCCATTCTTAGTAACATAAATTTGCATTTTTTTTAGTGGTAACGGTATTGTTTACCTCTTTAAAGAGTCTAAAATTGCAAAGATTGTGTTTGTTTCTGTTGAGAAGTAGTGCTGAAGAAACAAGACAAAAGAAACAAAGAGTTTATGAGAAGTGCCAGCTCATTGTACGGAACAAAGACCAGGACCACAAAGAAGGAAGTAGCCGTTTGTTCCAGCTCATAAAAGTAAAAGCAAAAGTGTTTTGTCTTGATGCAGAAACTCACAGTTTTACATAGATGAATTAAATGCGGATGAAAACAAACAAGGATGGTTTTCCGCGGTGGCTACTGAAGGGAACTAGGTTAAAAGTCTTTGTCTATATAAGCTGAAGCATTGTAAGAGAGATAAGTGTGATAAGTTGTAGAGAGAACAAAACAGAGTGTAAGCATTGTTCTTGTTCTTGGGGAAACAGAGTGTGAGAAAGAGTGAATCCGTGAGAAAGCTTTGTAAGGGGCTTTAAGGGTGAGAGATCTCTTTGTATACCTCTGTGATTTAGTGGATTCCGGGAGAAAGATCCCGGCAAGACGTAGCGTCTAAGTCTGGATGTGAACTCGTTAAATTATGTGGTGTGCTCTGTTTTTATTTCTTTGTTCAAACAGACTTTGAGTTCTTCCTTCATCTCAAAGGTCTGAGCTTTAAGTTTGTTATGTTCTTAATACAAGTCTCTAAAATCATCAATCTCTCTCTAATCTCTCAGACCTTGGTTTTTAAAAGACCTAAGTTTGAACCTTTAGCTTAAAGTTCATGTCTTTTTTATCACAAAGTGGTATCAGAGCACTGGTTTGTTGTCTTGGTGGTTCTGTAAGGATTTTTTCTAGCAAAGGAACCATGTCGTCAGCAAGGATTGAAGTGGAGAAGTTTGATGGACGTGGTGATTATACTCTGTGGAAGGAGAAGCTAGAGGCTCACATGGATATCCTAGGTTTAACAGCAGCTCTCAAAGATACACAGTTTTCAATCTCAGATCCAAAGGAAGGATATGAAAAAGAAGCTAAGGAGAAAGAACAGCTAATGGAAGAAAAGAGAAGAAAGGCAAGGAGCACCATTGTCTTGAGCGTTTCAGATCAAGTGCTAAGGAAGATTAAAAAGGAGAAGACTGCAGCTTCTATGTTAGATGCTCTAGACAAACTGTACATGTCTAAAGCACTTCCAAACCGTATTTATCTGAAACATAAGCTCTACAGTTTCAAAATGCAAGAAAACTTATCTGTTGAAGGAAACATTGATGAGTTTCTACATCTCATAGCAGATTTAGAAAATACCAATGTGCAAGTGTCTGATGAGGATCAGACGATTCTCTTGCTAATGTCCTTACCTAGGCAGTTTGACCAGTTAAAGGATACTCTAAAATATGGCTCTGCAAAAACTACACTGTCACTTGATGAAGTTATTGCAGTGATTTACTCAAAGGAGTTGGAGTTTGACTCAAACAAGAAGAGTATCAAAGGTCAAGCAGAGGTGTTGTACTCAAAAGAGAAAAATGAGACAAGAAGAAAGACTGAGCAGCGAGACAAAGGAAACAAAAGCAACAGGTACAGATCAAAGTCTAAGAGTAGAAAGGGTTGATGCATCTGTGTAGAAGAAAGGCATTTTAAGAATGCTTGTCCAAACAAGAACAAGTCCCAGAACAAAAAGACCAGAGAAATAGCAGCAAAGGAGAAGCTGCAATGGTGAAAGGAAATATATCTTATGTTTTAGGTCTTTTTGTGTCAAAAGCATTGCACTCAACGGATGTAAGTCTGGAGAATAAATGGATTATGGATGTAGGATGCAGCTACCACATGACACATAAGAGAGATTGGTTTGAAGAGCTAAGTGAAAACGCTGGAGGATTAGGAAGGATGGGAAACAAAACTACTTCAAGGGTCACAGGAATAGGGAATGTCAAAATCAGAAATGAGGATGGAACAACAATGTTGCTCACGAGTGTGAGATACATTCCAGATATGGACCAAAAATTGCTATTTATGGGGACTTTAGAGGAACAAGGTTACAATTTTGAGTCTAAAGATGGGATTCTGCTAGTCAAAGATGAAACCAAGACTCTAATGACAGGGAAAAGGTATGAAAAACTCTATCTGCTTCAAGGAAAACCATAACAAGGTCAGTCTCTTGCTATCATTAGAAACTTTGATGACACAATCTTGTGGCACAAAAGATTAGGCCATATAAGCCAGAAGAATAAGGAAATATTGGCAAAGAAAGGATTCTTTGACAAGAAGAATATTTCAAAACTTTAAATGTGTGAAGATTATGTGTATGGGAAAGCAAGAAGAATCAGTTTTGTGCTGGCTACTCATGGCACCAAAGAAAAATTAGACTACATTCACTCTGATTTGTGGGGAGCTCCAACAGTTCCATTATCCTTAGGAAAATGTCAGTACTTCATCTCATTCATCGATGACTACTCGAGGAAAATGTGGGTTTATTTTCTCAAGCATAAGGATGAAGCTTTTGGAACTTTTGTTTAGTGGAGTGCAATGGTAGAGAACCAGACTGAAAGGAAGATTAAAATTCTTAGAACTGACAATGGCCTTGAGTTTTGTAATCACTAGTTCAATGACTACTGCAAGGAGAAAGGAATTGTAAGGCATAGAACTTGTGCTTACACACCGTAACAAAACGGTGTTGCAGAGCGAATGAACCGGATTATAATGGAGAAGGTGAGAAGCATGTTGAGTGATTCGGGATTACCAAAAACATTTTGGGATAAGGCAACATACACTGCTGTGATCTTGATAAACAAAACGTCATCATCTGCAGTAAACTTTGAGACTCCAGACAAGAGATGGTCAGGTAAGCCTCCAGTTTACAGTTATCTAAGAAGATTTGGTTGTGTGGCTTTTGTTCATACAGATTAAGGAAAACTGGTGCCTAGAGCAAAGAAAAAAAAATTTCTAGGATATCCAGCAGGTGTTAAAGGCTACAAGGTATGGTTAATCGAAGAAAAGAAATGCACAGTCAGTAGAAATGTGATATTTCAAGAGAATGCAGTCTACAAAGATGTGATGCAGAGAAACAAGAACTCAAAAACTGATCCAGAAGATGCTGCAAGTGGTTCTCTGGATATAGATCTCGAAGAAACAGAAGATATGAGCTCTGGTGGAGATCTCTTAGATGAAACAGGATCCTTGGGAGATCACTCACAAGCACCGGACAGTGAACATTCAGAAGAAGAAGAGATTTCAGAAGAAATCACATCTGAAACGCTTGGGAGCTATCAGCTTGTTCGAGATAAAGGAAGAAGAGAAATCACAGCAACTAGGAGGTTTGATGTGGAGAGTTACTACATTGAAGAAACTTATGATGAAGAAAAGTTTGATGTAGAAGCTCTCATCACGACAGTTGATGGTGACTCCATTGACGTTAAATGAGAAAATCTATATAGAGGCTCCAGAAGGTTTTGAAGAACAGTTCAAGTCAGATCAAGTGTGTCTCCTAAACAAGTCTTTATATGGTCTTAAACAGTCACCAAGGAAGTGGAACCAGAAGTTTGATAGCTACATGAAAGAGATTGGCTTTCAAAGAAGTGAACGTGACAGTTGTGCTTATGTGAAGTCTCTTGATGATGGTTCTATGATTTATTTGCTCATCTACGTTGATGACATGTTGGTGGCTGCCAAAGACATGAATGTTATCTCAGATTTGAAGCAGAAACTCAGCGAGAAATTTGAGATGAAAGACCTTGGAGCTGCTAAGAAGATTCTTGGCATGGAAATTATTAGAAACAGGGAAAAGGAAACTCTTAAGCTATCTCAAGAAGATTATTTGAGCAAAGTTCTGGAAGTTTACAAGATGGAGCAGTCAAAATATGTTGTGACTCCTCTTGGTGCTCATTTAAAAATGCAAGCAGCTACAGAAAAGCAATTGCTCAATGACAAAGAGTATATAAAGACAGTCTTTTATTCTAATGCTGTTGGGAGTACTATATACTCCATGATTGGTACAAGACCTGATTTGGCCTATCCTGTTAGCATTATCAATCGGTTTATGAGCAAACCAATCAAGGAGCATTGGTTAGGAGTCAAGTGGGTGTTGAGATACATTAAAGGAACCTTTAAGATGAAGTTATGCTACAACAAAAGTTCCACATTCATACTTAGAGGGTATTGTGACTCTGATTATGCTGCAGACTTAGACAAAAGAAGATCTATTGGTGGAATGGTGTTCACTCTTGGAGGAAGCACAATCAGTTGGAGATCTCGTCTATAGATAGTGGTAGCTTTGTCCACCATTGAGCTGAATATATGTCTCTAACTGAAGCTGTTAAAGAGGCATTATGGCTTAAAAGTTTGTTGAAAGATTTTGGTTATGAGCAAAAGTGTGTGGAGATTTTCTGCGACTCCCAAAGTGCTATAGACCTTTCAAAGAATAATGTGCATCACAAAAAGACCAAGCACATTGACACAAAGTACCACAAGATCCGGGAAGTCATTGCGGATGGAGTTGTGGAAGTGTTGAAAATATCTACCTTGAGTAATCCAGCTGACATCTTCACCAAGATTTTGCCCGTTAGCAAGTTTCAAACAGCATTGAACTTGCTATGTGTCAAGGCTGAGTAATAAGGCTCATGACCGGGATCAGAATCCAGAAACTAAATCAAGTCCACTTATCTTATTTCAGGTATTACTCTTATCCAAGGTTCATGTCTATTTCTTACATCACTAGGTAGAGTTTTGTTGAGAATTAGTGCTAAAGAAACAAGACAAAAAGAACAAAGAGTTTATGAGAAGTGTCAGCTCATTGTACGGAACAAAGACCAGGACCACAAAGAAGGAAGTAGCCGTTTGCTCCAGCTCATAAAAGCAAAAGCAAAAGTGTTTTGTCTTGATGCAGAAACTCACAGTTTTGTAGAGATGAATTAAATGCGGATGAAGACAAACAAAGATGGTTTTCCGCGGTGACTACTGAAGGGAATTAGGTTAAAAGTCTTTGTCTATATAAGCTGAAGCATTGTAAGAGAGATAAGTGTGATAATTTATAGAGAGAACAAAACAGAGTGTAAGCATTGTTCTTGTTCTTGGGGAAACAGAGTGAGAGAGAGAGTGAATCCGTGAGAGAGCTTTGTAAGGGGCTTTAAGGGTGAGAGATCTCTTTGTAAACTTCTGTGATTTATTGGATTCCGGGAGAAAGATCCCGGCGAGACGTAGCGTCCAAATCTGGACGTGAACTCGTTAAATTGTGTGGTGTGCTCTATTTTTATTTCTTTGTTCAAACAGACTTTGAGTTCTTCTTTCATCTCAAAAGTCTGAGCTTTAAGTTTGTTATGTTCGTAAGACAAGTCTCTAAAATCATCAATCTCTCCCTATTCTCTTAGACCTTGATTTGTAAAAGATCTAAGTTTGAACCTTTAGCTTAAAGTTCGCGTCTTTTTTATCACAGTTTCCAAGTTAAAATGGGCCACCAGAATAATCTTATTTATAACGAGCTAGCCCAAAAAGGTTCCAAATGGGCTCAGCCCATAAAGTATATTATTAAATAATTCGTAATATCGTGGCTTATTAATCTCCACATCTTTCACGTGACCCCCGAATCGCGAATAGATTAAGCGACGTCGGCGTGTTTTAATCTCCTCCTCTTAACAAATATCCCTAAAGATTACTTCCCCCATGCAACATTCTTAATGCCCACACCTTTTCTACTTATTTACCAATCCTGCCCCTACGCCCACACATAGTGTTTACCAAAGAGGAAAACAGTGAGTGGCAATTACCGTAAATAATACGAAAACCAGCACCGTCTCTATAGCTGATGTCACTAATTAAAGACTATCAACGTAATCTGGTGTCGTAATCTCTATATCTCTAGTTAAACAAAAGAATGATTGGGCAGGCAGAAGCAAAAAAAAAATCTCTCTCTTTTTCGAGAAAGTAATAAAAAATAAAATAAAATAATGTTCAAAAAATTGTCCGCCAGAAAAAAGAAAAGCATATGATTTTGATATGTGGCTTCAAGCCTAAATTAATCATTAAAATAATAATTTTAAAGCTTGAAAAAAAAAAGAGGAATGAAGAACGAATGATGCGAGTATAGAGAGATTCATCGTGTTTCGAGTAGATATTTGTTTGTAGTAATTATCAAAATATATGACAAGTTTATAGCCTCACCTTTCTTCTTCTTCTTCTTCTCTGTGTTTTTTTTGTTTGTTTTGAATTTGGTTTCTTCAAGTTGCTTCGCTTCTTCTTCTCCACATGCCTTCACCACCGCTTCACTGTATGATCTAATTGTGATCTCTCGGTATCTGGAATATACTTTTGTGTAAGTGATTTATATTTCGTTTTGCGTAATTTCATGATTGCTTTTCCCTTTTTGCTGAATTTTCACATAATCTATGTTTATTCTTGATTGAGATTACGTTTTTTTGAAATTTGCTATTTAGGGATCAGGAATTTAACTAGTTTAGAGTCTGAACATGCATGTTTCTCATAGAATTTAGTAGGTTGGGCTTATTTATTTATATTTTTTTTGCTTTCTTCTTCTTTTTGTTGATTTGATTCTGATGCGATTCGATTTGTTTTTTTTTTTTTATATAATGGTTTTGATTAGGTTATGGAGGCAGTAGTGTGAATGCCAGTTATGGAAAGAGTTGGTGAAGAAACAGTGGCGAGTAATAACAACATACAATTGAAAAGACGAGTGGATGATGTTCCTTGTAAGCTTGATGGTCATCATCATATGGTGACCGAATCAGAAACTGGAAACAGTGATTGTCCTGGAAGCTCAGCTCACAGGAATCTTGAGATGACTAAGCCTCCGGAGGAATCTGCTGGAGTTAAGCTTTCTGTTGAAGAGTTGACATTGGGGAACTATAGGGTAGTTCAAGGTAGTAATAATAATAGTATGGATACTTCTAGGGCTGGCAAGTTTGAGCATCTCTATCGTCTTGCTAGAGGGTCTGCTTTTAGGTCAGCTGATGGGGATCTTGACTCTCAACCTCGCGATATGGATCTTATGTTGTCAAGAATCAGACAACAGCTTGCTGGAGCTCCTTCTGAAAGGCAAAACTTGAAACCTTTTATTACTAGGAGGAGTGATCAGAATCATGAAGCCTTTTCTGAACGTCTAAGAGCAGCTGGTGAGAACAGCCTTATGAACGCTCCTGCATTGATCAACGAAGGTTCCCACTTGAAAACGCCTGTGAGTTCTTCCAATTTTTCTCAGTTGTTACTTAAAAGAGCTATGAAGGGAAAAGGGGTACTAGGAAAAAACCAGGAAACTCCTCCTGAATTTGTCTGTGATCAAGATATAGGATGCAAGGATAAAAAGTTAGATAATAGTAAGTTGCCTATTCCTCACGATGGGTTAACTCTAAAGTCAAGCCCCAAAAGAAATAGGAATGTATCGCATGGTGATGGGAATCATACCAAATCTTCTGGTGGTATCAGTTTGAGGGAGTTTCTTAGATCAAGTTATGCTAAACGAGAAAAAAGACATGGCCTTTGTCTATTTAGGCAGCTGGTTGAGCTGGTTGACTCAGCTCATTCACAAGGATTATTCTTGCTGGACTTGAGACCATCCCTTTTCGCTTTAGTGCCATCGAAGAAACTTAGATATATTGGTACTTTTGGAAAGATCGATTTAGTCTCAGATGTTGACGAAGATTTGAATAGGAGGAGGCCCATGGTTCAGGAATCGTCTATTGTAGGTAGGGATTTGAAGAAAAGGAAAATCGACTTGAATGTGCATTCTCAAGGGAATCAACTTCAGGCCACTTCAACCGGAAGGCCTTTCAAAAGGAAAAGTCCTGTGATTGATTTAAATGTGGTTGATGCACGTAATCCAGATAGTTGTGAACTTCAACAGCAAAACTATATCAAAAATTTAAGTGTGTCTTCAATGACGAGAAAACAGTCTATGTCCACATGGCTAGAAGAGCAATGGTATACTTGTCCAGAGGAGATAAATGGAGAAGATATTGGAGAAAAATCAAATATATATGCCCTTGGTGTTCTTCTGTTTGAGGTATTGGACATTTACCGGTTTTATAGTTGTGATAAGATTTTATTTTGCTTAGCCTGATTTTTAAGACTGCTTGTGTTTTTTTCTTTCTTTTGTTTTCTGTCTGTGTGTTGGCGGGTCAGGCTTTTGGATAATTTCCATTTCTTTTTTACAGTCTTTTAGTCTTATTCGTGAAATTTCTTAGTCGAGGTTGACCTTTGAACCCCAGAGCTAGTATTTGCCAGTCTGCAGTTTAACTTGTCAGTTTTTTCGTTTACTTGTTGACCCTTTTCGGAAGACGCTTACTGAAATTTCTAGCTTGACCATTGATTGTTTCAGTTGCTATGCCATTGCGAGTCTGGTGAGACATATGCTGCAATGATGGCAGATTTACGTCATCGAATTCTCCCACCAATATTTCTCTCAAGATACCCAAAGGAAGCTGGATTTTGTCTTTGGCTTCTACATCCTGAACCCTCCTCTCGACCAACAGCTAGGTATTTAGCTGAATGCTATTCTGAAATGAATCATATGGGGGAAATATTTACTAGGAGTGGTACAAAGGAGAATGTGTGGACCCCTGGACAAAAGTTCAATTACTTTTCATTAGCTTAAATAGTCGCCCATAAGATTTCTTTGCCGAATATCTTCAATTTTATTCAATGTTTTCCCTCATAATCGTGAAGACTCTAAACTCCCTCATAATTATGTTGTTGTTTCTTTTTCTGTTCTCAGTCTCTTTTTTTCTATGACAGAGAAATACTTAAGTCAGAGTTGATATGCGAGGATAATTCAGTTATATCAACTGCTGCGGATGAGGAGATATCTGAGCTGTTACTTCATTTTTTGTCTTCACTAGAAGAGCAGAAGCGGAAAAATGCATCTAAGCTTTTGCAAGACATCCAGACATTGGAGGATGATATTAAGGAGGCTGAGCGAAGATATTCTTCAAATGCATCTCTGGTGAGATCTCATGGAGCTATTGAAAAAAGAGTGCAATCATCTCCCCTAGATGAGCGTTGTACAACTTCTGGCTCCTTGTTTGTACCAACTGCTAATACAGACAGGCTAATGAGTAATATCCGTCAACTTGAAGATGCATATTTCTTCATGAGATCGCAAATGAAGATATCGGATTCTGCCGCTAGTGCTCGTTCTGAAAAAATCCTACCAAAGGACAGGGACAGGTGGTCTGAAAACCAAAATGAGAATCAGGATACGAGAACCAAAGGAAAATCATCAGATCAACTGGAAGTGTTTTTCGAGGGGTTGTGCAAATTTGCTAGGTATAGCAAGTTTGAAACTTGTGGGACAATAAGAAGTGGAGACCTTTTAAATTCTGCAAGTGTGGTCTGCTCGTTGAGTTTTGACCCTGATGAGGAACACATAGCAGCAGCTGGAATATCAAAGAAGATCAAGATTTTTGACTTCAATGCATTTATGAATGAATCTGTCGGAGTTCATTATCCTCTAGTAGAGATGGTCAACAAATCTAAATTAAGTTGTGTTTGCTGGAATAGTTACATCAAAAACTACTTGGCCTCGACCGACTACGATGGTGTAGTTCAGGTGTGTATGGAAACCAATAGTTTCACCTATCTATATCAAAGTGACAGTGAAAATGCATTGGCATGGTTTTCAAATGAAAATTTTCTTACTGTATGGTGCTTCGTGAGTGTAGATATGGGATGCCGGGACTGGACAAGGATTTTCGCAGTACACAGAACACCAGAAGAGAGCCTGGTCAGTTGATTTTTCTCCATCTGACCCGACAAAATTTGTCAGTGGAAGTGATGACTGCTCGGTGAAGCTTTGGAGCATCAATGAGGCACAACTCTTACCCTTATCTCTTAATATTTCAAGAAATTTTATGTCAAGTCGCTCAACCTGTTGTTTTTATTACTCTAAATTAGTATAGACGTAGTGGAACTTATATTCTTCTCTGGTGGCTATGCAGAAACGATCATTAGGCACAATCTGGAGTCCAGCAAATGTGTGTTGCGTGCAATTCTCTTCTTATTCCAATCACTTGCTGGCATTTGGGTCAGCTGATTACAAGGTCTATTGCTATGATCTACGGTATGTCAAAACTCCTTGGTGCGTATTGGCTGGGCATGAGAAAGCTGTTAGCTATGTAAAGTTTATGGATTCAGAAACCGTTGTTTCTGCTTCCACTGATAACTCTCTCAAGCTTTGGAATCTTAACAAGACAAATTCTTCTGGTTTATCTTCTGGTGCTTGTTCATTGACGTATAAAGGACATACAAATCAGAAGGTGAGTCCCAAAAAAATTTCTATCTAGCCTTAACTTCTCATCCAACATCATTACTTAATTCTGATGTCTAATCTTTTACCTGTACAGAATTTTGTCGGGTTGTCGGTTTTGGATGGATACATAGCATGTGGTTCAGAGACCAATGAGGTATCTATTATATCATTATAACACAAAATCTCAACTTTTAGGATAATCAATTCTAGATTCTCATGAGTATATGTCAATTGCGTGTAGTTTGCTTATGTAGCTGCCTTAAAATTGTTATAATTGGCCTGGATGATATTAATGTTATAGTTAGTTTATAACTAATAAAAATTTCTCTCTTTACTTTGATTTTGCATCTCAGGTGTATAGTTACTATAGATCGTTACCGATGCCAATGACTTCATACAAGTTTGGATCGGTCGACCCGATTTCGGGAAACGAATACTTTGATGACAATGGGCAGTTTGTGTCGAGCGTCTGTTGGAGGAAAAAATCGAACATGCTTGTAGCTGCAAATTCTACTGGAAACATGAAGCTACTAAAACTTGTTTGACAACTTGGCTTTTTCACTACTACTGGGCATTGGACTCTATGAGTAAGTTCCTTGGACCAATCTCTTGAGTCTGCTAAATCTAGGACAAACCGCCTGACTTTGAAGCAACGTTTTAGTCCTGGAAATTATGGTCCCATATGACCAAAAACAGGAACTCGAAGTCTTGGAGAAGTTGAAGCAAAACTGTATGTGATAAATATTATATGATTCTTGTTCCTGTAATTCTATATAGTTTTGAGATAAACTTCTCAGATTCGTCAGAAGTGATTCAGATTTGGTCGGCATCAATGTGTAATGATGAGAGGTATATAACTGTACAAGTGTGTTCCCCTTAGCTTAATTATGTAATTGTTGTTGCAGATTCACTGTTAAGAGATAAATAGAGATAAAAAGAGGTCTCTGATTGTTATTTCTTAGTTTAAGTAAATAATCACCATTCATGGCTACCTCTCGTCTGAATATTTCACAATTTATGGTTTTAGATTCAGTCTTGTTATAAAATAAACCATTTATTTAAAGAATTTTCTGGTTCAAATATAGAATGATGAAACGAATTCAGGTTGATTTTGTAATAAGATTTGAATGCTTCCAAATTCAACTTGCAAACGTAACGCCAAATGCAAATGGTATTCTTTCAAATAACAAAAATTGTAAGCTCATTAGTAATTTGCAAGACACCTAAGGTGGAGTAAACATTTCTTGCAAATTTACTAATGAACTTACAAATTCAAACAATGATTCGGCCTAGATGGTTTTGGGCCTTTTGGCACAGCTTCGATTTTTATAAATTGTGAATCATAAAAGGCCCACATAAGGGAGCAAATATTTATCAACAATCTGAGCGCACATCACCCTTACATGTGCAGCTCAATGACACATTGATTGAACATTTTACATAATCTAGGAATGTCGGTCGCATCTTTTAAGGCGTTGTTTGGATTAAATATTTAAACTATAGTAAATCGGCAGCTGAGATAAAGGCACCATTTATGCGGTGATATCATACTCTTCAATATCATGTGCATACTATGTTGTCAGACTGATTAAAATCTCTAGGAAAACATGGCGTTGATGAAAGGCGCGCACATGGGTTAAATTATTAATGGGTGTGGTTTTCTATTATATACTATAATCTCTAAATGAATTCGATCGATATGCTCTCTGTATCTACCGTCAAATATGTAATGTACATTGTAAAATTAAGAGTGAAAATTAGGAAGATGTGTAGTTAATTAGTTGCTTCATGGCGTGGGTTTAGGCCTTTGAGCCAACATTTCCTAGTTTTCGAAAACAGTGGTTTTAAATGCGATTTAACACACATGAACTATACAATTCTTGGAGTAGACTAGTAAAACGGTTTTGTAGACACAGAGAAATAACATTTCTCCCTTTCTCTGCATGTAATTTTTATGTGGTTTGTCTCTTGTGTGTTTGCAGGTGAGCTCACGCAATCGTATAGCTGCTGAGGTTGATGATGATGATGTTTTTCTTGGGTTTCATCTCTTGTCGAAGGCCTGCCTCTGACTTGTCTCTCACGCAAGCCCATCTTGGTTCGTGTTACTTCTCTTTGGCTTTGAACCCTCTGCTTTCGTCAGAGACTCTCTTTGTCTCTTGTTCCATTGTTTTGTTTTACATAATACTCCAAACATTTCATTCTTTCTATTTCTGTGACGGAATAAATAATTAATAATTTAACAATAATCCAATTCACTTCCTCCATTTCGGTTTTTTAAAATTGTTCGAAAATCAAAACCTTATCCTTCCTTGGAAGCAAAAAATCTTTTAGATTTGGTGCTATGCTATCTATAGGAAGTCATCTTTCACATCGGCCAGATAATTTGCCTTTTGAATATTCCCCTTGTAACAAGCCTGGACAAATAAGAAAAAGAATTTATTTGATGGAATGAAACTATTACATTGACACAATCATCAGAGACTTGGCAAAATATCAATTTTGGACCATTTATTTTCATGACACAAAATAATACTAGCAGTTCTATCATCTTCGTTCTGCCAAATAACATTTTCTGATTTATATATGATCTTGTAAATATGAAAGATGACAAGATTATTCCAATGAAATATTGGTAACTAATCAGTACTTGACAAAACATTGGTAATAGAATTGGAACCATAAGAGGCAAGTTGGGTTCACAGGGCACATGGTTGCTTCAAACAAGCCCATTACTCCATCCTTGTCATTGTCCCTCTATTTTTAGGCTCTTTCTGCTCGTATCTATTTTCTTTCTTTAATCTAATATCATACCAAGATTTATAATTGTTCTAAAATTCATGGTCGCCGTATACAATTCTATAGGCGGTAAATAAAAAAACTATTTTTATTTTTAGATTACTAATATCAATCATTCTACAAGATTAATATGTAAATATTTGTTTTCTCACCCTTTAAACACCAAGTGAGAAATTTAAACGAGTATCATGATTGAAGATGTGAGAGAGCAAGCGTCACTCAACTATTTTGCCTTTACGTATGTGACTCCTTCCTTTTGGATTTACATTCATTCTGAACCAATAATTGAATTCTTTTTCTTCTTTTTTCTGGGCCGAAATTAAACTTTTGTATGTTTATTTACCCTTGAAAAATACAAGTTCAGACCGTTTTACTATTTTCAAATTTGAAAAGTTGATCCTACATTATTTCCAACAGCAACATGCATGTTCCAGTTCTGTTAAAATATTATTAAATTCGAAACATAAAATGATTGATGTAACTGACCCAACGGCTAATTCCTCTCACTACTTTAGTTTGTAAAATTGCCAACTAATAAAGAGTACATTAATCATTAAATAACAATTATAGTTATACAACAAATTATTCATATTGTCGTGTACATTCAACAACCGAGGTACTCCAACTCCAAATAAAAATAATTCCAAGCATAATTACGTATTTTGATTGATAATCCTTACAAAATACATAGATCAATGGTAAAATCATTAAACAAAATCTTTCTGTCATGGTTTTCATTCATTACTATAAATATATTTACTCTTTTACTATATAGTATCATAAAATTGTGCCACACTAATTAAAACGGAACTAATTTGAAGTTAAAATTTAGGTTATATAACACCATCATAATATATATTATTTTCTTCTAAAACAACATGTGAGATACAAAGATCTTTTATAAAAAAAGTCCAAATCTTGGCGGATTAACCGATAATCATGCTGATTATCACCTACTAATGGTTAAAATAATGGAGAACAAAAAAAAACACATTGCATAAAGAGAAATTTGAATATAGTAAAAGGGAAATAAAAATATATATAATTGGAGAGACTGACTCATGAGTCATGGACGAATAAGTCCAGTTTGGCTGCCAGCCTGTCAGCCCCACCACCAATACCACCACCCCAAAATGCTAACGAACCAAAAATATATAAAAATAAGATAATCACATCACATGGCCTTCGCTTCGTCGCTGTAACGTTACTAAACTAGCCGCCAAATTCAATAAAGATTTTTTTTTTTCTTTGTTGTCACGATTTTTTTGGGTTATATTAAACTTTTTTTTGTTCCCTTCATTTTTTTTTAAATTAGTAGAAAACTCTTATTTAAAATTTAAGTTACCTGTGAGTAATATAAAATTATTACACAACAATTATACTCTTGATAATTCAAACATGAACATAAATATACGTGTATAAGTATTTATTTTTGTAAGTATATTATTATATTCATCTAGAAACATAATAATGTCAATTTTGACAAGAAAACTAGGAAAAAGAAGATTCGAGGAAGGGTCAATAATGGGAATATAAAAAAAGTGAATTCGAGGAAAATTATGCTTCTTGAATTTTAAGCTGACTAGTTTACATAGATTTGACCGGGCGAATTACCGGTTATAACCGGTAACATTAAACCGGTCTTCTTACTATAAGAACACCTAATCTAGTCGTCTCCTTACACTTCCTCATTTCTCATAGGGTTTCTCCCTCCTCCGTCTCTGCAGAATACACTCTCGCCGGAGATTTTACCTGCAGAGCTCTCATATTTTCTCGAGGATCTTCGTTTTTCGTCCGAATCAAACGCAAGAGAGAGATATGGCGTCGAGGATTAACGTTGCCGGATTCGCTTTATTCACTGTTGTTTTCGCCGTCATTTCGTCTCTCGCCGGCGCTCAATCCCTAACTCCTGCTCCTGCTCCCACCAGCGATGGTAAGTATCAACTTCTTCGATATTCGCATTTTCTTTCTCTCTCTCTCAAATCCAGATCTGAATCAAGATTAAACCGCGTGAAGAAATCTGGAAGAATCGATCTCGAATTCGCTTTCACATTCTACTTAAATAATCTTAATCATCGGTTGATAATTGAATTTGGAATTTGGTTATCGCAGGAACATCGATAGATCAAGGAATAGCGTATTTGCTAATGGTGGTGGCGTTAGTGCTGACATACCTAATCCATCCTTTGGATGCTTCTTCTTCCCTCAGCTTCTTCTAATTTTCTCTTCCATCAGATTTAATTCCTTTTTTTCCTTTCCCAAGTTCTTAGTTTTGTGGATAAATTTCAGAGTCTGCTTATTAATTTGTGCTTTTGTCTCGATTTATGATTTCTGGAGATTCATCTTTTATTGTTCCTACCTTCATCATCACTCATATTGTTTATCGTCTTTCATATTTATTTATTCATATTCTTATTTATGTCTGTAAATGCTAATTAGCTTCAATTACTAGAAATTTTGACAATTATTAAACTCTTGAAGAAGAAAATGAGAAAGCAAATCCGTATATTGTTCAAATTTGGCATCCCAGACAAATTCAAAATCGAATTTAAAAGTCCTAGAAATTTTCAACCGTTGAGTACAATTCTTTTGAACTATTTAGTCTTTGAAAAAAAATCATAATCTTACGACAAGTCTATCTTGGGATCCATGGATATTGTAGTTCTTATTGGTAATAAAAATGTTAATTTAATTGTAAAATGATTTTAAAAATCACATGAAAATTGTTTTTTTCTATTTCTTTCCTAAACTAATAAAATCACGGATTTATATATATGCCATTTCACATGTTATATATCAAAAAATGACTTCGCTACACTTCGTTGAACAAAATGGAGTTATACATCCATGCGATAAGAATCTCGTGTTGAAAATAACTATTTCGTTCTTACAAAAAAATAGATAGACTTAAAACAAAAACAAATGCAAGAATTTGAATAAATTTTGCCTTTTAAAGCTGTAGTAAGAACCTCATAAGGCACTCTTTAGTCTTTATTGAGTTAGATGCGGAAGGGTTCTTTAGCTTCGCATCAAAACAAAATCTTTGTAACACCTATAAGTGTTACTGTTGGTGAAAGTTGTGCAGTCCGTACTTGACCACTTCGTAAAAAGAAACCACAATGGCTACGGATGGTCCTGCTCGTCCCACTCGAGCCCCTGCTCCACTAAACATCCCTCTCATTCCTCCGTCACTAAACAAAAAAAAACCCGGCATTGATCTTAAGTTTGGAACTTTCCGGTTATCAACAAAGAAATTGTCTTATGAACCTTTAACTCATACCTCCAAATCTCTGCCAAGGTTTGTCTTGTGGTCATTGTCATGGCTCTATCGGCATTCTTCTGCAAAATCCAAAAACGTTTAAATGTTATTTGGTTTTAAGAACCCGAACTTATAAATGCAGTTGTCTATAAGCTGGTGATGAATTCTAATTTGTAGAGCAACTCAGTAGAAATATGGAAGATGATGTTAGGTTTGTTTACCTCTATTTGACGCCGAGTCTTTGCAACATCTAGTGGGCAAGTAGCTGCAGCAGCAACCGCACCCGCAACAAAACCAGCAGTGAAGTTTGCACCTATTATACAGCCTGCCGTTGGTTTTTCACCCATGAGCGAGAGAATGCTTCTCCGGGTCTAAAGTCATAATAAAACAGTCGTTAGGACCAGTCCAACAATCAATAGAAAGACACAATTTAAGAGCCTGAATGTTTTTCCAGAAACAGATTACTCACAGGCTCAAGTATCGACCAGCAGATTGCAGAGAATGGAACATCCCGAGCAAGTTGAGCACCAAGACCAGACCATAGCATCCTGTAATTTTGTCCATTGTTTGATCCTTTGACTGGATTGATAACGTCAACTAATGTCTTCCAAACGCCAGGCAGTTTCACATCTCTTCGTGTTCCCTTAAATGCCTGTTAGTAAAACAAAAGAATCAATATCCACTGGTTATTTGTCGATATCTCCACACAGATAAAATAATAAGAAACCTTTACATCAACTCTATTGTTTTTGCTCGTTCACCAGGATAGGCCTACTAAACTACTACTATGTTGTTGATACTTAACTCGACAATAGTTTAGCACCCATGGAAATGGTAAATGGGTAATAACGAGTGCCTAAATACTTAGAGTTACCTGCATCCGTGTCCTTGCTAACTCAACAGGGTAACAAGAGATACAAGCCAAGGAGCGTGCTATTGTCCCGGAAACTAGTGGAACATAAGGTGTCAAAGTTGGGGACTTCTCTGCCGTGAATTCCTCCATTATATTGCGAAAATAATCATAACAAGGCATATAGATCCCAACCTAGCAACATATTCAAAGAAGTAGTAATAAGTCACAAAGACCCAATAAACACTAGGTTTCAGAAGCAAACAGCATTATTTAGGAGAGTACTCACAGTTGGAACAGCCAAGGCTAAACTAGCGTTTGTGCCTCTCCAAAGCCTAGAAAACCCTTCCTGCATAAAGTTGTTCCTGTGAAACTCTACAAATGAGTAAATAGTGAACTAGAAATACTGAAATACAAAACGAGGTATCTCTACTAGATGATACTACTACATTTGTATTACACAGACACTATACCAGAAGCTATCAAAAGAACAATAAGGGATTCACAGATATCTCTATATATAGACACTGCAACTCCTAATACCATCTTAGTTTCGATATCCACAATAACCAAACAAGAAAATGGTTTCTAACCTGGCGAATAATTTTGTAGAACACATCAAATGTTCCCTTGTAATGACTCTCAGTACATACAGATGCAGAGCCAGTAATACGACACACACCTGGAGAAGAATTACTTCTTATATCATTAACCACCTGCAAAAATCAGAAGATAGAATCAATGCTTCAACAATTCGGAATCCATTTCAAAAACTAATACGAATCAGCTACCAAAATTACCGTAGAATTATTAGCTTCGAAACAACCCAGACGACAAGAGCCTTGATACGGAACTCCAGCAGCTTGAGCTTGTAATCTCGTCTGCTTATTACCAAAAACACACATATGAAAAAGCTCAATCAGATTTTCTCAGACGACATTTTTATAGCTAAAAGGTGAAAATTTGTTTATGTTTTCAAACCTTAACAACATCAAGAGGATTGACTATAACCGCCGATATAAAAGCGGCGGCGCCGGCAGATAAAGCCCTTTCTCCGAATAACAAATTATCATTTGGCATCGGTTTCAATTTTGAATCTAATTTTGCTTCTTCCACCATCAGGAAAACAAAAAAAATCGATTACTGTCACTTTCAATTTCAATCTTTTGAGCAATCAGATTCTGCAGCTATGCCGGAATACTTCACGTCGATTTTAAACCCGATTGGTGTTCTAGGACTTTCCAAATTTGCATGGAGAATCCAAAAAAAGGGAAAGAAAATTCTTCAGAACATGATTCGTTGCCGTTGATAAATCAACCAGACAAGCACATACCAACACGCCGCCGTTTTCAAAACTTTTGACCGCACTACTTGCCGTTTTTGACTAATCTTTGTTTCATATTATGGGCTTCGTATGGGCTTGAAACCTGAACTGGCCTTGTAAAATGGTATGAGTTTGGTTAATAAAAGCGTCGTTGTTTTTACTTTACTGATGCAAACTTCCTGCCGTTTTACAAAGTTGAAGGCCAAGATTATTTAATAATTTATGGGGGAAAAAGGTGTGTCTATTCATCAATAAGAGGAGGGTCTATACGTTTTGTGAAGGAATGAGAACCAAGCTGGCGAAAAACAGTAGTAATAAGTGTTATCTTTCTATTGACCCAATTTCACCATGAGCATTTTGCAACAACCAGGTACTACCACTACCTAACACTATTATCGTTAGTGTCATTAGGAAAGAAAAAAAAAACACATTAATGGGACTTGGCATATATCAAATCCCAGCCATCCATCATTGACATAGTTTATTTTTCTAACAATCGTGTTTGCATATATTATCTTCCACATACAAATCTAATGTATGTGAACGAGTTAGGGAAAACAATACTTTTGCTTTTATTCTTTCTTCTTTGCCTTGCTGCCTAAATTGACAACACAATGCCAACGTGCAGATTAAAAAAGCATTAATCTACGAAATTTGGTAATAGTTCATAACCAATAATTAAACCAGCTTTGTAATTGCAAGCTAGACCGAATTAAACCGGGTTAGGCCGTCTAATTAACAGACAAAGTGAAAAGCGTTTTTCGAAGGTTTCACTTAAATATCTTGTGGGACCCATAGTAATCTCATTGGTACAGAGATTTTGAGGCAACTTGTTTCACCTCTCAATTTGATTTGGGCCAACCTCTGTCTGAAAAAGACATTACCTTTTGCAACGTGGTTCAGTTTATGGGCTTAGACCCACTTTTTCTTAGTCTATGAGAGAGAGATTACAAATTAAAGGCTCCTGAAATTATATTTTTGTATTTTTTTTTTTAGCCAGCCAGTATTTTTACTGCGGATAACAAACTATTGGTTGGTACTGTGTTAAAAGCTTTTTACTTTGTTCGACGTCATTTTTAAACTTTGTTTGTAGAGCATCTCCTGCCACACACACGCATTGGATGATAAACACTCTGCACTAAAGACTCGATTTCGTTGTTTTTTATATACTAGTATAGTATTTCATTTGCATGTCTTAATCAAGTAGATCTTAGAATCTGAATATCTTGTTTTGCTTTGTAAATCTTCAAAGTGATTGTTGGAGGTGGATCTCACCCGATTTGGGCTTGGTCTTAGTGGGCTCTTGGCATAGGCTACTAGGCCTTTTAGGCATAATGCAGCCCGCTAAAGGAAAAGCAGATCACGAGAGTCCATTCTGAACTGGCCTATTTTGTTGCGAACTGCTTCGAAATAGTGGCGGAGATCGAGGAAACAATCTCGGAGATTGGGGGAACTACTTCGGAAAAAGCGGAAACTGAACAAAGGAAAGAAGTTTGCTATAAAAAGAGCGAGGGGAAGAGAAAAAAGGGCAGATCAAACTAAAGCATTAACACCAGAACTTCACTCTCGAGTTTGTTATCATTTATCGGGCACCTTTCTCTGTAATTCTTATCTCAGTTCGGAAATATCAATACAATCATCTTCAATTCATATCTCTCTTTTCTTAGTTGAAACTCCGACTTTAAAAGATTCTTGCAACTTGTTTTCTTACTAAAGAACCTTAGTGCTAAAACACTAGGAGTGAGATTCAGCTCTCACAATGATTCGATATGGCTAGTTGTCAATTTTTTGTCACTCATGACTATGACCATGGATTAATATGTTTTTTTGACAAAGACTTTAATTCTTTAGATTACTTTCATATTTATGAATCTAACATGCGATATTACAGAATTACATAAGTGGATTATTTATTATGTATCTTAGAAGCATGTTGAAACACAGCATTTTAACATTAAACTCTTTGGCATTCAACCACAAGGATTGCTAAAATTTCTGATAGAGGAATGGGAGAGCTCTGCTGCTGAGTGGAAAAGAGGGTTTCCGCAGTGTAGTCGCACTTCGGGAAGCCAAAACAGTCTGGTCCAATTTTAAAAACACGAAAGAGACAAATCTATTCAATTGGTCAAATTAAACCTCGAACGGACCAATACTGTTGTTATTGCTGTTTTTGGTGAATGGTCCTTTTTATTTCTATAACATCACAGGCCCCCTTTCTCTTATTTATTTTATTTTCATATTAGATTTTTTTCCAAAGCATACTTTTTTACCGCTTGTCTATTTGATTTACATTCTCGTCACAATTGGAAAGGAAAATAAACATAGTTAGTAGAAGTGTAAGAAAAGTCTACAATCAAATTAAAAACATTTCCAAAAGTAGACAGAGAGTGACAGGTTGCAACCATGTGAATAAATAAATGCCAATTCCATAAGACGTTTCTGTAATAATGTTAGGAAACGTCGTAATCGAAAGATTGATAGATACTAAAATAATAATTAAAATGTTATAGTGGGATGGCTAAGGTCAACGACAAGATCATGAGAAGTCTTCATCTTCGTTGGAAAACTCTTTTCTATAAAATTTCATTTGCCAAAACAGAGTCTGTGGTCTTTGATAGAAAGACATCTAACTTCATGTCCCAATAAATTGTCTTTCTCTTCTCCTCACTGTTTCATTGCTTTTTTTTTTTTTACACTTGCTCTCATTGAATACATATCAACTCAACACATAAACATGGTTTCTGTTTTGATCGATAATGAACAAAATGACGGAATAATATACATGAATGAACAAGAAATGGTCAATTTAATAACTAAGAAGACATCAACTTTCTCCTTTAAAACTTATGTATGTATACCAAAATTTGTTCTCCATTGTTTAGTTTTGCTGTTTATAATATCGAATCAATTAACAATCCCCGTAGACATCGACAAAATTTCGAATACAAGAAGGAAAAAGTGTAGTAATTGATTGTTTTTGAAATTGAGAAGGTTGTTAAAGTGGAGACAATTTGTAGGGTTATATATGATTCAATGAGTTGGTTCTTCACATTAATGGGTATTGTTGCTCTCACACTTATGCCAAAAAGCAAAAGCAAAAGAAAAAAAAAACACAACAAAATGGGGATTGTTTTTACTCTTTAGATGTCTTTTGACCTCATGTATATTAAAATTACAGATAGTTTATTTGGTCTTAACTCTAAAGTCAATAGTTAAAATCTAAGATATATTTTTTTAAATAATTTTGTCTTATTTTAGATGTTAGAAGAAGAATTTGATTTGATGTTTTTATGTACAAGAAAATTCAAATGTGACATGTCACATAAACAAACCCCACTTGTGAGATTCATGCGAAGGAACAAAAGACAAAGATTTACATTAAATAAATACTATTTATTAATAAAATATATATATATACGGTCTATATACTGCTTCCTTGCATAGTGACAGACTCGAGAGAAACCAAACAACAAAATCCTCCCAAAATTCCCCAATTCAAATCCTCACACAATCTTTACTAATACTAAATACTAAATTTACTCACAAATTAAATTTAATATAGAATTCGTTGCGCTTCTTCAGCAGATCGGAGCCGTCCACGAAATGGAAAACGGACGGCCAAGATGCATCCCCGTCGTTATCATCAAACCACTCATCACTCGAAAAGAAAAGAAAAAAACACGAAACCCAGATCATTCCTGAGAAGAACTTACTTATCCAACAAATGATCTTGGAAAAACTCATCCAAATCCAATGAGCTGAAATCTCCGATCACTTCTAACGGAAGTATCTCCGACAAATTCGGATCTTTATTACTAGAGATTGTGTAGTTGTTGTAGTTCGGTAACGACTGGTCCATTTCGTAAAGAAACAAAGGATCAGGGGCAATTTCGGAATCCCAAAAACATTCTCCGGCGCGAAACAAATCAGGCGAGAAAAACGGATCCGATAACAACTTCGCCGGAGTTTCTTCCTTTGACTCAGCCGTAGAGAGCTTGATCGGCTCTGTTTTATACTCTGTTTCTTCTTCGTTGCGATTAAACCGGAGAACAGAAGTCGGAGAACTGAGACTGATTTGAGATTCTCTAGCCGAATCGCAATTTGAAACCGTTTCAAGATCGATCACCGGAGTTTGCGGTAACACAGTCGGAGGACTAGGAGGAGGAGTGAGAAAATTCGTCTGCGCGTTATGTCCTTTAAGTCGAATCGCGGCTCTATCGTAACCAAAAGCAGCTTCCTCCGCCGTCGCAAAAGTCCCTAACCAGAGTCGAGTACGCGTCGAAGGATCTCGAATCTCCGCCGCGAATTTTCCCCAAGGTCGTTGTCTCACTCCTCTATACTTCACAGGCTTCGTCGTCGATTCACCACCGCCGTACTCAGACTTGTTACTCATCTTTCTCGCCGGTTTTTCACGTTTCATAGCTCCGTCGTCGTCACAGAACCTAATCTCTTCCACAAAACGTTTCACCCTCCTCGTCGGAGCAACTGATTTGGTGTCGTTTTCCTCGTCGCTAGAGGAATCAGTAGCACATGGATCAGTCACTATGATCTTGACCACCTTCGGGAAACCGGTGAAAGGGTTGTCGCTTACAGAGGTGATTTTCCGGTGAACCGTGCACTTGACTTTCCTCTCTCGGCTTTTCATTTCTTCTTAGTTACCGGAGAAATAAAGAGAGAGTAAGATTTAGGATTAAAGAGAGGAAATAAGAAGAGTCAAAAAGGTTACGAAGAAATCGCCGTTCCTTAGTAACATCCTTCTTAAATATAGTCACGCCCCATTTATTGTTTTTTTTCCA
Source organism: Cardamine occulta (assembly GCA_028015245.1). Taxonomy (NCBI): domain Eukaryota; kingdom Viridiplantae; phylum Streptophyta; class Magnoliopsida; order Brassicales; family Brassicaceae; genus Cardamine; species Cardamine occulta. Next base: position 23,673,335 of record CM051374.1, on the reverse strand, counting down.
TGTTTTAGATTATACTTATTATTTCCTTTTTTTTAAATTGTTTTTTTTGCTTTTTCTTACTTTCCTTCTTGATTTTCGAAATTTCGTTATCGTTATGGAATTTTCCGAGATTTTGTTTGTTAAACGTAACCTTTTCCAATCTTTTATTTTCAAAATCATAATTATGTTTTCCTTTTAAAATATTAAGTAGTAATTAAGAGAGAGATTAGAGGCGCTTCAAACGACTAGCCGCTTCTCCGATCCTAGAGCTAGACTTTCGCCACGTGGCTTATTTCGGTTTAAGAGCTTTGGTTTTGGTCCTAGCTTGGTTTGCAAGCAACTTTGACTTGTCTCACGCGCCTTTGGTGTTTGTGATCCTCACGCGCTTAGTAGAAGAAATGGGCCTTCTATCACGTGAGACTGGTCACAGTACTGTCACTCACTGCTTTTGACCCACTACGATAATTATGAATTTTATGGTAATGATGTTATTGGAATGTTTTTAATTTTTTTTGGAAAAGAACATTGTTATTAATATGATTATCTCTTCTTAATTCGAATGCTTTCTCTGAATATCTTAATTAAGGAAAATAGATCAAGTGATTGCAGCCCTTAAATATTGTGTTTCTTTAAGTTTTAAGTTTTTTTTTTCTTTCTTTCTGAAATGATAACTTTCTTAATATATTATCGCGCGTATCGTTTGAACAAACTACGTATTCATGATTCACCGTCCGTTATAATTGAAGTCATAAACTAGGAAAAAATAGATTTGGTCCATTTATACAATACCAGTTGAGATATTTTAAAAAGATTCTCTAATAGTTGTTTTTATTTTTCTCTACTATTTGGTACTGAAGTTTATTTATTTATTTATTTAAAGATCCTCTTAACAGTCTCCTCTATTTTTATATGTAGATTGATTTTTTTCCGGTAAATTGTTACAAAAGAATCTGGGATCATGACCAAATCTTTCGTTTAATGAATCAGTTTTGGTTTAATAGAATAATTTTAGAAAATAGAGAGAGCGTCGTAGCGGGGACAAACATATGGTATACTATAATCAATAATAAACTATAATCTATAGAGTATACGGCGTGCACTAATCTATTAATAGAAAGAAACAAAAGACATGAAACAAAAGAGAAATTGGACTATCTTAGGGCCACATAAACAACCTTGTAGACAAAGCGATGACAAAAGAAATTGCACGATAGACGTAGAAGCATGATATTTTTTATTTATTTTTGGTTACGTAAATTAATAATTATTTTCTTTTTGATTATACGAGGTATGAGCTGGTGTAGGTAGGAAACGAGAAGGTCTTTTTATTCGTTGTGGTGTCGTGGAGATAACTTTCCTTATGTTTTACATGTTTAGTTGAGGCCTGCGGGGAAAAAATATCGTGAACAATACTTAACCCTTTAGCAGATTTAAAATTTAGATATGCGTTGTTAAAACTTAAAATAAATAAGATAAAACAGTGATGGACTCAACTAAACCCTTCATTTTGCTTCCCTACGTACCTTCTTTTGTTGTTTTGATGGCCACCGACATTTGTCGCTCTTCTAATTCTATCCTAATAGTAATATCTCCTTTTAATTTCTGTATAGTGATAATTATTGTTGCAGAAAGAAACCTGTAGCCGTACAGTAGATAATAACAAATATAGTACATTCTCAATTAGATAGTACATCTAAAATGTTCTCTATCATTTCTGAAAAGCCATATTACAGCTCCCTCTGTAATGATACACGTGAAAAAAAACAGATTAACTGATAGAATGTTTTATTTTTGGACTTTTAATTCCAATGCTGAAAAACTCTTTTTAAACCAACTATTTTTTTTACGACAAAAAAAAAACCAACTATTTTTTAAAGTTAACTGTTTATTGTTTTTGTTGTCCATTGTTTACTATTTCATCGTTCAATAATCAGTTACTAGTTGAAAATTAATATAGCAGGTTTTAGTTTTACCAGAAACTAAATTTGTAAATACAACCTGGTAACATGCTTGACCTTAAAATTTTGATTTTAACCAGATTCTTTTACAGAGTCCAGTGTCCTCCACTGAGCATTGCCTGATTATTATTTACCAGTTTAGGCCTAAAAAATTGCACAACACAACAAATACCATTCGGTGACTATGTCATTGTTTACCAAACAAATTAGCCCAAATACTCTATGGGCCCAATAGTGTTCTCATAAAGTCCTAACGATGTTAATTAGTGTATTAGACTATTAGTTAATGTAATTATTATCGATTAGTAGTGGAAACTGCGAAGGTTAGCGGTTAAATCCTACGCCACATAAACAACAATTCCCAACGTTACATTTAAGAATGTCGAAAATAAATAGATAATCACCAAATTACAGTATGTTTTCCTCCCAATTAACAATTCACATAGTAATATATTACACCGAAAAAAAACAAAATCTATCACAACACTCTCTAAATATCCCCCTGATGTATTTAACAAATGCCCAAAAAAAATAAAAAATTATAGCATGTACTAGTATCATATTAATTAGTTATATAAAACACTAAAAAAGGGAATATACTATTGAAAAGAAATACTATATATCTCTACAGTATAGTTTACAAATGTTCATACGAAAGTTAGATCGCCGCCTTTTCCGATCTCCGAATTCTTCCTTCCTCGTCACTGTATATTCACCCTGCAATGTCACAATCTCATAATGATTAATTTTTTTAATGTAATCAACATGAAAAAAAAATCTTGATTATTCTTAAATTTTACCATTTGAGTGTATTGAGGATGCATTTAGGTGAATCAGTATCAAGCTTATTCAAGCTAACGCCACCGCATCTCAAATTAACGGCGAGCATTCCGATCTTAATTCCGGCAACACCTAATCCAACTCTCGTCTTTGCAACCACATTAATCACCAAATCTTTGCTCTGAAATTTCGCAGCGAGTCTTTTAGCCAATCCTTTCTCAACGAGCTTGGTCTTCACCGTCGTCTCCACTTTAACGCTCGTTGAATTCTTAGGACCTTGTCTGAATCCATTAATCGTAGTCTGTCCCATCCCGGTCTCGTCGTTTCCGGTACCAACGCTCATTTCCAAGGCAGTGTTTCCGTAGTAGAAAACGAGTTTGGAGTTCGGATTCCTCATCTCCACGCGCGCAACGGCGGTGGAGGTGAGAGACGCGCCGTCTGGATCATCGGCGAGTTTGAATCCATCGAGACGAAACGAAGCGAGGCTGAAGGTAGGGAGCTTAGGATCAAACCAGAGGTAGAAAACAGCGGTTCCGACTAAGAGAAGGAAGATGAAGAGGACAAGAGTAATGCAGATGCAACAGCAACAGAAACGACAACAGCTTCTGCGTTTTCTCTTTGGTCGGAAAGAAGAAGGCATTGCGGCGGGTTTTTTCATTGGTTGTTGAGGTCTGGCTGCGTCGGGAGGAGGAGGAGGTGGAGGAGTGGTCATGTTTGGATCTCTATAACCGGGTGGTTTTTGAAGAACCGGTTTCATCTGATGATCTGCCATTTTAATTCTTCACCTCTCTATTGATCTCCTGAAATCGAAACAAAGGGGAAAAACACGAAAACGCGCTGTTTTTTTTTTTGGATTCGAAGGCAAAGAAACAAAGTCGGAATTGTGTAGGGAGATGAAACGTGGTGATATTAACCTGAGGAGAAATCTTGCAAAATGGAGAAAGAGAGGCGATGATCAAAACTTGGTTTCTAAGAGATTTTGAGTTTTTGGAAGAGAGAGAGAGAATTTTTGTGTGTGTGTTGTGTCGCTAATGGAAGAATGGTGAAACGTCAGGAAGGGAATTCGTTTTAGGCCGATACTCACGCGCGCCGTTTTTTGTTTGTTGCTGACGTGTTCCCTCTTTTTTCTCTTCTTCCTACATTCATCGCGTACCTAATTAATTTTAATTATTACAATCATACGAGGAGAAAACAAAATTTTGTATGATAATAATAACCTCAAGAAACAATAAACCCATTAGATAACTATGCTTAACTATTTTGAGATTTTCTCTAGGAAATTCATCAATTTATGGCCTGTTTCGTTTTTCTTTAAAATGAAACAAATAAATCACCACTTTGATTGATTAGTGATATGCTAAATAAGAAAGCTGCATTGATTTACCAAAAAAAGAAAACTGCATTGTTCTTTTCCTCCACAATGTAGCAAATAAAAATAAATCTCTACATTTTTTTATCTTGTTTTATAAGTGGGAATGACTAGGTGATCCTCTGGAGAAATCCAAATTGGCATGGGTCCTAAAGCCTAATGGGTTACATACTTACATGTTCGGCCCGTGGACTCAGAACCTCCGTTACGCTACCGTTATCTTATACGCTTTGTCCGTGTCGATTCCGTCACTCTATACTGGGAATATTTACCGATTCTACCCCCATCTCGTAAACGAATTCATCTAACTCGCAGAGGTATAAACGTATCACTACTAATTGTTTTTAGATTAGTATTTGTTTCACTGTATTATAAATTGCGTTAGAGAGATTATTATGATATGGAAAATAATCTTGAAATTAATAAGACTTATTTACCATGTAAAATCCAAGGTGAATGAATCGTATAAGAAATGTACTAGATAGTAACCCGCGCTGCACAGCGTGGAGAAATATCAATTTTAAAATTTATTATTTTATATTAGTATGAATTATTATTAGTGTTTTAAATTAGATTTATTTTATATTTTTATTATCTTATTTATTATTATTATTATTATTATTATTATTATTATATATGGCTTGTGTTGTGTTAATTAAAATTACTAATATATAATTACGTGTGATCTTATATTTTTAAAAATTTTATTTAATAATTTAGATTATAATATAATTCGTTGTAAAAATTAATTGGTGTTATGCATATATTTTCACATTATTTAAAAATCTATAACTGTTTAATTTACTCAAATATATAAATTATTATCAATGATTATAAATTCGATATGAGATCCGTCATGATCCGTCTTTCTCTGCTATGACCCGTCATGACCTGTCCTCACCCATTGTAAAAATAAAAATATTTGAAGATCTAGATTATTTAAAGTTGGATGGCAATCAATTTAATTTTAATTTTCGTCCATAATTAATAAGTGAAAAAACTGAGTTTAATTTTATGTGGAAAATAATAATTTACAATATTATTTACTAATTTTTTATTTAGTTATATTAATTTTATAATTATTATTGTATTCTTGACTTTATTTAATAACATTTAGTACTATATTGATTAAATACTCTAATTAAAAAAATTCATATTTATTTAGAAGATAATAAATATAAATAAACATATTTAAATTTAATATATGAAGATTTAGAATTTGAAATATCTATATATTGATTTTGTGCTATTTATTAGGGAATTGACTAACTAAATATATAATTATTATGATCCTTAATAAGATTTGAAAAAAATTAAAAAGATTTTTCAATGATATTTGTTGTAATATCACACGTAAATGTAAGGTTATTTTGTTTTCAACATTGCTCAAATAATAATATAGAGATTGCTATTTACAAAAATTCAAACGAAATTATAATAAAAATTTCTTGTCAGTTATGGAAAATTGGATAAATTCTTAAAAATTTGTCCTCAAAAAATAATTTTATATTAACTGGGGAATAAATGAATAATGGGGGAAAAAAAGGATAAGGTTAAAAGTGTCAAAAGTGATTCCTAGGGTTTTTGTTCTACTAAGCTTGAATCGATTTCATATCTCTCTCTCTCTTTTCTGGATTGGGATCGTTTTGCATCAAGATGAGGCCGATTTTGATGAAGGGACATGAACGTCCATTGACGTTCCTGAGATACAACAGAGATGGAGATCTGCTTTTCTCCTGTGCCAAGGATCACACTCCTACTCTCTGGTTCGCCGATAATGGCGAGCGCCTTGGAACCTACCGTGGCCACAACGGTGCTATTTGGTGTTGTGATATCTCCAGTAAGTGCCGAATTGATGAGTAGATTCATATATTAGGGTTTATCTAGGTCGATGTCTTTGTTGTTTTAAGTCTTTCGCTGAATGTTTGGTTGTGATTTCTTAGGAGATTCTTCGAGATTGATCACCGGTAGTGCTGATCAGACTGCAAAGCTCTGGGATGTGAAATCTGGAAAACAACTTTTCAGTTTCAAATTTGGTTCACCAGCGAGGTCTGTTGATTTCGCTGTTGGAGATCAGCTTGCAGTGATTACCTCTGATCCTTTCATGGAACGTACCTCTGCTATTCATGTCAAACGCATTGCTGAAGATCCCGAGGACCGTAAGTTGCAAAGTGAAATTATACTCTTTATGTTTGTATTGTATGTGTAGTAAATTGATATTGTTTGGATGCAATTGATATAGAGATTGGTGATTCTGTGCTTGTTCTTGAAAGTCCTGAGGGAAGGAAGAGGATTAATAGAGCTGTTTGGGGTCCCATGAACCAGACTATTGTTAGTGGTGGTGAAGACGCCGTTATCAGAATCTGGGATACTGAGGTTATTCTAATTTCTTAAGGGCTTTCTTTTGTTTGTGTATCAATTATTAGCTTTAAACCTTTATTTTATATTTGGTGCTGCTGCTAGACTGGAAAATTGCTCAAGGAATCAAATGAGGAAGTGGGTCACAAGAAGACTATTACTTCTCTCTGTAAAGCAGCTGATGATTCTCACTTCCTTACAGGCTCACTTGACAAAACTGCCAAGGCACGTGTTCCTTTTTTTTGCCTATCTCTCGTGTGCACTATACATATTGAGAGAAATGTTCTGATAAGAGTCTTCTTCTTTTGTTGATTCATTCAGCTGTGGGACATGAGAACGTTGACTCTTATTAAGACCTACACTACAGGGGTGCCTGTAAATGCTGTCGCCATGTCTCCACTTCTCAACCATGTATGTACTTTTGCATCTTGAAATTCAAATTCGCTTCCCTAAATCAAACAAGTCATGATGTGATTTTTTTCTGCTCTCTCATAGGTTGTGCTTGGAGGTGGTCAAGATGCATCAGCTGTGACTACCACTGATCATCGAGCTGGGAAGTTTGAGGCTAAGTTTTACGACAAGGTTAGTGTTTATAAGAAGAGGGTTTTACTTGTAACCTGGAAAGATATATGACCGAGTATTATTGTGTTTTTGATACAATATATATAGATTCTGCAAGAGGAAATAGGTGGTGTGAAAGGTCATTTTGGACCTATAAATGCTTTGGCGTTTAATCCTGACGGGAAGAGGTAAACTAATAATATTTGATCATTACATTCTTCACTTTTGGTGTGTTTTTGGCTTTGTTACTGAGTTAGTGAAATGTATTTTTCAGTTTCTCTAGTGGAGGTGAAGACGGATACGTGAGACTGCATCACTTTGACCCCGATTACTTCAACATCAAAATTTAGATCCCTTGGAAAAATCTCTCTATCCGGATTTTGTTCTCTCTTTTTAACATTGTCATGTTTTTATGTGATACCAATACCTTGATGAGACAAAAATTTGACGCTTTGAATTTTGGCGCAGTCTTTAGTTTTAACATTTTAAAGTTTTCAAATACATGTTGTGTGAAACAGTAGATATAGATACCATATACCTTGAAAAAAATATTCTCGTTATCTTATTCTAGTTTTATAAGAGAACTCCAAGGGAGAAAGAAGAAACCATGAAAGAAATAAAAGCAAAAGAAGGATGCCTGTCAAATTTTAAGACAACATATATAGGTAACACCCACAATAGAAGTCAATGAAAGAAAACCGAAACTGTGGTTGTGTCATGTGACGAGAAGGGAAACTAAAGCTTGCTCATGAGACTGTACAAGAAGATAAAGAAAATAAAGGAGCTTCTTGATGACCATCCATGAGTGTCTTTCTTGTCTAGTGTCTGATATCAAAGCCAGTTCTAGCCAAGGTCTTTCCGGACTATCTGGGCTAGTGTGTGAGGACAAGGCAAAGGTAAACTTCTTATGTCTGGTTTGAAAAATGAAATCCAAAACTCCATAATAACTTCATCCATTAGAGCCTGCTCAAGAATTATAAATTTTTGAGAATACCTCACATTTACTTTATCAGAATATGGATCTCCGCCTTATGTGTCTGAATAATGGTCAACATTATCCGTTTGCATTATGTCTGAATAATGGTCAGACATCCGGGGAAGAGCATACATTAGGGATTCAATTGATGTTGTGATTGAAATTCAAGAGATCACAAGGGCTCTGGGTTGGCATCAGAGTACCAGAAACTTTCATTGCACTGAGTCATCACAGAATATTATATTGTTTGGTAATATCTCTCTTATTGTTTTCTTCGCTAGTCATGGAAGAACTTTAAGAGTGAAAATGAATCAGAAAGTGATGATTGAGCAGAATCTGATGGTACAATGGAAACGCTAAACCAGAGGCTTGACATAGCTGTGAAGTTGAGATAAATTGAAGTTTCTATTTTACATGTTTAGGATATTGTAATATACTTTCCATGTCTTAGAATGTTGACCTTACTCTGTTTTTCTAAATTCACAATATCCTTTAATTTCTGAGTTATCAATCTCTATTTAACATAACAACACTCGCCTTGACTAGTACAAACATTGCGGTTTTTAGCTTTGAAAACGAATTCTTGTTTGTTCATAAATCCATAACATAACAACTAGAGAGGAAGTGGAGGTACCCAGTCACGAACCATGTTAACTTCGCTGCCATAAGTTAAATCAGAGAAAGCTGAAAAAGACTTGGGCGGAAGGCACGTGGGGTTCTAGTGGCGATGTCGTAAACGCCAAAGCCTTCACCATAGCCTTCACCGAGGTAATAGATGGAATTAGGGTTTAGGCCCGGGAATGAGCTGGCCTTGACACAAAAAGGCTCGTTATTGCCGAGGAATATGCAGAGGTCACCAATGTCTTCTGTGTAACACATGTTCATATCTTCCTCTTCTCTAAACACCATGAACCGCTTTGTGCCGCCAAAATTGAATTCTACCGTCTTAGTGACAGGGTTTTGAACATACCTGACAAGGCTTTGAACATACCTGCCAAGCCAAAAAGAAAGAACAATGTTAATAATATATTCTTATAATACTAACATGAAACCGCAAAAGCAAACACACAACTAGAACCTCATACCATTTGACTAGGAAACGTTGTCCTGAGGGAGACTCAACAAGGTGGTCTGTCCTGTTACAAGAATCGAAAAGCTGCAACTCGGAAAGTAAAAACTGAGGAAGGTTGTGAAAGCGCAAGTCATGGAACTGAGGCGTGAGGGATTCGATATTCAAAGACCACAAGTGGTGGCCTCCAGAACTTGCCATGTAGAACCTTTGGTCTCTCTTCGAATACATCAACTTGGCTTCTTCAAAATAATCGACTACTTGATCAATCATAATGAGGAGCCCCCCCCCCCCCCCATATCCTCTAGACCGGGCTTATATATACCCACCAGACGTCCAGTGAACTTGACAGCCGTAACGCAGTCTTCTTTTTTAGGAGAAGAGGACATTGCCACGCTACTTACCAAACCAGTTTTACTTAAACAATCCCGAGGAGGCAGATGGATCATCTTGGGGTTTGATTTGGAGCTCGAGGGATTCCAGTTATCGCTGATTATTATGGAATTAGGGGCCCGAGAAAAAAACCCCATCCATAGTAATCGCTGACTATTTTATTTCTTTTCACTCTCCGGAGGAGAATGAAGTGTGAAGCCGTTCTTGAATTCCATATCGAGGAACAAGATTTAGAGCTAACTTTATTAATACATAACACTAAACTTACCAACATAACTACTCTTCCGCGATTGTGTGATTCTCATTCCTGCATGACACGGCAAGCTTACACTTGTTGTCAATCTTCTGTCCGCTAGTTATCTTCGCGTGATATGTTACCTCTACCATTTCCGGTACCCATTGACCGTGCTTGTTGTAAACCATCCTCCCACTCAGTTGCAGCTTCGTGTGCATGTAAGACCAATTTTTTTTTGCTTGTAGTTACCGGCTTAAAATCATATTATTAATGAATTAAAAAAAAAAAAACTTTTAACTAAAGGAATATGAAATTGCAAAGTTATAACACATATCACTTATACACATATCAAGTACACTGATCTTAATCATTCGTGTCCTTTCGTACTTTTGGATGCAACAACTCAAGAAAAGCTAAGCAAATTGAAAGAAATCAAACACTTGATTCGCCTCATCAACTCTAATCTTAATGGCCATATTGTCTTTTAGTATTGGGAAATTAAGTATCATGAGCTATGGGCAGGAGTTTAAAAATCAGAAACACTTCAAAAACCATAAACAATTTATGGCCTAAATCTATATTATTTACTTATGTTTTGCTTGTTCTTATTTGTTGTCAATTCATTTTTTATATTTAAAAGAACTTAACCATATATTACATATTAGGTGAACATAAAATTATGTTGATAAAATTAGTTATAAATTTTTCAATTAGATGTTATATTATTCTTAATTTTATTGTATATACCTTTTGCGTTTTAAAATTAACTACGAAATGAATTGATTTTAATATTTATACATTTATAATTTTTAAATTAATTAGTTTTAAGTTAATGATTAGATGTGAAACGATAAAGAATTATTTTTATTAAAAAACTAATTAAAAATGATGATGTAAAGTATCAGAAAGTTCTTGGTAAATTTCCATTTGTAAGAGTTGAAGTCTATTGGGCATTTTTTAAATGGCATAAATCTATATAATGAATGAAGAGGACTATGAACGTATAAATAGAGAATTGAACGGGAATGAAAAAGGATTCAAACTTTTGTCAAATAAGGAGAATCTTGGTATGAGGTTTATAAACCGTAGTGATCAAATTATTTTAGGTAACCGCTGGGGCTTACCTTCAGAGCGTCAGATTATTGATGACCCAAATTTTTTAATAATTAATAATTACACTTGTTAGGGTTAATGTGGCTTGTTTTGCATGAGAAATTAGATAGATTTGAATTAGCTTAGTTGGGTAGCTCCCAATTTGAAGAAACTATAGACCACATGTCCACAAAATTATATACGAGTTCACTAGCTTATCTCAAAAATTGTTTTATCTGTTATGATCTCAGTCAAAAGAAATTATACATTACAAGAAGACGGAGAGGACAGAGAACTAAAACCTAATGCTGAAGAATAGTTGATATCGTGATTTGTTTTATTTATTTTTTCACTTTCCGGAGGAGGAGGAGGAGGAGGAGGCGTGAAGCCATTCTTGAATTGCAGATCGAAGAGCAAGATTTAGAGCTAACTTTGTATTAAAAAAAAAAAAAAACACGCAAAGCAACAACACCGATCTCTCTCACAAAATTACATGAGGTCCAAATGCAACAACCATTTATAAAACAACAAAAACCTCTCTATATTAACAACAAACAAACCACAACACCAAATTTTCATCTGGAGGAAAAAGCTTCTCTTTCTCCCTCTCTCAGAATATTTTCTATAGATCAATCATATCTCTCTCTACTATACTATCTATCAAGTTTTATCTGAAATTAGCAACACTTGTTTTCTTTGTTTATGTTGATAAATTAAGTAGATATCGACGATATCGGATTAGCCTGCAGCTACAGCATCAGCTCGAGGCTTCGTATCGAGCAGTTGATGCAGTTTGCTGGCAGAGTTAGTATCACTGTCTCCTTGGTTCTTGTTCTTGTCTCCACTTCCTGAGTTCTTAAGTCTAGACATCATATTTCCTGAGACTTTCTTCTCGGGTTCCGAACTTTTCAGTTTCTCCTGCAACACAGATAAAAAGTAACCCGCCATTTTCAAGAAAACGATACACATTGAGAAGGAAGGATCATTAGTTAGCTTTTAGCTAATGCTTACTTACCAGCAAGGTAGCATTTGCTCCTCTTAGTTTATCAGATTTCTCATTAAGTTGGTTTAGTTCAGATCTCAATGCCATGTTTTCGGCTGTCAAGGCTTCGACTTTCCGAGCAAGTTCTTCAGTCTCAGCCTTTAAAACAAGTAAAGATAAAAAGTTTATGTTCAATGTTTAGGTGAGAGATATACCAAGAAAAAGATATTCACTTTCTCTTTTTATTAACCAAACCTGTTTCCTTAATCTTGACCTTCTAGCAGATTCTCTATTAGACTGTTTTCTTCGCTCCCGTTTCAGTTCTCTCTCGTTCTGGAAATAAAAAAAATGGATACTTGTAAGGGAAACAGAACAAACTAGCTCTAAAATGGGATAAGCGGAAGATCAAAATAAGTCACAGGATACCTGAAGCCAAGTTTCAGAAGGAACCATGGCTAAAGATTGTGACATGAAGGAGTTTGAATTTGCACTTACACCAGGATTGACTAAAGCTCCAGCTCCTTGAATAAGTTTTACGCCATTTTCACCACTTGACGGAGAAACAGAACGAAATGAGCTTGATTTTACCAACTCTTTCCCATCTACAAGAAAACCAAATGAATAATCTAACAACATTTACACTCAATCTCAACTCTTTGAAACATGAATAAAAAGGCTTATTATACCTTTTGTTGGAGTTCCTTCTCGACTTCTTTTAAGTTTCGGTTCATCTGCCTGAAAAATAAGCAAAAAAAAAGGTTAACACTTTAGACAATCGAGTAGAGGTTTTTTAGTTATATGAAAACAAAAGATAGCTGAGATCAAGAGGAAACATTACCCCAGTGGTATTGCCATCACTTCCATCAGTAGAACCTTCCGTTTCTGAGCTGCTCCGTGAGCGTTTATGTTCAGCAGCACCATCTTCAGTATTATTACCATTTCCTAGAGACATAGCAAGCCCATCAAACTCTTTCAGCTTTTTCATCAATCCATTGTCTGTGTTCCCTGTAGATTTAGTATGAGTGTCGATGCTCAAATGTGTCCCCGGCTGCCATTTATAAGCAAGGATCCATTAAATAGCGAAAAAAACCACATCTCAATCCTTGCTGAATCAAACTAACTACACTACTTACAGTTGCTAAAGGTGGAAATTTTTGACCTTGAGGCTGTGATCCCTGTCCACAGAAACTCAAGACTGTCAGAGAAATGATTTTAGAGGACTCAATTATGTTTTGAGGAACTGAATGATTTACCATGGGAATTCCGGGATGAGCGTAAACTCCTCCTCCATGCGAATAAACCGCTGCATAGGGTGCTCCATATGGTGACATCATATGCTGAAAGATTCAATACCAAAAACACAGATGAATCCTCTTCCTAATCTTAACTATATTTGCATAAAGATAATTAGTTTTTTTGGGTTAACTAAACTACCTGAGGATTCCAGATGTAAGGAGGAGGAGGATGACCAGATGCAGCCATAGCTGAACTGTAATAAGGAGGCATTGCAACTCTTGGACCATAATAAGCCTATCAAGTAACGCATCATAATACTGTCGATCATGATCATGGTATTATTACATAACTGGAGAATAATAAAATTATAAAAGACTAACCTGCATAGCTGCCCAATCAGGGTACACATGAACATTTGTTTGATCCTATCAACCAACAGTTAACACATAAGAGATTTAAGAAACAAGAACATTGACTTTGAATTATGGTTTGAAACTGTTCAACATACCTGAGGCGAAGATGGTTTATCTGATTTGGTAGGCTTTGCTTCCTCGCTATTTCCCATGCTTTAAAGTTTTCCAACTCAAGAATTCACTCTTTCTGCAAAATCAAGCGATGTTGTTGTGTGAGAAAAAAAGAGAAGGTTGAAAACGTCTTTATCTCTCCCATCCTATGTTCAGAAAAGTTTCAGGAAGACAAAGGGAATCAACAAAATGTTAACTAATGGACAATTCTACCCCTGAAAACATTCACATGCACAAGAAAAAGCTCTGTTCTTCTCTCTGCTTTTGCTGTTTATGTTTGTATTTCCAAAACTTAAAAATTTAATTGAATTCAACTAAATGCAAAAAACAAAAAAACGATAACAACGCTTAACCAAAATAAAAAGGTAAAATCTTTAACAAATCCTGTGAATTTTCCCCCAAAACTATGAAGACCAATGAATTATGGAAAAATTCAAAACATGAACTCTTCGATCAAACAATCTCTTTGTACAAGTTAAGTTATGAAATACCTCCAAGATTCTGAAAGCTCCTCGAAGAAACGTAAGCTTGAAGAAGAAGAAACCACAGCTTAAACAGACAGAAACCAAGAAATTAAAATCTCGAAATCGAAAGCTAAATAGCAATTTTACGCATTTTCATTTTTAATTCTCTCTCGTTCTCTTTCTCTCTCTAAAAAAACAGCGAAAAAGAGTTCAGTTTTTTTTTACGGAGGGAGACGAAAGAGAAAAAACGGAGCGCCAAGACGATGACCACGTCATCAGACACGTGTCATGCGAATATATTACAGCGTAAACTACGGTGGTGTTTGATGAGTTGGCTCATCGGTTTTAGTGCCAGCCATTTCCTATTTCATATCTGCCGTACACGTGTTCGATTCCTAGTCGCTCTACGCATCCCTCATGTGACTTACGTGGTCCGTCCGTTTGATTTCCCAAGTCTTTCTCTTTCACGTTAATTTAATTTTTTTAAGGATTTAAAATTCGATATTTACCATAGTGTATAACCCTCTTCAAATCCGTCATTACATCAGTGAAGTCATGTGCAACATAAAGTTTTCATTTTGAGTTTTTTTTTTTTCTTTTTTTCAATTCGGAGTTCAGTTTTTTTTTCGCATATCTAACTGCGGATTGAATGACCAGTTAGCATCCATTTCAGAGCCGAGCATCACTTTATACAACTTTTTTTACCACTATATCAACGCGAATTAGTTAAAGTTTTCATTTTGAGTTTTTAAAAAATAAGTTGCTAATTTGTGAGAAAACAAAAATAATGCTCATTTATTCCTCCAACGAATTTTCCGAACAATTATTTATTTTTGGTACTCATTTACAACCAAAAGAATAATTCCTTACATAATAAAAATATCAATCATATTTTTTTGGTGACGCCATATTTTCAGAAGAACACCCAATTTAACTTTTGCTAGTTATTTTTTTTTTTTGCCAACACCCAATTTAACTTTTGCTAGTTACTATGGGCATAATTTTTTGCTATTTTACTATGGGCAACTTTTGCTAGTTAATATTTAATACGAATATATATCAGATAATTTGGATACTTTAAAATTGATTAGAGAGAAGGGACATTATGGTAAATACACATGAAGAAAAGACCTTTGACTATTAGTATCTCCGACGCGGAGAGCACTTCTGTCCACCAAACTCAAGATCTTGACCGTCCATTCTTCACCACCGATTCATATCTTCCAAAGGTGCCACGAGACGACCCACGTGTATGGCCACGTTTCTGCCATCATGGAAGAAGAAAAAAAAAACACTTTTTATTTTCTTTCATTATTATAAAAAGAAGAAAGAAATGGGCCCACGACCCAGACAACTGCTACGAATCCAACGGCTGGGATAAACAAATGATCCAACGGGTAAAAAGTAAGCCACGCCAGTAGAGTATTGGCATCTAGAGGTTAAAGGGCCAACGAGGCTTTTGCGTTGGCGTAAAAGAGCTTCTATCCACGAAGTGGTCCCCACATTACGAAATGCGACTCACATGGATGTAAGAACGTGTCGATCATTGATTCGATAATGTAGAAAATATTGTCTGGGCTCTACTTTAAATATTTTTTGTTTGTGTACACTACACAGACACCAGAAAGCATAATACTCATATAATTCTACTGGGGTTTTCGATGACGTAAGGGAATGTAAAGAAAACGTCAGATATGAATCCGGACCGTTGATCTCGTTCTGAAAAATCGACGGTTATGCAGCTTTAACGCCGCCTCGAGTAAGAAAAAAACGTGTGACGTGTCCGTCATCTGACGTGGCTATCAATATTGGAGTGGAAAAAAAATAAAGGATTATTATTGCTACGTGGGGTCGAAGTCAGAAAAGGAGATTCAAATCAAACGGTCTAAACGTGTCCCCGACAAAATGACGTGTCCGTCTGGTAAGCGGATAGTCTTACTTACGCATTTATGTGGGCCCGAATATGACGAGGACTCGAATCCTTTACCCGATTTGCCGAAATTACCCTTATGACTTCATACTAATTCCTGGACGTACCACTCCAGCCGCATTGTTTGAACTTTGAATATGGAAGCTTTATGTTCACACTAGCTTTATCTTGACGACGCCGTTTCATTGAGTATTTACACAGTGAACGTAGTAGGCCTAGAGCCCATATTTTAAGGCCTAATCTCAAAAACTAGGCCCACTTTTATCTTGGACTAGTTTAAAACAGTCTCAATTAGTGCAAATAGAAAAGTGAAAATCCAATCGAATTTACAGAGTAGGTACTCTTTAACCCTTACTTTTACTGCTCCTTAGGCAAATTACAAAAGGCACTCGTTGTTAGAGCTGCTACATAAAATAGATAATGTAACTTATACATGGAGATGGAACGAGAGAGAGGCAGAGAGAGAGACAACAGTCAGTGAAGGACTTGAAGGTCTGAGGATCGTTTAATGGTGAGCTCGGCTCGGAGATGGAGAATGCCATTGATGAAATGAGCACTGTCCTCGGCGATGAACGAAGTCCAAGGAATCCCAAAAAGGTTTCTGTAACCAACCGCTTTTCCGCCAGTGAAAGTGTAGTTCCCTTTGTATTTGCTTGTGAATTCCTCTGTTGGTTTGGTTCTATCTCTAGCCGCGAATTCGTAGTCCACACCAAAACTCACAGCTCCTTTCTCTTGCATCCCGAGGAATAGCCCAAAGCAGTGGAACGAGCTTTGCTGGTCCATGTTGCAGTGCGCTGAGAGGAAGAAGCCTTGACCTCCTAAGTGGAACGCCTGAGAATAGACTCTCCCTGAAGGGAATAATCCTGCACATTCTTCTCGCTTCAAATCCAGGTACACTACACACTGTGGGCGAGGAAGCTCAAACTCTACCACTTTTACGGGTCTGTATTTGTAAGCCCTCTCTATGAAACGGCGGTTCATGGAGTCTGATCCTTCAGCAGATAAGATGCGTTGCCTATGAGGGGCTTCTGCTTTGAAGAAAAGCGCTTCCAGCACTTGCTTTGATGCTACTTCATGCTCAAAATCGCTGCAAGTTAGTACCTTTTTCAGCTTTCGACAAGTCATGTATGGGAAGCGGATGTAAAGTGCAAGGCGTGAACCCAGAATCTCTCTACGATCTTCCAATGAACTGTACTGTCCCCTTGCCCATTTCAAGACAAAATCATAAACAGCATCCTCAGAAGCAATTTGGAGATCATCGCTCGATAGTATCGCCTCAATTCCAGCCAATGGTAAGGCCATGACCTCTTCTTGAAATCTGTACAAGATGGTAACACATGAATAAAAGAATTTTACAGCAGTCAAGTAATTGCATTTCAAACCACTGGGGTCTTACTTGGTAATATCCTTGTAGCGGGAGGCAAGGAACTGCTTTGCTGCATCGGTTAAAGGTTGGACTGCTTCAGCCATTAAGACACTGGAGGGAAGCTCGAGATAGAGCAAAGCGGAATCAGGGGTCATGGGCATATTGCGGAGAAGTCTACTGCAATACCTCATGCAGGAAGCAACCTCAAACTTGTCAGCAGCCATAAGCACATCTAATAAAGCAGGTGCTGTTGTGACAGTTAGAGAGTTGCTGTACATAAAGTTTAAAAGCTCCATCAAAGCACCTTCCTCTGCCATACACACATAAAAGCAGAGCATAAAAAGTCAACATTGATACCGTTTCATGGATACAAAATATCATATATGCAAATCAAAGCCAGCAACAGAGTTCATACAAAATGAATAAGAAACTAAAAGAAAGCTAGTAGAGAAATGGAGCAAATAAGACGAGATTGACAAAAGCAGAATTAAAATGAATATCTATACCTTGTGCACTAATTCTAAGCGTTACATGTCTTTGTTCCGATTCCCTCATTCCATTAGAAAACAACTACAACAAGGTAAGAAAACAAGAAGTAAAGGATAGAGTTACGTGCAAGATAAACAGGAGCAAACAACAAGGATATAGTAAAGAAAAAAATCAGTATTAGTACCTTGTAGAAAAAAGGACTTTTTGCAGCCAAGATAGGAGAACTAATATGCAGCTCTTTAACTCTAACAACAGTAGAAGAGTCCATACCCCAGTTAGGCTCACTAGATGCATCGTCGTCACCTGAAAAACCATTTATAAACAAAGCTAGAACGTTTTAGCCAAGTTATTTGGACAACAAAAGCTCTTGTGAAGATAAAGAAGTATCACAAATCCAAATCCAAACCCAATCACTCAAGAGAAACTGTAAGAATTATAATGCAATACCTGATAGAGCTTCTTCCACCATTGCCTCTCCTTCATCGTCAAGATTATCACCAGGACAATCATCCATATCAGGTTGGTTATTATCGGTTAAAATCTGCTCTTCAGCACATGCCACAATATCTGAAATCGTAACTGGAAATGCAAAACACATGAGAGACGAAGTCAAAAACCAAAAGCCCTAAACCAAGCAGAAGAAACAATTCTACAAAAAAAAAAAAAAAAAAAAAAACATAGGCTCATTTCAATTACGATTCTTATTCCTAAAGAGGGAAAAATAAAAACATACCACCATTGTCCTTCTTGTTATCCTCTCTTCTCCTCTTGCGATGACGAGCCCAATCAGCAATACTCGTACAACCTTCACCATCAGACCTAGAATCCGGAGGTCCACCCAAGATCTCGATCCGGAGTAAACGGTCGGAGAAGTTACTGTCATTGAAAGCGAAACCAAAATCGCCTTCAGAGGACGACGAACCATGGCGAGAGAAATTAGAATCCATCTCCGTCTTAGGGTCGAACAGATCGGTATTATTAGAACCTCTCATTCTCCTTTTCGAAAACCCTTCCGCCGTCTTCTCTCCGGCGAAAACCGAGCAGAAGAATCGGGACAAAAACGGGTCAAATTCGAAATGGATTTTTCGAGGAACGGAATAACAAAGAAACCCTAGAAAGGTTTTTTTTTATTTTTTTATTTTTTTTTTGTGAACGCCAGAAGAAAAGGACAAGAGGAGAGGAGCTGGTCGACGTTGGAAAGAGAGAGAGATTAACGGTTAAGGTTACAGGGCGGTGACGAATATATAAAATTGAAAGGCTAATTAAAGAAAATATCTTCTGTCATTTAGTAATCTTTGTTCGTTAGTGTGCCTAACTAATTGGGACAACAACATCAAAATAAATTAGTAACCGGTTCAGTTTTCTTATAATGTAACTGGGTTTTTGATATGCGTTTTGGTTCTTTTCGGTTTTATACATTAACTTCGTTGGTACTTTGACTTGTAGATTTGTTGGTTTTGAATTCAGTTTTAAAATTTAAAATATAAATATAATTTAACATTTAATTTTGTTTAAACTTTTTAATCGTTTTATACTGGTTTAAACCTTTTTATCGTTTTTATACTGGTTTAAACTTTATAGATTTAACATATTCGAATTTAAAAGTCAACAAAAAGGAACTAAATTGGAAAGAAAATCCCATATAAAAAACAAATTAAATTATCTGAACTAAAAAAAAGTTTCTAGAAATCAGTTGAAATTACTTAATTAGAAGAGGGGGGAAAATTTATTTATGTTTTTCTGGCAATAGTTAGATTTAGGATTGTAAACCGGTTGGAAATCGTCAAATTTGGTAAAGAGGACAACTCATTCAACAAACGGCAATGCCTAATCTCGTTAAAGATTCCTTGGGAACTTGGAATTAATTAGTTCAACGTTATACAGACTTTGTTAATTCGATTTTGACCGAGTAAAGTTTGGCAAAATGCAATTATTTTATGACAAGTGGAATTATAGACAAAAATTTGGACTAATCTTCGGTATACACTTCTTCGTAGGCCAATACGTGCAAACTAGTTGGCTATATTTGTCACTAGAGATGACCATTCGCATTGAAACGAACTTAGTGTATCAACAGATCTCGAAACAGAAGTGCAAATTATGATACTATATATCGCATATTTGAAACATAAAACTTATTTATTATTAATACCGGACTTGATGCTACTAGGTAGACGTATGTACATCTTTAAGTATCCAGATAGTCTTTTTGTCAAAATATATAAAACTCGCTATTTTAAGAAAAATTCAGTTTTTGAAGCTAAATCACATCCATACCAATCATATGGTTGGTTTTCTATCCTCTGTGGAATAAAACTATTTAAACAAGATTGCATATGTTTAATTGGTGATGGAAAAGATACTCGAGTCTACAAAGATGTTTGGATACCGTCATACCCCCAAGAACAGCGACATCAATTGTTGAAGATTTTAACATTCATGTTTGTGATTTCATAAACAAAAATAGATGTTACAGATCATGTAACTCATAGATGCTTGATTTTGTACTCATGGAGGAAGATAAGATTTTGGTGCAAAGCATACATCTACCTACCAAAGAAGAAGCTGATAGAATTGTTTGGAACTTAACGTCTCATGGTCATTACTCTGTAAAGACATGATATAACTTAGCAAGATCATTCCATAATGCAAATCATTTACCCATAGATCCTCCCCATGGAAACCCACACATTAAAACTCAAGTGTAAAAATTATCAATAATGCCTAAAATTAAGCATTTTCTATGGCGTACTCTCTCAAAAGTTATAGGAACGGTTCAAATATTAAATACAAGAGGCATAAAAAAGATAGAAA
Organism: Cardamine occulta; assembly: GCA_028015245.1. Classification (NCBI taxonomy): domain Eukaryota; kingdom Viridiplantae; phylum Streptophyta; class Magnoliopsida; order Brassicales; family Brassicaceae; genus Cardamine; species Cardamine occulta. Next base: position 23,652,760 of record CM051374.1, on the reverse strand, counting down.
ATGTCAACGATGTTGTATTGGTGATGAATCAATAAACCATCTTTTATTCACCTGTCCAATTTTCTTACAAACATGGAGACTTTCCCACTTGTCTTTTATGTATCAATTTAATCCGTCAAATGATTTGGAGGAAATTTTTTTAAAAAAATTCAAAATACATACGGACCAAAATTTAACAACACCACAAAAGATATTACCTTTTTGGATCATGTGGAGGATTTGGAAATAAAAAAATGAGTTATTATTTAACAAAAAAGGATATATCCAAAACATGATGTCGATCTTGCAAGATCAGAAATCAATGATTGGATTTCAAATAATAAGCCTTCCGAAAAAGAAATTTTGACCAATTCTCAAAAGTGGTCACGACCAACTGAGATTTGGTTAAAATGCAATTACGATGCATCTTCTAATCCCTTAACTAATCAGGCCTATGGTGGATGGTTAGTCAGAGACCATATGTGAGATCCAAAATTTTGGGAAACTTCAAATATAAAATATATCATATCCCCACTGGAAGCTGAAACTAAAGCATTATTGATTGCTTTACAAATGGTGTGGTGTAAGGGTTTAAGAAAATTATCTTCGAAGGTGATTATCAAGTTCTTGTAAACTTAATTAATAGAGACCATGATGAGATATCAGTTCTTAACCTGTGTAGACACATCAAAGAATGGATGAAGAAGTTTGAAGAAATACAAATAAAACATGTTTTAAGAAGTAACAATGAAGCAACACATCTTCTAGCCACTTATTGACCATCAAATAACTTGTTTTTCTTGAATTGTATCTATCCTCCTGTTTGGTTAACAAATTATTTGTGTCTTAACTTTATTTATTCATGTTAATAAAATAATTATTTACCGTAAGAAAAAAAATCTACATTTACACATCATTCATATCGTATTTGAAACTGGTCGACGACATCTTCCCATATCAAACAACATTAATATCGCTTTCATGCAAGCATTGCCTATAAAAACAACCAACAGCAAATAAACATATGAAACTGAAAACAAATAAAAAATTCACTAGAGATAAATCCCAAATAGAGAGAGGACAAAAATACTACTATCCTGGTAAAAAGTTAGCCTTGGTATAAATTTGCAAACCAAAACTCAAAACCCACAAGTACTATGTATAAAGAAAATATTGTGTGTGTATATATATACAAGGACATAGACAGAACTGGTTCTGAGAAATTCAGGACTCCAAACGAAAATATTTTTTTAAAATGTTTAATAGAAAAAAAAATTGAGTTTCTACAAAACTAAAGTTAAAGTAAAAGTACAATGATATCTTAAAAAAATATAACAATAATTTAAAACTTCTGAAAATAATACTTATATAATTGAGGTTTTTAACCATGGTCTTTTCTATCGATAACATAGCTAATCCGTTTAACCTTTCTTGTGACATAGTCGACCGTATGTAAGACTTTATCAACTTCAACTTAGAAAAATTTCTTTCAGCCGAGGTAACTGAAACCGGAATAGTGAGCATTATCCTACAAGCAACCCATATATTTGGATAACAATCCTTCAATCTCTCTAAAAATTCTAATACCTCTGCAGTCTTCTTCAAATTCTTTGGTATAACTTCTCTAAAAACTTTTATTTCTAGAAATAAATCATTCCCATCAATATCTGAAATCGTTTCATGCTTAAGAAAAGCTTCAAGGTTAAGGCAAGATGTCTTCAAACTATCTTCATTCGCTGAGTTGAGCTTTCAGAACTAAACAAAAATCCAAAAATATTTTCATACTCTTGAAATTGTTCTAACCTTGTTTGAAAAGAAACTAGAGCTTGATCCATGATTTTGATGAAATAATTAATTCTAAAATCCTCCTCCAAGCTTAGAACGAGTCCATCATCATCAGTTTTTTCTGGTTCCTCATCATAATGATGTTTTCTTCTAATAAGGCGTTTGCTCTTCTTTTGAAACACATGTTCAATATCCATATCAACTGCAAGTTTTAAAGCTTCATTTTTTGCTTTTTGAAAACCTAATTCTCTATACTTTTGGAAAAAAGAAACTAACTCTTTTAGTTGAGCAATGGCATCATCGATATCCATATCTTCAGATTGTAGCGTCTTGCTTACCGTGTTCACGACAAACAGAATATCATACCATATCACCATACCAAACAAAAAAAAGACTAAGTCACGTAAAGAAGGAGTTGGAGAGTCAGAGATTAACCTAAATTTTCCTTTTTAAAACTAAATAATATAATGTAATATTTACATAATAATAATTTGAGACCCACACAATGTATGACCTCTATATATATTAATGGTCCATTTGTGTTAGTCTTTTTTTTGGACATTAATTAAATATATATACATATGTATATATGGAAAAAAAATTGTGGGACCCCTTAAAAAGTGGGATCCTATTCAAATGTTTTATCTCCATACCCTCAGCGCTGGCTCTGGACATAGACAAGAGAAAAGAAAAACGGAGCTCCCTTCAATCCAAACGAAGAGAAGATAAGGATATAGAGAGAAAGAAAGAAAATCTACGAGACCATGCAAACCCCTTAGAGTGCGCATTCTTCAAAATCTTAACCTACGCACTCTATATGAGGAATCCATGAACACTTAGATTCTGCTTTTAATTAATTCCTTAAATCTTGTCCTCCTCATTTTGGACGAAGGCAGCTCCTCCTTTTTGTCACACTTGAAAAAGTAGTGTCCAAGAGTTTGAAATCGTTTTACTAGCTAGAAAACAAAATAAGGAAATGAAAGCGTTAATGATAATGGTGGTGAATTGATGAAGCTTATGTAATGTGAAGAAGAAGATTGTCTTTAAAGTGATTTTATAGGTGAATGAGCATGAGCCCTAGGGACGATTATGGAACAAATGTTAAATATCCAAGGAAAAATATGGCAGTAAATATTGGCATTAATAACATAATCTTGTTGAATAGATTCTGTTTTAATTTACAGAAAGAGAGAGATATGGTGAGAGTGCAACTTTTTTTTGCTAACTAAAAACATAAAAACACCCAATGAAATTGCAATACGTACGACTCCAGATAAATAGATGTACTGTAATTAGGTTCAATTATAAATATCCAGAAGTAACTTAGTTAAGGCAGGTGGGGTTTGGTCAAAGGCTATTACCGACACATCTTTGACTTGTGTCCTTCAAGCTTATTATTAGTCTATATGGTTTAGTCAGTTGGTTTAAATGTAAACCAACATTGTATTTGATTAAACCAGAACCCTCTCATATATAAAGAGGACGAGCTGTAACAAATATTCTTTAATAGAAATAAAACAACTGACTAAACCATGTTGCAGATAATGCATCTGCAAATGTTGTATAGCTACTGCGTCTAAGGCTGAACATGCGAAGATTGTTAAGTTTCTTGCGGGACTAAATGAGTCTCACGCGACCATTAGAAGTCAAATTATCATGAAGAAGACAATACCAGATCTTGCAGAAATCTACAATCTCCTTGATCAAGACCACAACCAACGCAACATCATTCAAGTTTCTAATAATGCTTCTGTTTTCCAAGTCACAGCCTCTCAAGATGATCAATATGCAGTGAATGCTACTCGTGCCTATCAGAATAATCCAAGATAGAATAAGATTCAATGCTCACATTGTGGTTACACGGGTCACAATGTTGACACTTGTTACAAGATCCATGGATACCATATTAGTCTATATGGTTTAGTCAGTTGGTTTAAATGTAAACCAACATTGTATTTGATTAAACCAGAACCCTCTCATATATAAAGAGGACGAGCTGTAACAAATATTCTTTAATAGAAATAAAACAACTGACTAAACCATGTTGCAGATAATGCATCTGCAAATGTTGTATAGCTACGGCCTAAGGTAACATGCGAAGATTGTTAAGTTTCTTTATGGGACTAAATGAGTCTCACGCGACCATTAGAAGTCAAATTATCATGAAGAAGACAATACCAGATCTTGCAGAAATCTACAATCTCCTTGATCAAGACCACAACCAACGCAACATCATTCCAGTTTCTAATAATGCTTCTGCTTTCCAAGTCACAGCCTCTCAAGATGATCAATATGCAGTGAATGCTACTCGTGCCTATCAGAATAATCAAAGATAGAATAAGATTCAATGCTCACATTGTGGTTACACGGGTCACAATGTTGACACTTGTTACAAGATCCATGGATACCATATTAGTCTATATGGTTTAGTCAGTTGGTTTAAATGTAAACAATCATTGTATTTGATTAAACCAGAACCCTCTCATATATAAAGAGGACGAGCTGTAACAAATATTCTTTAACAGAAATAAAACAACTATTTTTCACTTCATCTTCTTCGTTGATATTTCTGTAACTAAGATGGTATCAGAGCTTCTTGCTCCGAATTCGCGCGTTTTCTTCATGGATCTATGAGCTCTTTTCTATAGAAGCTCATCGAATTCATCAATTTCATTTTCATCTTCGATCGATAGCTCAAAATCAGACTAATCAAGATCTTGTGATGGTTTCTATTCAAAAATTGAGACGTCGTACGAGAAGATCTGCTAAGGATTCAGCTGAGAAAAATCCCGATCGAGCTCCGTTCTCACCGATTCAACAAGATTCACCTCAGATTCAAACAAATTTTACGCCGAGACCTCCGATTCCACAGTTGCCGAAGTTTGATTTCACGGATGCAAACTATTCACCTTACGTTCTTTCAAATGGTGATAGTCCGGGTAATGCAATCATATCTGAGGTACTCGAAGGTTCTAATTACTCTACTTGGAAGATTGCGATGTTTGTTACGTTAGATGCTAAGAACAAAATCACATTTGTTGATGGATCGTTACCAAGACCTCCTGAATTTGATCCTAGCTTTAGAGTCTGGTCACGTTGTAATAGTATGGTCAAATCTTGGATTTTAAACTCAGTTACTAAACAAATCTACAAGAGCATTCTTCGATTCAATGATGCTGCAGAAATTTGGAAAGATTTAATGTCAAGATTTCATATCACACATCTACCACGTTCATATCAATTAACACAACAGATTTGGTCATTGCAACAAGGTTCAATGAGTCTTTCGGATTACTACACTGCATTGAAAACTTTGTGGGATGATTTGGATGGCTCAGATTGTGTTAGTACTTGTCAAAACTACAAATGTTGTATAGCTACTGCGTCTAAGGCTGAACATGCGAAAATTGTTAAGTTTCTTGCGGGACTAAATGAGTCTTACGCGACCATTAGAAGTCAAATTATCATGAAGAAGACAATACCAGATCTTGCAGAAATCTACAATCTCCTTGATCAAGACCACATCCAACGCAACATCATTCCAGTTTCTAATAATGCTTATGCTTTCCAAGTCATAGCCTCTCAAGATGATCAATATGCAGTGAATGCTACTCGTGCCTATCAGAATAATCTAAGATAGAATAAGATTCAATGCTCACATTGTGGTTACACGGGTCACAATGTTGACACTTGTTACAAGATCCATGGATACCCTCCGGGTTTTAAACATAAACACAAAGTGACAACAACTTCTGAAAAGGCCAAACCGGTGATTGCTAATCTCGCTCTTACAGATGGGCAAGCAGTTGTTAACAAAGGTATTAGACCAGATGGGATTGCAGAGTTAGTTGGTAATATGTCAAGGAATCAGATATAAGATGTGATAGCATATTTTAGTAATCAGCTACACAACAATGCACAGCCAATCACAATTGCCTCTGTTGCAAGTTCAAGTGATGAAAAAGGTTCTATATATAACGGTATCTCTTTCTCTCCTTCTACTCTGTGGTTTATTTGCATTTTGACAACCTCTATGAAAGTGTTAACTAATAGTACCTGGATCATAGATAGTGGTGCTACTCATCATGTTTCTTATGATATAAATTTGTTTGAAAGCCTATCTGATGGGTTAAGTAATACAGTTACACTTCCTACTGGTATGAATGTCAAAATTGCAGGCATTGGAGTAATTAAGTTGAATGAATATATCACATTATCAAATGTGTTATATATTCCAGAGTTTTGACTTAATCTACTTAGTATTAGTCAATTGACTAAAGACATGAAGTCTAGAGTATATTTTGATGAGAATTCATGTGTGATTCAGGATCATACCAAGGAGTTGACGATTAGACAAGGTAAACAAATTGGAGGCTTATATGTCTTAGATACTAGTTCTGCTGAATGTACTAGTTTGAATAACATTTCATATGTTCTGTCTATTCCTCTCTGTAATGTCGTCATTGATAATGCCTTGTGGCACAGTAGATTAGGACATCCATCACATGAAAGAGTTGATGTTCTACATAATGTACTTGGCTTACACAAAAGAAATAAAGATGAGTTAGTCCATTTTTCAATCTGTCAAAAGGCAAAACAGAAACGCCTATCTTTTCCTTCAAAGAATAATATGTCTGAGCATGCTTTTGATCTGATTCATATTGATACTTGGGGACCATTTGCTACTCAAACTGTTGATGGATATAGGTACTTCTTAACCATAGTGGATGATTACAGTCGAGCCACATGGTTGTTTTTGATGAAAACCAAGAATGATGCTTTGACAATCTTCCCAGATTTTCTCAAAATGGTGGAAACACAATATCATCTCTCTGTCAAGGCTGTAAGGGCAGATAATACACCTGAATTAAAGTTTGAGAAACTATACAAGGAAAAAGGTATAGTATCTTACCACTCATGTCCTGTGACACCTCAGCAAAACTCAGTAGTCGAAAGGAAGCATCAACATATATTGAATGTTGCTAGAGCATTGATGTTTCAATCCTGTATTCCTCTGGATTTTTAGGGTGATTGTATTTTTTCAGCAGTATTTCTCATCAACAGATTGCCATCACCTTTACTATCCAACAAGTCACCATTTGAACTGCTCAACTCAAAGGTACCAAACTATTCTCTTCTTAGAGTATTTGGTTCCTTATGCTATCAATCTACAAGTACTCAACAGAGAAATAAGTTTGAACCACGAGCAAGAGCTTGTGTCTTCCTTGGTTATCCTGCAGGATATAAAGGCTACAAGTTACTTGAGTTGGAAACCAATGCCATTCATATTTCAAGACATGTGGTCTTTTTTGAAACAGTTTTCCCGTTTGCAAACAATCAAGAAATGACACATGATATTTTCGAAGAAGTTGAAAGGGAGTCTCATTCAGTTCCAGTATTATATAAAGAAGTTGAAAGAGCTGTTGAGGAACAAATGGAAGATACAGCTCCTGATGATATTTCAACTGAACAAGTAACTGAAGCACCTTCAAAGAGGAAATCGAAACCACCTGGACATCTTCAGGATTATTACTGTAATGCAGTCCCTGATGTAACAAAGGATGCTAGGTACCCAATTTCAGCCTATATCAACTATGCCAAACTGTCAGAAGAGTTTACGGCTTATATTTGTGTTGTGAATAAGTATCCAGAACCGTGCACCTATGCTCAAGCTAAGAAAATAAAGGAATGGCTTGATGCTATGGAGATAGAAATAGATGCATTGGAGGAGACTAATACATGGACAATATGTTCTCTACTTGATGGAAAGGAACCAATAGGATGCAAAATGGGTGTTTAAAGTGAAGCTCAATGCTGATGGAAGTCTTGAACGTTTTAAGGCACGATTGGTTGCTAAGGGATATACACAAAAAGATGGTGTCGACTATGTAGATACTTTCTCTCTAGTAGCAAAAATGACAACAGTGAAAACTTTATTGTCTGTTGCAGCTGCAAAAGAATGGAGCCTACATCAGTTAGACATTTTAAATGCCTTCTTTAATGGCGATTTGAAAGAAGAGATATACATGAAGCTACCTCCAGGATATTCAATGAAAAAGGGAGGAGTTTTGCCTGAAAATGTTGTTCTGCGCTTACAAAAATCCTTATATGGTTTAAAACAAGTGTCACGACAATGGTATTTGAAGTTTAGCTCAACTTTAAAGAGATTAAACTTCAAGAAATTACATGCTGATCACACATTATTCACCAGTAAAACTGGTAAAATCTTCATTGCTTTACTAGTTTACGTTGATGATATTGTTATAGCTGGGAATGATGATGAAGCTATAGATCAGTTGAAGAAAGATTTAGCAAAAGCCTTTAAATTGCGAGACTTAGGTCCTTTGAAGTATTTTTTAGGCTTGGAAATTGCTAGATCGAAAGAAGGAATTTCAGTGTATCAGAGAAAATATACACTGGAACTTTTAGAAGATACTGGTTTCTTAGGATGTCGACCTTCTACGATTCCCATGGAACCGAGTTTGAAGTTAACCCAAGATGATAAAGATGATGCAGAGTTGAAAAATCCCGAGATTTATAGAAGATTGGTTGGTAAGTTGATGTATCTAACAATTACCAGACCAGATATTACATATGCTGTTAATAAGCTATGTCAATTCTCTGCTGCACCAAAGGACTCACACTTGAAAGCAGCTCATAAAGTGATTCACTATCTCAAAGGAACGATTGGTTTGGGTTTATTTTACTCATCAAAGCCAGATATTTGTCTTAAAGCATTTACTGATGCAGATTGGAATTCTTGTGTTGATACTAGAAGATCTACATCAGCTTATTGTATGTTTCTTGGAGAATCATTGATTTCATGGAAGTCAAAGAAGCAGGATGTTTCATCTTATTCCTCAGCAGAATCGGAATATAGAGCAATGTCTATGGCAAGTCGAGAAATAGCCTGGCTTGTGAAGTTACTTAATGAGTTGCAGGCACCACAATCTCAACCTGTTCCTCTATTTTGTGACTACACGGCTGCGATTCACATTGCTAACAATTCTGTCTTCCACGAACGAACAAAACATGTGGAGAACGATTGCCATATTACAAGACAAAGGATTGAACAAGGCTTGCTGAAGACAATGCATGTGAAGACAACAAATCAACTTGCAGATGTTTTAACAAAGCCTTTGTTTCCAACTCTCTTTAACTCTCTACTAAGCAGGATGAGTCTTCTCTCTATATACGCCTAATCTTGAGGGAGGATATTAGTCTATATGGTTTAGTCAGTTGGTTTAAATGTAAACCAACATTGTATTTGATTAAACCAGAACCCTCTCGTATATATAAAGAGGACGAGCTGTAACAAATATTCTTTAACAGAAATAAAACAACTATTTTTCACTTCATCTTCTTCGTTGATATTTCTGTTACTAAGACTTATCGTGAAATGAACCGAATTAATTTTCGGATGACTGAAGACTTGAAACTAACATGAATTGTCTATTACATTAGATTTTGTGTATGTGAATTGTTGACAAAACTAGTTTGTTTGTTCTCCATTAAATTTTTTTTAAAAAAAAACTCAAACATACTGCATTAAGAAATTAATCCCACGTACAAGCTTAGATCGGATCACTTCGACTCGACTCTGATTTCAATGAACGTAAACTTCGACTCTCTACACGAGCTTCCATTAGCTTATCCTTGAGAGTACGGTGATTATTTTCTCTCATCGTAACATTCACATTCCTCGAGAAAGTTCTACACTTTTCTAGACTCTCATGATCATCAACGTTCCTTGGACTAGTCTCTGGATGAATCTTGTCTCCTTCCGAAGACATTGATAGATTAAGAACTTGATCTGATCTCTTCTTAAGCTGCAATTTGTTATCTCTTCTTGTTCGCTTTTCAAGCCCTTCTTCAAGTTCCTTCAAGCAAATCCTTTGATGCATAGAACCCGAATCATCTGGTTTTTCTCTCAACCCACTTCCTTCACTTGAGTATGATCTTCTCTTCTCCTTAGCTCGCAGAAAGGTCTCAATTTCGAAACCTAACTTGTCTGATACTGAATCCTCTTTATCATCTTCCTCTAGCTTCATTTGCAACCTCTGATCATTCCAAACTTCTGCAATTTGCACAATAACTTTATCACTAACCGGTGACTTATTCCCAATCTTTCTCACCTTATCTTCGTAGTCTTTAACCGCTTTCGCAAACTCATCGCAGAGATTTTCAACAACAACCCGTTCTTTTCTCTCCTTTTCAAGATCTTTCAAAGCTTTAGATAAACAATGCTTCGCTTCACAAAGCGCACGTGTTAGCTTCCGGTGCAAACTCTTTGACTGCTTCCTAACTTTCCTCTCATCATCTAAGTCCTTCTTCATCGACCGAAACACATTTTTGACCTCTTCTTCTTCTTCTTCCTCCTTTTTCTTCCTTGGTCGCCTATCGCTTTGCTTCTCTCGTTGCTGCACCTCCTTGATCTCGGCTCTACATTCATCCAACTCCATCTTTAGAGTTTTAACCAAAGACATATTAGCAGTATTCTGTTCTTCAAGACTCCATATTCGGTTTAGCACTTTGAGAAGCTTTGTAGAGGAACCTAAACCATAGCTCGCAGACTTAACCACCGAAGAACCTGTTTGACTAAACGCTGGCTTACGCACCACAACCTACAAATACAATATTAACCCAACACACCAAATCCAGCTCAAAAACAAGATTGCAAAAACTTCATGTAGTAGAGTGAACAAACAAAAGACTTTGGTTTAATTATTTCACCTGCAATGAACTGCTGCTGCTGCAACTAGCAGGAGAGATTGGTTCCAACGGCTCGCTATTTCTATGGACTAGTCTATGATCATCAGTTACTGCGACTTGCTTTCGTAAGCTACCTCTGCCTCTGCTTGGTGGCTGTTAAATCAAAACTCAGTAATATATAAATGAAGTTTCGTCCACACAACGTTCAATTTCTAAACACATGAATCAAGGTCATAAAGAAAACAACTTTACGAAAATTAGATTTTATTTTTGCCGGCGAAAAGATGAGAATTTTCCGATGGAAACTCCTCCTAAACTCATATCATAAAGATGACAACTTTACACAAAGAAGGGTAAAACCCTATATAAACCCGCCAACACACATTATAGCAAATCAAAAAGCTAAATTTGTTCACCTGATGATCATGAGGACTACTACTAGAAGGTGATTCTACATCTGAATCCCGTCGTCGCAGTCCAGTCCTTTGCCGGAATTGTTCAGTTTCCCACAAATCGGCGCACAATTTGCGGACAGAAACCTCCGAATTGGCCAGAAATTCCTTCCGCGGAGGAGAAAGCTCGAGCCGCCACGTGGGTGGAGGAGTAGAAGGAGTAGCTCTCCTACTACATCTACTTGAACTTCGTCTCAGCCTTTTCTCCATTTCTCCTTCTTCACATTCTCTCTCCATCTCTTTGGGGAATGTCGAATTTATGAGGCAAATAAGAAAATTGGGATCTTTTTGTAGTCTCTTGTGGCTGCAGTTTATTACACTTGTGTCTCGACTCTCTGTTTCTATCTTCTTTTCCTTAAAAATTCTCAGATCACTATGCTTATCCTTAAAAGTGTTGATCTTTCTTCATAGTTTATACAAAAACCCAAGAACGTGATTTGTTTTTAAGTATGATTGCAATTCAAACTAAAATTTTCTCACGTCTTTTTTTTAGATAATGTTACACAATATCCAAAGTCTCCCGACAAAGGTTACGAGTTAACTCTTGACTTTTTCTTCTTCCCAACAAAGCCATAGATTTTTATTTACTGCAAGGGGAAATTTATTTCTTTGATACTTTAGGGTCAGAAACAGAGGATGCGTGTGAATTTTAAAATGTGATAAGATATTTTTCACCTTTACTATTGTATTCGCCATATAAATTTAGCTTTTTCTCCGATAAACATTTTCGAACTTGAACATTATTGGATCACAGTAGTTATGGTACTTAGTACTTACACTATACATTACAGTCCGGTTAGGACTAATCATAGTAGTCATTGTGATACTAATGAAGATAAATGATAATTTATAAGTTTTGATGTGTTTTGATGTAGAAGATAAGATGAAATGAATTTCTATGTAAGAAATTAACATTTGAATAAGTTAATTATGCTAGTAAATTTGGGGATTGAGAGTAGGCTAATAGAGTCATTATGAGGTTAATAAACGAATTAAAATAGAAATCATTCGTATCAGAAACAACCATGCTTGAAAGATTCATGGTCCTTTCAATGCTAGTCTACAGTCTACAGCTCCAAGACTATTATGACCAACACGGCAACACTGACACCATTTCCTTTCTTTTTTTTAAAAAAAGACCATAGATTAGGTGAGAGTGAGATTAAGATCATTACATATTATTTCAGTTAAATCTTTGGGAATTTTAGTAGTTGTGATGAAAAAGCACGTAAAGAGATGATAAATGGCGTTGGGACGTGAAGCGGGACCACACGAGATGAATATTTGGCGGCTAATAGACAAAGCAACGTGACGATGAGAAAGAAAGAAAACGAAGCATGAAAAGGATTACTATGTCCGTACAAACCACACACTCTCATTGTCTTCCTCCCTAAACCCTAAAAGTAAACATAGAATTTACTGTGAGTTATGGTCCCCCTTTGGGTATAAATAAAGTTCAAACCTTATTCTCTTTACTCATGACTCATAATCATGTGTGTCGATGATGAACTTCACCAACAGCATTTTGAAAATTATCACTTAGCCTTTTAGAGTATTCAGTAGTATAATATGGATTTTTAAAATAGTTAGAATAATATAAATTAAACACCAAAAAAAAAAACAATATGAAACCATGATGAAGTATGAACACTATAAATTCAAATTACGAATGAGTTGATTATTGTATGGGCCTGAAATATATTGGGCTTTAACACAGTCGAACTTGTCAAAGCTGAATTTTCGAGAGTGGTGTACCTATTTCGCTACGAGAAAACAGAAAAATGGTATAGAGAGGTTAACAAGGAACTGGGTTGATAAGAGCAAGGCAATATTTGAATTCTCGTTAAGCAATTTTTTATTTCTCGTTTTCTATACTTTCTCGGATGGAGATGGATACAATCAATAATATACCAAGGTTTCTGGTGGTTTATAAAACGGCATCAGTTGAACTTGCGGGCATTGGTTTGGTTGTACGGCAAGATTTTCGACGTTTAATCCTTTTCTTATGTGACAGTTTCTTTTCTAGACTCTTGACCCGACCTGTTAATTTCGATATCACTTGGAGTTGTTCTCTGCCTGCCTTCACTAACGCCTCCATCATTTCCTTGAATCGCTGGTTCTCCTCCACCAGTTTGTTAGATTCTTTCCTTGTCTCATGTTCAATGACTTCTGACTCTTGAGGCTGTTCTTTCACAATGACTTGTGTCTCTGGAGACTCTTCTTTCTCTTCTAGTGTCAAATTATGGGTGCTATCGGATGAGTGGTCAACATCAATCCTCTCCAGGCTTCTTTTTTCAGGGTCCATTCCAGTCATTTCCGCTTCACTAGCACATGCTGATGAATCTCGTGAAAGAAGCTGAGTCTCCTCGTCGCTCACACCAACAGGTAGCTCTGAGAGCTCGATATCTTTCTCTGCAGGTAATATCGTTGCATTGTCTTCCTTTCTGTCTTCATTGTCTGGTGCATTGGCTTTGGCTTCACAGACTTCGCAAGCATTCAAATCTTGCCCGCACGTTGTTTCCACCACTTGTACAAATTCGTGCGGTGGCTCTTCCAAACTTCTTACCACACCTTTGTCTTCCTCCCTGTTTATGACTCTCATTCCATTTTCATCGGCTGATGGTGCATTGATAGGTAGAACAGTCTCAACCTCTCCAATTTTCTCTGGAACGCTTGTCAAGGTAGCAACCGCATCAGGTATGCTTGTTTCAGTGGCAGGTTCAGGCTGTGAAACTAAGATTCCAAACAATCCAGATCCATCTTCTGCTTCAGCCGCCGGTTGCCCATCAGTTGTATTCAAGACACTCATAGGATGTTTCTCTGACGACAGAAGAAGGTTCTCTGTGTTCGAGTCAGATACCATTTGCTTCTCTTCTGTAAACTGACTGTGCTCCAAGTTCACTGGACAATCACTAATCTGAGAAGTAATTTTCTCTGGAGCTGTTGTCGAGGTAAGAACCGCCTCATATATGCCTTTGTCAGTAACTGGCTCAAGATCCGTCGCCAAGGTTTCAGACAATCCAGTTCCCTCTTCTGCTTCAGCCGCAGGTTGTTCATCTATTACAGTCACAAGACTCAGAGGGTGTTCCTTGATAGAGGGATGAAAAACCCTCTCTGCATCCGAGTCAAACACTATTTTGTTCGCATCTGCGAGTTGAGAGTGCTCCAAGTTCACTGGAGAGCCACTGGTCTGAGAGGTAATTTCCACATTTTCCTTAACAGCCTCTTTCTCGGCAATGGCTTTGCTATTTCCCAAGGAGTCAAGCTTGTCCTGAATATCTGAGAGCTCTCTCGCCAAAGATTTTCTATAGTCTCTGATGCTAGGATGTAAGCCCTGCAGGAAAAACACAAGAATAGAGAACTGTCAGCAACAATCTTACACAACAGCAGCACATACTGACATACTATTTCGGCCCGTCAATGAAATCGTTAACACTTGAAAATGTTGGTCCTTCACGCATTACCTGAACGGAATCGAGTTTTAATAGAAGGTTCATCACCATTTCTGCGAGAACTACAACCTCCTTCTCTTCAATGTGCTGATCAGTAGAGACTTCTAGCATCTGAATACGCTTTTTAATATCACTCATCTGCTCACGGACAGTAGCTATCTCCTTCAATTTCTTAAATGGCTCCCTTCTTCTCACATCATATCCGCGGTACCTAGATTGGATATTTCTAGCAGCTTCCTCTTCTGTGAAGGTCTTCTTTCCAGGCTTTTCTCCTCTCTCCTTGGTTTCACAAGGTCTAGCAATCTCACTGTTTGATACTTCTGTTCCTGTTGCACTAAGGCGTCCCTCAGACATCTTCATGTCTTTGCCTATCTCTTCACATTTTACATTACAAGCCTCAGGAACAAACTTTCTTTCAGCCTCCATAGAGCGCCGTAGGGATGAAAGCTTAGACAAAGGTTCTTCCTTTCGTATAGGAGGACTTAGTGATCTAGAACCACCACTTTTCTTCTTTGGCGATGGATCAACACGCAGACAAACCGGAGGCAACCTGGATGCTTTTGGTGAAGACGAAGACCTCTCTTTTCTAATGTTCTCAACTGGCAGATTCTTCGCAACCTCTTTGGTTGGCTCCGTAGGTTTTGGCATATGGTTTTCCAACAGTTTCACGAGAATATTTCTTGGTCCCTGTGGATTGCTCTCAACAGGGATATTTCTTATGGAAGTTTTCTCCTCTGCATCCGCGAGTACCTTGCACTCAATGTTCCCTTCTTTGCCTTCGTTTTGAATTTTCCGACCTTGATCAGTGGGGGAAGACTTCAAGTTATGCCCTTTGTCACTACTCTTCTTATTATCAGAAGCTTCAACATCTTCCCGTTTCCCATGAGATGGTATCCAAACAACAGGATACGGAAGCTGTCCTGGCTCTTCTTTGTTAATCTGGATCTGCGTTTCCTTCCCGTCTTGACCCTGCAATAAGGATTTCAACTTGCTGATATCAAACGGAAGTTCAATGGTTTTCCCGTTCTGCGCCTTTTTACAGTCTTGATTCTGTACCAAGGACTTGATGGTGCTCTCGTCAAATGGAAAACAACCGTTCCAAGACTTGGGAACACTTTTCGGTACCGCCATATTCTCAGGAGCTTTCACCTCAGCAGGAGACTGTTCATGGATCTCTGACCCAACAGAGCTTCCATGATCTTGATTCTGAGCATTCTCATGAGGAATCCACACAATTGAGTAAGGGTAATTAGTCGAACGAACCGGAAGTACAGCTTCTCCTTGGTTTCCTTTCTCAATCTCAGGCTCATGCTCTTCAATTACAACCCCTCTGTCATTCTTCGAGTTACATATCTGGGGAGAATTATGCTTCCCTGACATATCCTTCTCAGAATCATA
Source organism: Cardamine occulta (assembly GCA_028015245.1). Taxonomy (NCBI): domain Eukaryota; kingdom Viridiplantae; phylum Streptophyta; class Magnoliopsida; order Brassicales; family Brassicaceae; genus Cardamine; species Cardamine occulta. The sequence continues at coordinate 23,636,982 of CM051374.1, read as the reverse complement.
CCAAGGTTGATAACCAACTGGAAACGGTGGCTGAATGTAACAAGGAGGCGCATAAGAAGCGTGAGGATGGAACCCAGAATGATTCATGCAGTGTGGATAATACGGTACTTGTGGAGGATAACAAGGAGGCCAGTAAGCGTTATATGCAGGAAAGTTTCCATAACACTGTGTTGGAGCATCCATTGTCATATGATGAGGGCTGTTTCCATAGCCTTGATGATAGTATCCTTGTGGTCTCATCTGGCATGGTTGTGATGCGTCCATGTACACAGGCATCATCTTTGATCAACTTCAGTATATAACTGCAGCAAATACACATTCGATATATTAATTATTACGATTGTAATTTCGGAATTCAGAAGCAAAAACGGTTCTCTAATTCAGTTATGCATTTTCAAAAGACACTATTTTTACATTCACTGATATTAAATCAATCGCATTTTCACAAAAAATAAGAACAGTGAACATTGGTTTCTCACAGCAATTCGTTAAAGTAAGAAACAAAAGGGGAAGCGACGGAGCTTACAGGAAACCGAAACGAGACGTAGCGAAAGCACGACAAAAATCAACCAAATCGATCCGCAAATTCCTGCGAAGCTATCACCCTCTCCACAACCCAAATACGTAAATTTCTTCTTTAATTTTGTTTACTGATTCAGATGATCGTGGCTTCTTTTCTATGGATAGTGAAAAATCTGTAGACATTTATCGATTTATAGAGAGACATTGACGACTTGGAGGGAAAAGATTTTTCTTCTGCTCTCCAGATTATTCTCGCGTCAACCACACTATGAAGAATCTGGATTTTTCTCCTCCTTTCTTTAACCAACACGTGTTTTTAACGCTTCATTTCCGAATTTATATGGGCCATGTAATTAGGCCCATTAAGTTAGACGGGTTTAGTTAGGGTTTAAATACGTAATTTGTAATTTGTTTTCAATGTTGATCTTCGTCTCTGACACCTTCTGAACAATTCGAAAACCTCTCTGCCTCCGCTGATTCTGACCTCGCATCGCATATTCAACTTCCTATTATATCTGTTTAGTTCTAGGGTTTTCGTTAATCTGCTTCAAATATGGGAAGGGCAAAGAAAGCTCAAAAGTTTGCTGTCGTGAAGAAGATGATAAGCCACAAAGCTTTGAAACAGTGAGTAAACGATTCTTCTTCCTTGAAATTTGATTATATTTTTGGGGTTTTTAATATTGTTTTCTTTTCTTTCTTCAGTTACAAGGAAGAGGTTCTCAATCCAAACAAGAAGGACCTCACGGAACTTCCCAGAAACGTGTAAGCTAACTAATCCCTTTTTTTATTACGTTGTAATTATATTGGATTTTCTCAGAAGTTTGGATTTTGATTAGCTTTTGGGTGTTTTTGGATCAGTCCGAGTGTTCCAGCAGGGCTTTTCTTCTCTTACAATGCTCAGTTGGTGCCTCCTTACCGGGTTTTGGTGGATACTAACTTTATCAACTTCTCAATCCAGAATAAGGTCAGTACATCTTCACTTGCATTTCTCATTATGGTTCTAATTGATATCCTTTTTAACTTATTTTGGTGTGGTGTATCTATAGTTGGATCTTGTGAAGGGAATGAGGGACTGTCTCTACGCAAATTGTGAGTTACTTCTTCTTTGATTGGTCTATAGGTATGCAATATTCTCTCTCTCTTGTTAACCTTTAGTTGTTTTTGGTTTGAAGGCACTCCTTGTATCACGGACTGCGTCATGGCTGAGTTAGAGAAGTTAGGTCAGAAGTATCGTGTAGCTTTAAGGTAAAGATTTTAAACTTCTTGACGAAGAAGGGTTTTCAGTAGAATTCCATCATGGATTTGTTTCGTGGATTCGTAATTGGTTACTATAAAAAATTTGGTAGGATTGCGAAAGATCCTCGCTTCGAAAGACTACCTTGTGTACATAAAGGGACATATGCTGATGACTGTCTCGTTAACAGAGTTACTGAGGTATTGCTTCGTTCCTGTCTTGTTGAACTTTGTCTTTTAGACTCTGTAAGAAGATGCCAATGCTCTATTCTCATGGTTGTTGATTTATATATTCTATCTTTTGTATGTTTCTCTTATAATATACAGCATAAGTGCTTCATGGTGGCTACATGTGATAGAGACTTAAAGCGAAGGATTCGCAAGGTAACATAGTTTGTTTGTGATACTTTTTTATATCCATGGCTGAAATCTTTGGATGTTATTAACTATTTTTTTACTGGTTTGCAGATTCCTGGTGTGCCGATCATGTTCGTGTCACAACGCAAGTACTCAATCGAAAGGCTGCCTGAAGCTACACTTGGTGGAGGTATGCATCTAAGGATACTTTGGTTTGACCTATTTGGGTTCTTTTGTGTAACATTTAGCCTGGTTTATTATGGTTCAGCTCCAAGATACTGATAATTGAACAGAGACCTTCCAAGAAGCTGTGAAACCAAATGACTAGGAAAGGTTGTGTTATTGATATCTTGAGCCATTTTTTAACCTCTGAGTTGGCTAATCTGCTGACATACAAGGTTTATTAATAGCCTTCTAAAACACATTCTTAAACTATTACACAGTTTTGTTAATGACAGACCATAATGGTTGTTTGACTTCGTACATTGAGGTGGGAATTAAGATAATTACATGAAAAGACAACGTGTTATTAGAATAAAAGAAACGTGGTATGAATCCTTCTCAGTACAAGAAACGTGGTATGAATCCTTCACGAGACGTAGCCAGCTTTGAACTTTGGAGTTTTCTGCTTGACGAAGAATGCAGAAAGAACACTTTTGGTCCGAACAGGCGCTTGAATGATCTCTCGTCGTGGGTTGTTGTCAAGTGACTTGTGTGCTGTCAGAAGTTTGGGAACATCCGAATCCTAAATAACAAACAAACTTGTCTCATCAAAACCATGAACGTATCTCATTTTTTACATACAAAGCTTACTAATTTTAATTTGTTGCCGAATCAAGTCAATATACTACTCGAACTCATGGGACATTTGCTTCATATATTCTCTAGGATTTTACCTTATGAGCAGCACTGTATGTCTGCTTCGTGACAGTGGATGCTGCAGGGACACCTGAGACGTGAGAACCATTCTTGTTTATCATGTTTTCCTCATCACCTGCATGTGTTTCAATGTATATCATCGTTATGAGTACTTGTATTAGAAGAAATGGTATGTTTGATTCTTATTCACCTCACTGTTTCTCTTACCTAATAGATGGAACACTCCAGATGTCTTTGTGAAACCTTTTGAATCTTTGGAGCTGCACAAATGAATATGTATCAGTTTTTTAGTTATCAAGAACGTGATAAACAGTACTTAAGCTTTTGTGAGCTTACCTTGCTGCAATAGTGGATGTTCCTTTAAGTGTAGATTTGGTCTCTGAGCCTAAATGCCAGGAGAGTGATTTCGATGCAGGGGCATCTAAGTGAGTCAAACCAAGCATTACTTAACAGTTCGATATTTGACTGCTTACATTAACTAATAAACTCAAAGATGGGGGCATTGATGATCGTACCTGAAGGTTGAAGACGAGATATAGCTTGATAATGATTCTGTCTTGTGTCAGTTCGTCTGAGAGGACTAAAGTGTACCCGCTTGTTTACAGAATCTAGCAACAGCCGGAAAAAAAAGGATTCAGACAGATTTCAACAGTAATTAACAGAATCAAACAAGGGCCAAGAAAAACTCATACTGGGTAGAATGTAATGCTTGTGATGCAATGGGATAACTGCTAAAAGCTGTTGCTGTCTAAGACCTTCTTTGTCGATATATGTCCGGCATGTAAGCAGTTGCTGATGATAAGAATATACACAAATGTTTAGCAGAGAATGTCTACAAAACGTAAAGATCAATAAAAGAAGTGTGTGACAGTTTTATTACCTGGCTAACAAAAGAAGCTCTCAACTCCATAGTTGATATGTCTGAATTTTGCTGATCAAATAGGTCAGTAAGCTTTGAAGCTACAGTTCCAAGGTGATCAACAGCATTAACCAGAGCCTTTACAGTGTAGTCCTTCAAATTGTCCAATACCCTAAATACAAAGGTAAATGTAAATAACACAAAACATGAACAGATATCATTCCAAGGTATTACTAATTAAATGAGATTGTTACATTTGCTTTTGCTCGCTATGTAGATAAGACTTTTCACAGTAATCAGCAGCTGAGTAAAGTTGAGGCCTTAAATTCTTGAGTTCCTGTTACATAAAAGTAAATGGTAGATTAAATAAAAGTGTTAAAGCCAAAACCATCCAACAACAAATCAGAGGATTCTTCTTCAGTAGTAGTCTCCAGATAAAACTCTTAAAAATAAAAAAAATCCTAAAAGCTATAAGTCAAAGCCATTGTCTTAATCTCAAGAGCTAATATTGACCCCAGATATAATCTTGAAAAACTGTAACAACACTAACCGACAATCATCATCTTGGTCCCATCTATACTTAGTTGTATTTTTTAACCATGGACCCTAATATGTATAGTCTAGTCTACAACGAGACCATGGATCTGGCTCAACCAAAACCATGTTATTGAGATCATAGCTGCTAATTTTCTGCAGAATCTAATTAAACAGAAGGAATGAAAAAAATTAGAGAAAGACGAATAAGGAACCTGCAATGCCTTAACGAAGCTCTTGCTACGTTCCATGGAAACCTCGTCGAAGGTCATTGCTGGATTATCTGTTACCGAATTTTCAGTTGCCATTTTTAGCTTCTTCTTCTCTCCGGTGGTATAAGTATAAACGATCTTAAAACCGTGGAATTAAGCGATCAGAGGGAATAATTTGAGTATAAATTACGGATTGGTATTCCGATTACTGTATCAATGTTAGTTCGGATTTGTGAGGTAATGTTAGCTTTCTGGTGAGACTGCTAAGCTAACTTGAAAGAGAGAGAGAGGAAGGTGAGTGAAGTAGAAGCGATTCCAAGGACTCAAATGCCATTTTCCTCTGCAAATTAAAAAACATATAGAAAACGACTTCGGGAAAGACGCACTATGTTTTTTATTATTTCAAATAAAATATTCACACCAATATACACAAAAATATTTACATTTTGCAATCTAGTTTCCGTTAAAAAAAAAATACATTAGTTTATTAAAAAATTAATAAATAATACATTTTCCTCTGCAAATAAATATTTATATATATAATACAGCATAAATAAATAAATTGAAGGTACATCAAATTAATAATTTTGTCGAATCTACATTTAAAAAAATTAGAAAAATCAATTTGTGATTCCAAAAAATACTAGATGAGTAATAAAATTCACGTGTCTTGTGGTATTTGCTTTTATTGCGGTAGTTGATAACTATATTAGACATTTAAATATTTGTGGTGAGGTGAGAATCTATGCAAGCATTTAATAATTAACCAAAACTTAAAACGGAGGTGAATGCTAATGACGGAAATGGCCTTGCAACAAGACTAGTCAACGGTATTGTATTTTAATAACTCCGGCAAGTTGCATGTAAAGAAACGCTGGCGGACACGTCAGCATTAGCCAGCTTCGCATCCTGAGATCCACACGCTGTCAAAATGGACCCAGCCGGTTTCATCATGGTTTACTGCCCATAAATCATTATAAATCACTTTTGCCATCTGCTTTCAAATGTTTCAGGTGATTTAAACCACGCACAAATAACTAGTATTTGTAGTTTTTGGTTTTGGTTTGGACTAGAACCAGGCTAAAATAACTAGGATTTATCAAAGCCAAAAACTACAAATTCTAGATTTAGAATTTAAATATAAATATTATTTACTTTAATCCAAACTAAAGCCTAAAACTACAAATCCTAGTTATTTTAGATTTAAATTCTAAAATAACATCCACAAGTTTGAATCTAGATTTAAAGTCGAAAACTATAAAACCTAGAGATTAAAATCTCAAAGTAAAACAAATAGTAACGCAAGTCAATCAATGATTTTAACAAAACATACACCTTAACAAGTAGTAGTAAGTATGGAACTACACTAAGGGTCGAAATAAACATGTTTGTTCTTCTTCCTAAAAATTTTCGGCTGATCTCGATCTCCTCTTGAGTGAAACTCGACTTCTTCTTGGCTGACCTCTAGCTCCTATTGAGCCAACATGTACATCCATTGCACAAATGCAATAAGTACCATATTACTTAGGACGAGAATCAAGTATTTAATTAGCTGAATTCTTTAAGTTTAGTTAATTCAACATCTAATTTTGAAATTATTACAAGGACAAGAATCAAGTATTTAATTATCTAAATTCTTTAATTTTAGCTAATTCGACATCTAATTTTGAAATTGCTTTTTTTGGCGGCCAATTAGCTGAATTCTTTAATGAGATCAAATTACATCTAATTTTGAAATTACATATATAGACCAATTAATTAAGTTTCTTTGTTGTGAATGAGATAAAATATCCAATATACATGATGTTGTGCCAATAATAGTTTTTTTTTTCAACTATATGTTTCGTTTTTCAGATCATATTATATCCTCAAATTCATTCACATATTTATACTAAACGTCGATATGAAGAATGTGTTTGTGTTAGATATTTACATTATTATTTCTTTAAAATTATTTTATTAAAATAATACAACTTCAAACTGCATCAATCCATCTAAAATAATAATTTGTGTTAAGAGATGTTTCAGATGTATGGTTTGAACTTTGAAATCAGAATTCCCAATATTATTAACTAACTAATAAGCTCGAAGATGAGAACATTGTTTTAATGGCGTGAGCTTATTAGTCAACGGTACTGTGTTTTAATGAGTCCGGCAAGTTGCATGTAAAGAAATGCTGGCAGACACGTCAGCATTAGCCAGCTTCGCATCCTGAGATCCACACGCTGTCAAAATGGAGCCTGCCGATTTGCACGTGCTAAGGCCCATGGCTTCATCATGGTTTACTGCCCAAAAATCATTATAAATCACTTTTGCCATCTGCTTTCAAATGATTCAGGTGATTTGAACCAGGCTAAAATAACTAGGATTTGTAGTTTTCTGCTTTGGTTTGGACTAGAGTAAACCATTAGGGTCATTGTTAGAATTTAAATCTAAAAAAAAAAAATATGCTTGTAAAATTATAGATAACAGAAAAATCCCCACAAAATTAAACGACAAATACAACATTATTAGCACCGATTTTCACCTTTTTATTAAAAAAAAACTAATCATTGAATAAAGTCTAAATCAAAAGATAGAAAAGTCTAATTTTGCGACTTTATTAGACTTATGATGTACTCTGTAGAGTTCATGGCTAGAAAGGAGATTGAACTAGTGTTATGGAGTTGAGGAGACTGATGAAGAAGACCAAAGCGAAGAAGCAAGATGTGCTAGCAGCTGGGTGTTTATTTGCTTTTGGGTGTTTTTGGATCAGTCCGAGTGTTCCTGCAGGGCTTTTCTTTTCTTACAACGCTCAATTGGTTTCTCCTTACCGGGTTTTGGTTGATACTAACATCATAAACTTCTCAATCCAGAATAAGGTCAGTACATCTTCACTTGCATTTCTCATTATGGTTCTAATTGATATCCTTTTTAACTTATTTTGGTGTGGTGTATCTATAGTTGGATCTTGTGAAGGGAATGAGGGACTGTCTCTACGCAAATTGTGAGTTACTTCTTCTTTGATTGGTCTATAGGTATGCAATATTCTCTCTCTCTTGTTAACCTTTAGTTGTTTTTGGTTTGAAGGCACTCCTTGTATCACGGACTGCGTCATGGCTGAGTTAGAGAAGTTAGATCAGAAGTATCGAGTAGCTTTAAGGTAAAGATTTTAAACTTCTTGACGAAGAAGGGTTTTCAGTAGAATTACACCATTGAGCACTAGAGAGTCCATTTTGAAAAGCAAAAAAAAAAATATATATATATATATATATATATTGAGATAACTCACTACAAGAAATCTACCGCGTAACTGACGGCAATTTCCGTCGGAAATCCGTCGGGTTTTTCCGTCGCTTCTATCTCGTCGGAAATAAAAATATCGTCGGAAAACCGTCGGAATTTCCGACGGAATTCTGACGGAATAGGGAAATCAGAAATCCGTCGGAAATCCGTCGGTTTTAATGCCGTCGGTGTTCCGTCGGTTTTTAACCGATGGAACACCGACGGAAATCTGATTCTTATAAACCGACGGATTTCCGACGGCATTAAAACCGACGGATTTCCGACGGATTTAAACCGACGGATTTCTGACGGACTTCTGATTTTTATAAACCGACGGATTTCCGACGGATCTATAACCGACGGAAAACCGACGGCAAACCGACGGCAAACCGACAGAATTAAACCGACGGATTTCCGACGGACTTCTGATTTTTATAAACCGACGGATTTCCGACGGATCTATAACCGACGGAAAACCGACGGTTTTAAACCGATGGATTTCCGACGGAATTCTGATTTTTTTAAACCGACGGATTTCCGACGGAATTATTGAATTTTTTTAATTATAAAATCGAATATTTAAAAATAAATTTATTAATTTGTAAAATTTGTTTTATAATTAAAATTAAAACAAATTTTAAAATTAAAGAAATAATAATAATTGAATAATTCAATATTTCTAAAATAATTCAAATAAAAAAGGAAAAAAAACTAAAACTACGAAGGCGGGAAGCGAGATAAGAATTCCGCCATTTGTTGCTGCAATAACCGGTTATCCGCCTCTAATTTGCGTGATCTCTCGCTCCGCTTGTTGGAGGCGATCCGCTTCGTTGGAGGCGATCCGCTTCTCGTTGGAGGCGATTTGCTTCTTGTTCTTCATGATTGCAGCTGCATCTTCATAGCTTCCATGTCGTCTCACAGGCGAGCTGTGCCCTAATATCCGGAGAATCGCCAAGAAACGCGAAGTTGAAAAAGAGTCGTCGTCCGGAAGACCAAATACACGACCTTTTGTCTTCGAGTACACTGTAAGAAACGAAAATCTTGTTAAAAATTAGAAATTACAAAAAACGATATAAATATATATTTTACTTACCTCGTAGACAAATTCGTTAATCTTCTCGATTGGAAGATCGGTCATTGGAGGCGTTCTTCGATGATTGGTCGAGAAAGGAGGAAGTCTTCCTTCATCTTCTCATAGTTGTCAATGATCTCCCGAGCCAGCGGATCTTGGATTTCATGGTTCTTCCTGCTTGGTATCGCGATCTTTGAGCAATGTGATAGCGGAAGGTGGGACACCGCCTTGGCGTAAACTACAAAAATGAAAATTTAGTAAACTATAAAATTATAAAATTTTAATTAAATAAAAAACTTACCAGTTGTTTGGCCCGTGTGACCAAACTAACCGCTCCTAGATTGTGTCGCCTTGCCTTTTCCTTTTCAGATCGCTGTTTAGCACGCAGAATGAGTTGTGGAGCTTGTCTTGGTCGGTTCCTCACTCCAATAAGTGCATAACCCGCTCCATAGGCCGGTTAAAAGCAACTCCCTTGGGACATCATTCTTGTGCCACTTCTCCTTCCACTCGCTCAGCTTCCACGAATACATTCTAGCTCGCTTTTTTATCGAAGCATCGCCTCAACTGGAGGCGGTCATGTGGTTATCCCAAGTAAATTTTGCTTGCAAATCAAAAATTCAAATAAAATAAATATATTAAATAAAAGTTAAAATTTTTTAATATGAAGTACTTACCAGAAATTGGCGAAACCACAATTCCTGATCCGCTATCGGCATTTGGTTGTAAGTCGGGACGGATGACGAAGCATTCCATTGAGCATCCGATTAATGGACTTGGAAATCCCATTTTGAATCTCCAAACCTACAAAAAGAAATTAGTGCAAATAATTTGAAATGTAACTAAAGTAATTTGAATTTAAAAATACTTACCATGTGTCTCGCCACGCATTCGGATGGAGACGAGGCAATCTATCTCGCCCTGGTTGAGCGACAAAGTCCTCAACGCCATCTCGATGGTGCAAGGTGAAGGCATCGGCATAGACGCTGTCTCCGGGATCTGTGTCTCCGGGATCTGTGTCTCGGATAGGTGTCTCCGTATAGGAGAACTCCTCAAGCGGAAGTACCTCCCGCGACTACTACGCCCACCGTGACTCGAACGGACAAACCTACCGTAATCCCTATAAAAATTTTAAAAAGTATCAAACATTATATGAAAAAATAAATAATAATGAAAATAAAAAAAAAGTTTGAAAAAATAATTTAAATTCATTATTAGACCAAAACAATTCTACTTTTATGGAAAAACTAATAAATTACTAAAATACAAAAAAAAATTTATTTATAAGTATTAATTCCAAAACAATTGAAAATTTGTTAATTCTTGATTTATAAAAAAATGAAAAATTCATGAATATAATTATAAATTACTAAAATAATTAAAAATTATCAATAAAATAATGATAATTTTCTAAAAATTATAATAACATATCAAAATTAAGAAAATATTAATGCATGAAAAAAATTATAAATATTTCAATTAATAAATAAAATAAGAAAACAAATAATTTTAATAAACATAACAATCCTAAATCTAACAATTACAAACCTAAATCTAACATTACAACTCTAAATCTAACAATTAAAACATAAATCTAACATTACAAACCTAAATCTAACAAATCTAATTTTCTAAACAATCAATCTAACTAAAAACTTAACAATCAATAATATAAACTTCAAAACTTACAAGTTTGGGGGATTTTGAGACATAATGATGATATATTGACGGAAATCCGGAAGATTGGGAGAGGTTTGGCGATTTTGGAAGTTTTAACTCGTCTGCGAAAGTGAGAAGGAAGAAGACGAAGTCTGTATATATTACGATATTTCCGATGGATATTTCCGTCGGAAATCCGTCGGTTTAAAAAAAATTAAATTACGCACGTTCTCGATAAGGTTTCGGAAAGGTTACCGCCTAAATTTTTGAGAATCCGTCGGAAATCTGTCGAAAATTTCCGACGGATTTCCGACGGATAGGCGAAAATTTAGGCATCGCGGGAAACGAAAAGAGTTTCATTTTATTCTCCGTCGAAATCCGTCGGAATATTCGACAGATTTCCGACGGATAGTCAAAATATGCATGCTTTCCGATGCCACCAACTTAAACGGGGACCCGTGTAACCACAAACCCGTTGAAATCCGCCGGAAATTTCCGATGGATTTCGACGGGTTTGTGGTTTTAGTGGTTTTTACGCACCGCTTTGATAAACATATGTTTATAGTATTATAAATTCATGTTTGCAAACACAAATAACTTATAGAAATCTTTAATTTGACAAATTTCAAAAGTTTAGATGATTATTTCGTATTTGGTAAACTTGTACATTAACTATATGTTTATCTATGAAACACTTTCGATCGAACCATGTCTAAAAACAAAATCTTTTTAAAATATGTTATATATCACATAATTTAGTTTATTTTGTCAAAGTTTGTTGTTAACATTGTCTTGATGTACAAGAAATTATAATTTGACCATGTAAACCCCAAACCCGTCAGAAATCCGTCGGTTTTTCCGACGGATTTCCGACGGTCTTAGGGTTACACGTGTCTTTTGAAAGATAAGGGAATGCGTAATTCGACAAAAAAGTCTTGAACCGTCGGAAATCCGTCGGAAAAACCGACGGATTTCCGACGGGACTATTCTTTTAACGAAAACACGTGTCCGTTTTTAAGGTTTAAATTATATTACCGTCAGAAATCCGTCGGAAAATCCGACGGATTTCCGACGGTTTTGGGGTCATTTTAAAATTAATTTTTAACTGGTTTAATGAGTTGTGTGGGTTTGTTAATGGGTTTGTTTAGGGAATTTTTAATTTCGCAAAATCTTATTTTATTAAAATTTGTTAAAATATACAAAGCTGAAGTTGAGCTTATAAAATGCTCGGCACGGTTTTCGAGGACCTATGGTTTACACCGTAATGTCAAAATTGAATAAAATACAAAATAACAAATTTACAACTTTCATGTAATACCAAAAAATAATACAAACCACGTGTATAACTAGTCTTCATTAGATGATGATGATGACCCCTCGAGTGGAATTGAGTCTGAATCCTCATAAAATTCACCTTGTTCTTCTTCCGAGTCGGAAAAAACTAAACCAAATTGTGTGAAATCAACAACAAGATCCAGAGCACAAGAAGGCTCAACTGGATCCATTGGAACAACTTCGCTGGCTGTAAAGGATCATGTTCTGTAACTCCATAAATTCTTCCTCATGGAGTCACTTTAGTAATCGCCAAGGATCCGTCTGGCCAGGTAACTCGAGGGTAACATATAGCACACCTAAAAAATAAAATATTAGTTTTGTAATTATTATACCTAAATAAGGAATTGAGTATTAATTACACTATTATTAGTACCTCTTTCAACATGGATCCTAGAATGAATGGGTCATACGTTTCTAGTCTCGACTTGAATTAACAGACGTAACACCAAATTGGTCTACATGAAGCCCACGACCGAAAGTGTTGAATCATACCAATCACACTTGAAAACAATGCACCTCAAGTCTAACATTCCTGGTACCAAGGACTTCCAAAATTTCTTGAAGAACGCCGTAGTAAACATCATTACCCGATTTCCACCGAAATACCGAATCTGAAGTTTGCGTTGTTCTTCTCGTCATGAACCCTAAACCCATATCCACGATGTAGTATCTAGGATAAGAAGTTGCAATGTAGTTTGGACCATTAACAAATTCCAATAACCATGTGGGAAATGTCGTCCGCTTATTACTCCTTCGAAACCTACAAAAATAAGTTAGATATTAGTATTTAAAAATAGTTTATTAAATGATTTAGTGTTTTTAAACACTTACGTAAAATTGCAACCAAGACATAAATTCCTCCTCCTTATGGACTTGAAGCTCGTCTTATCCATATATACCAGATAATGCCATGTAAATCTCTGACGAAAACCAAAATAGTTGACAAGTTAATAATAACATATAAAATAATCAATTATACATTAAATGACACAAAAGAATCCTTGTTTACCTTTCAGATTCCGTAATTTCTTCACAATTGGTTAGGATATACGATGCAAGTGTGTAAACCCTGTTGAGATAATTTACGCCTTTTTCCTTTGCCACCGACTCCCAACTTGGGAAAATAACTCTGGAACAACGACGGGGTAAATCGCTCTCTCACCACGATCATCATGGCGACTAGGACGTCTACTCTTCGATTTAACCATCTGACGGGAAGTAATATTCAAAAACTGTGAGGCCTCTTCGTTGATGCTCTGGCGATAATAGATCCTCTACTCTACTCAAATTCTTAACCTTTTTCTTCAGATGAAACATATACCGCTTCAAATGGATACATCCAACGGTATTGAACCGGGCCTCCTAGTTCACGTGGGAGGTGGATCGAAGATGTTCCATCACATCAAAGAAAGATGGTGGAAATATCTTCTCCAAATTACAAAGGATCACCGGATATTGGCTCTAAATTTTGGATTCCCTCAACAAGAAGTGTTCTTGTGCATAAATCGCGAAAGAAAGCACCTACTCCTGCAATTGCTTGGTGGACGTCTTTATGGAGAAGATGAGCAAAAGCGAATGGAAGAAGCCTCTGCATCACAACGTGACAATCATGACTCTTCATTCCAAAGAACTTTCCTTCTCCATAATCGATGAGACTGATTAGATGCGTATCCATCGATGAATTTAACATCGCTGAATCCAATCAAAAAATTCTGTTTTTGCTACTTAACCGGTA
>CM051374.1:23598224-23623224 GCA_028015245.1 Cardamine occulta | reverse complement strand
TAATGGAAATGGACATTGACCATTTGGGGAGCACTTCAAGAAAACCTCGATCGCAATATGCTGGCAAGTCTAATCTAGATTTCATATTGTCTTTCGCCTTCCCTTGGACGTTTAAGACCGTGTTCATGATGTTCTCAAAGAAGTTCTTCTCAACGGCATCACATCAAGATTATGCCGCAATAAATGGTTCTTCCAAGAAGGCAATTCCTAAAATATGCTCTTCTTGTGCCAGCTATGAAATTCACCGACACCATAAATAGGTTCATGTCCATTACCCCCACAATAAGGAGTCGCCTCAAAGACCAAAATCTCTCAACTGTTCCAATAAAGTTTCACCGCTCATCTCAAAGTGGACCATCAAAACTTGCCTACCCTTCGTAAACATTGTTCTCGAACGCATTTATACGGATGATCACTCGGTAAAAATCTCCTATGACAATCAAACCAACAACTTTTTCTACCATGCTTTAGTTGGAATGCATCTGTGTTGTCTTGGCAATACGGACACGATAATCTCCCATGTGTTGTCCATCCGGATAACATACCATATGTTGGGAAATCGCTTATGGTCCACATAAGCACCGCACGCATCTTAAAGTTTTCTTTGGTCGAAACATCATACGCTTCACACCATGCTCCCATAGCATTTGTAACTCATAGATCAATGGGTGGAGGAATATATCAAGTGATCTCTTCGGATGCTCTGGGCCGGGAATAAGAATCGATAGATATAAAAATTCTCTACGCATGCACAGAGATGGAGGCAAATTGTAAGGGGTTACAATTACGGGCCATAACGAATACTTCCTTCCATGCTTCCCAAATGGGTTAAAACCATCTGTACATAACCCGAGGTACACATTCCTTCGCTCATACGCAAACTCTAGATACAATGATTGAAAATGTTTCTAAGCTTCTGCTCGAAGGATGTGTAATATCTCCATCTTGACGATGTTCGCATGCCATCTCATTGGCTCTGCTGCCGAGAAGTATATAACCTCTTCAACCTCTCTGTTATTGGTAAATACCACATACGTTTATATGGAATTTGAATTCTGCCACTACTTTCCCGATACCGTGGTTTACGACAAAATCTACATCTTTTGCGGTTTTCATCTTCTCTCCAATATAAGCATACATTGTCGATGCACACATCTATTACCTTATACGGTAACCCAAGACCAGATACAAGTTTTTGTACCTCGTAGTATGATCCGGGTAAAAGATTATCTTCCGCAATAAATCTTTCGCCTAATCATATCGCGATCAACGCACTCCTCCGCCAAATTGTAATCCGTCTTAATCGTCATCAATCTACTTGCGGTGATAAAGGCGAATGACCTTCTTTACACCCTTTATATAGTGGTGCTTTGCAGCATCTAACATATCAAAAAATCTTCTTGCTTTACATTAGGTTCTTCGAACCTATATCTTTCTTCACCGCTAAACTCGACATTCTCTAAACGCATCATTCACCATCTGACGCCTCCCTACACCTACATCTACTTCCGTATACCTCCTAAACTATCTCGAGACAGTTGGTTCACTAGTACTACCATACTCAACATTTGTTTCTCCATGTAAATACCATATCTTGTAACTCGGCGTAAACCCATTACTATACAATGATGCCAAACTATCTCTATCGCAACATTACGAGAATTCCTACAAATTGAACATGGACATTTTAACTTACCTGATTTTTGAACACGCGGTTGCTTTCCCGCCACTTCCATGAACTCAGTATATGCCTCATACTCCTCGTTCAAGTTGTTCGTCTCCGGATCCATTAATGGTTCGTCCATCCATGATCGAAAATATCTAGACATATTTTTCACTTTTTTTATAGAATTCAGATTAAGTAAACAAGAAATGAGAGAGATATGAAATTAAGATTGTTGTGTAATGGGATAGAGAATGGGAGAAACATATATATAAACTTCGTTTCGCGGATTTCGCGTGAAATCCGGCTTACAACGGTAAATTCAACGAATACATTAACGTTCATATTTTCCGACTTTTTCCATGAGCCGTCGGAAATCCGTCGGAATATAACGGCATGGATATCCGTCGGAAATCCGTCGGAATACAAATATCCGTCGGAAATCCGTCGGAATACAAATATCCGTCGGAAATTCCGTCATAAATCCGTCAGAATATAACGCCTCGGATTTCCAACGGAATTTCCATCGGAAATCCGTCGGAATTTTCCGACGGAAATATTTCCGTCAGAAAATTCCGTCATAAATCCGTCAGAATATAACGCCTCGGATTTCCAACGGAATTTCCGTCTGAAATCCGTCGGAAAAGTCCAACGGATTTCCGACGGATTCCCAGAATTTTCAAATCTCAGGAATCCATCGGTAAGCCGTCGTAAATTTCCGACGGAATTCTTTTCCGTCGGAAAATCCGTCGGTTTTGCGGTAGATTTCTTGTAGTGACTTAATAATGATAATTCTAAAAATAATAGAGTAAAGAGAATTGTCTTTAGATTTTTCACCCAATAATCAAAACCGAAATCAAGATAAAGTAGGCCACCTAAAACCTCCAATCGACTTGAGGGGTACAAAAAAGAAGCCGAGATGATGCTGAAATCCTAGGCATAGCTTCTAACTCCTTTTGGCACTCTTCAAGATGGCAGGTTGCTAGGAGGGAGATCTCCACCGTCTTTAAACGGTATGAGTTAGCGAGAATGTATGTCATTAGTTGTTTCGCGTCTTCTTTTCCTTCATAGTCTACCCAGCTAACAATCTTTAGATGGGACGATAAGCATGGGGGAATAGTACTCGGCTGGTTCCATGAACATGGGGGACACCCCTGATATATACCACCATTACATTTTCCTTAATATTTAAATTCATCAAAACTAGATGTGCAGATTTTAAGGGATGAGAGGGCACTTACCGTGGTTTGGATCATAAGACCTTTCAGTTTGGGAGAGTTTTGAAGCAAAAAAATAAGTGGTTCCAACCAATATATTGGATTTTCTGTAAAAAATACTAACTCTTCGAGCCGAGAGAACTTAATGGCGTTACAACACGCAACCTGCAATAAAACAAAAAGATTAGCTGACCAAGCAAGGAAACAAAGGAGATCCGGCCCGGGGGATATGTTACCGCTACCATTGATTTGGATAAACACAAGCTAAGACGTCTGACAGAAGAAAGACATCTCAGAAACTTTTCATCAGGGTTAAGAACATAGTCGATGTATACCTCATTAAGGCAAAGCATATTCACCAACGACCCAATGTGATATTCGCCTTCCTCTTCCCATTCCCCTTCCTCTTCCCATTCCTCGGGCCATTCTGACATCTACGTCAACAGGACATCGTGGACCCAGTTCGACAACCAAGCTTACTAGTTTCGGTGCCTTATGGAGTTGCAGTGACTTGTCAATAAACCACCCAAAGCTCTCGCTGCCTTGGTCGTCTTTGAAGACGAGTTTATGCAGCATCTTTTGCCGGGACGAGGAGTAAGATCCGCACTAGCAAAGCGTCGGGCAAATCACATAATCTCTGACAACCTTCGGTTTCTGGATCAATCCTTAACAAACCCATAGTGCCAATGCTACGAAACCCTAGCTATTCCCTCTCTATTTCGCTGGAAACAAAAACCCTAAATGATGCTAGGTGAAAACAATCATATAAATAAATCATATCCTTTAGTGTGTTCAGACAACAATCTAGTGAAAATAAAACATCTATGCACAAATTTGGGCTATATAAATCATATTCCGCTGCCATAAAAAAAAAACAACTGATCATTGAATAAATTCTAAATGTCTTTTTTTTTTTTTTTTTTTTTTTTGGTCAAAAATTTCTAAATGTCTTTAAAATTATATTTTTTATATAATACAACTTCAAATTGCATCAATCCATCTACAATTTTGAATTATAATATACACACATGCAGCTTGATACTAGATTTGTAAATGCTTCTTAATTTATGTATCTGTTAGTTCTCCAACATGTATATAGGCTTTTCTTGATTATACGCATAACAGGGTTTAATGTATTCATGTTATTGGGTTTATATCGTTCCTTGTTCATCTATATTACACACACCACTCTATCTATAACCACACGAAAGACTAGTATACACAAGACTAATATGTTTCAGATGATGATGATGATGATGATGATGAAGAATCAATCTCCGAACTCGAAGTACGTCGGCTTGGGTGTCGAAGGACAGCTAATGGCATCAACAAGTTCTTGAACAGTGAGCATTTGAAACTTCGGAGGCGAATTAATAGCGATGTTATCGACTTTATGTTCATAAATCTTCCCATTCTTATCGAATTTATACTCAGAAGTACCATCGAATCGACCACGAGTCTCCCAAGGACCACGAGGAATGCCATGAACAGTCCATCGAATCATCATAGTGTTCTCTGTGGGTTGCCAAACACTAACAATGTCGACACAAAGTGCTCTGAAGAAGATCCTTCCATGGAAACGTAACGCCCAGAATATGGATTTGTAGTTATCAATCCCCATGAATGAGTTCATAGGGTCTCTGAACACAATATCATCCCTATGACAAGAGAAGAGCTAATCAAGAACAGATCAAAGTAGAACATTCTCCGAATAACTCTAACCAAGAACAGATCAAATAGTACTTAATTAATATGAGACCAACTAGGAGAAAAAGCTAATCAATAACAGATAAAAATTGGGATACAAGCATATCTCTGAAACAGAAGATTCAAACTAATCAAGAATAGTTTACTTAAGATTTTTTCTGTGTCTAGAACTCCCAAACCTGTAAATGTCAAAGTTGGGTTCTTTGTAGAACAAGGAAGGAAACTCTTCTCTGATACATCGAACGGCGTGGCCCATATTCACATAGTAACTCTGCTTATCGTCTTCTTTCTCTCTGCTAATCTCGCAATCTTCTTTCACCGGAGCTGAGAAATTCCTATCCAATCTCGATTTCTGATTCTTCACACCAGACAAATCTCTAGCGTCGATAGCAGAAACCGTAACCTTCCTCCTCATAAACGCAGGACTTACAGTCGGATTCGAATCGGAGAAGATTCTCGCCGAGACGGTGGGAATCTCCGGAGAACGAACAAGGAATGCCATCGGAGAATGAAACAAAAAAAAAAAAGCGGGAATGAAATTGAAGATTTAAACTAGAGCAGACATGTTTTTCAATAACCGATTTTTCTAGGGAGACAACATAAAAAAAGGAAAGAAAGGGATTTGCAGAGGAATATGCTGCTTCTTTGATTGAGAGGAGATGAGAAGGTGCGACGCGAGGATAGGTCAGGATAATTCTCTTAAAGGATAATTTTTCTTTGCGCATGGATAACGATTCTCGGACTTGTCATCTTCAACGATTTTGACTGTTGAAATTTCTGATAATTGGCACATATTTGGATTCATATGACGGTCCATTAATGGTTACTCTGTTAGGGCTTCAGGTAAGTAAGGCCCATTATTGGTGCACTAGTATCAAATTATTATAGAAAAAAAACAAATCTGCATTTTTTTTTTATCAATCTTGTTAATTAAATTAACTTATAAGCTTAGAGATTTCACTATTCTGTAATAACCTGCGTATTATTCATGTAAATATATTTTTTGATCATGGAATGAGTAATCCACCTAACAATTCCACCAAACTAACAAAGCAATCCACAAAAGGAAATTAAACACCAACAAAACCGAATCAAACCGATATGTAATCAGATTGTTTTAGCCATGAGTATTCACAGCTTCCCAGAGCAAGTTCTTCAACACAGGATTAATCACATCTCTAGCCTGAATCGCCGCATTCGTCAGAGTCCTAATGGTCCACACATTAGCCTCCCACCACGAAAGACTTCTATACGGAAGATTATGCTTCTTACAAAGCTCCTTAACCACCGGCGACACTGTCCGGAGATGGCAACGAGGAAGCCGAGGAAACAAATGGTGCTCTAACTGAAACTGTAAACCACCAAAGAACCAATCCATATACGATCTACACGAAATATCAAGCGTACCGGCGGTTTGCTTCTCGAACCAATCGTTTCCGTTAGGTGGACCGGTATAAACATCTGCGGCGAAATGGTTTAAACAGAATTGAACATGTTGAACCGCCGTAGCGGCGAAGCTTACGAAGACGAAGATGAATCTCTCTTGCCAATTCGGGAGGAACGAGACTAAGAGAGGGAACCATGTCCAGAAAACTAAAATTCCGGCGATGTTTAAGGCTCGATCTGGAACATGACGTTTCGAGAATAGCAATAGGAATGTTTGGATGAAGAGATTAATTCTTCCGACGCACATTACCGGATAAAATGTCCAATGTTGGTAACTGATTAAGAATCGAGCTAGAGGATCGAATGCTAATTTCCTGCCATAGAAACGTGACGTCATCGAATTGAAGAATTTGGTAGAGACGGCGAAGATTGGGATGTGTTGAAGATCTGGATCGTGATCAAGGCTGTTACAAGAGATGTGATGAGCGTTGTGCGTCCATTTCCACCACGCGATTGAGATTCCGGTGAGACAGTTACCGGAGAGAAGCTGGATGATTTTGTTTGGTCGACGTCACCGTGTAATGACCGGAATCATGGCCGACGTAAGCGCTCTGGATCCAGAGGAGGCCGAGGAAGACGGCGGATATGAGGTGGGCCCAGACGCTGGTACAAGCCAAAACGCCGTAGAAAACCGCCGCGAGCATAACAGCGACGCCGGTGAGTGTGTAGAGAGTCACGTGACCTTTTCTGTCGAAGAGGCCGCGTTTTGAGAATTCAGCGGCTAAACGGCGGTAGTCACGTGACACCTCTGACACGTGGAAGTCTCTCACGTGATAGCCGTTGTGAAACTTATCGAGGTGGTGCCATGCAGTTCCCGGATGGTAAGCGATGAAGGCGTCGGTGACGACTTGGCCAGCGAGATTGAGAATCGCTGTTTCTCCTCCGGGTTGAGATTTAACCCAATCGGAGACGTCGTAGACTTTACCTTGAATTGAAATCCATATATCTCCAGTTTTGTTATGTTTTTCAAGATCTTGGCTTGTAATGTATCTCTTCTTCGTCTGCTCCGCCATTGTTGAAGCTGAGAAAGAGAGGATTTAATTCCAAAGTCCAAAATCTAGAATTTTACAGAACCCAATTTGAGAAAGGTTTGCAAAAACCTTCCCCTCTATGGATTCGTAATTCACAGATTTTGAATCGATTCAACTCATTTTCTTCCTTATATTCTGGATTGGTTTGTTTACTGTTTTGGAATCGGTGTTCGAGAGAGTCTTTGACACATGTTGTCTTATGCTTTATTTTTAGAACCGATTTAAATGGCTATGGTGTGAAAATCTACTGGTTTTAATCCGTTACGTTAACTCTATTAATAGAATTGTTTATTAGAGAAAAACTCCATTGACATAAGAAATATAATAAAGTTGGTTTGCATGTTTATTTGTCAGTCTGTCAAATTTCTTTTAATGCTCGACTCAAAAAAAAAAAGCAACGTCAAAGGCGAGAATAAAATCCCAAAGCAGAAATCTAAACAAGTTTAAACAACGTAAGTTACTTCTTCTATGTTAGTTACTACGAAGAAATCAACACAACTTTAAATTTGTCCGTCTCTAAAGTCTAACTTTAACAGCAGATTTTTGTGAAATAACAATTGTGTTATTGTGTAATGGGCTTATATCTTTTTAATATGGGCCATACATAGTGAATCATTATTTGAAAGGCCCAAATATTCCATAAGCATCTTTCTACCTCGCGCGCTCTGTTTTTGCTTTTGCCGGTGTCGGATATCGCCGAAGTTTCTTCCGTCGAAACTTTGATCTGTAAGTCTGCTTTTGCATATTCGCAATGATTGTTTATCTTTTAGCTAACTTTCAAATCGTTCCTTGATTTCTAAGTTTTAGTTTTTTTTTCGTTGCTTTCAGATTAGGTTGTGGAGCTGAAATCGCTGAAATTTGGGGGTTTCTGGTAGAGAGTACTCGGAGATGAATCCGGCGAATTTTCAGCCTCCAAATCCTCCGTTCCACTGGGCTCCTATGCTACCTCCGGATCTGCCTCGTTGTGGTGTGTTTTGGAATACAAAAAACATAATCGATCAGCTTAAACAACTCCAAGATACACTTAACCTGGCCAAATCAATGTAAGAAAGACCTATCAAATTGTATCTTTGTGATAGTGAATCGATTGAAAATCAGAGTTTTGATTTTAGGGGATAGTTATAAGTATTGAATCAGAGTTAAGTCTACTTCACTGTTGGTGAATTCTTAAGCTGGGGTATATGTAGGGAGAAGGAACTGGAAGCATTGAGTATGATCAAAGATGCTAAAGGTTCAATGGAAGTATTAGAACAAGGTTCAGGAGTAGAGTGTTTGAGATATTTAGAGGCTATGAAGATGGATTTGGGACAGCAAGAGACAATTTCAGTGGAAGCTGCTCACTCTTTGATGTCTACCTTAAGAGCACAGCTTGAGCCTTATAAGTTTGTTGTTGACGAGAATATTCCATGGGAGGAGAAATCTGCAGCAGTAAGATTGACTTGCAAGATGAAGAAATCGAAAAGGAACAAACTGTGGAAGAAAAAAAAGAGACGGTGTGTTGCAGAAATGCGTGCTAAGGTGGATTTGTAGGCTCTGTTTAGTTCATGCCGCAGTTTCGCAGTATTTGAGTTAGTAACTCTGTCATTTTGATTATATGGTTTCAGGAGCCTGAAAGATTTGAACAAGCTGATCGAGAGGCTGATGAATGGAGGGAAAAGGAATTGGCCAAGGATATGGCAAACAGAAAGGTGATATCACTGTGAAAATCACATGTGGTAAAGCAATAATGTATGTTCCTCGTTTTGGTATCTTACAGGGTCTATCTGTTTTCAGGTCAGTGAGATGAAGGCAATTGAGAAGATAAAAGCAAAACGAGAGCGAAGGAGACTAGAACCCGAGGTGAGACTTCTAAAGTCATCTACATTCATCTTTGTGTTGTTTTATCTCAAACAACCTCATGGTTTCAATGTTTCAGCTTGAATTAGCGATAATTGTTGAGGAACTGCAACAATTACGTTCACTAAGAATCGAAAAACTAAAGAAGCAAGGTATGTCAATATTCTGAAGTAGTACAATGCATTATAATATCAGAGTCTGACTAAAGTAACCTGGTTATATGCATGCTATGCAGGGCATTTCCTTCCGGAAGAAGATGACAAGTTCTTTGAGAGTGTTCGTGCTGCGGTGGAGCAAGAAGAAAACCAAGCTCAGTCCCTAACTAACTCAGAGACCCAAGAGAATGCCATTGCCTCCGAGGAGAACACTACTCTCATTCCCAGTACCGAAATCAACAAAGAGGCGAACAGCAAACCTGTTGCAGCTTCTTGTGAAAAGACAATGGAAGCTCCTGACAGTGGTTGCGACAATGTATCGAATTTACCAGTTGAGTTCTATCACTACTACTACGGAAGCAATCTTGACATGGGTAGACTCATTGAGGTGGGTTTTATTTAAATCATCATCTCTTTAACACCTTTTGTTAAAGAGGTAATTCAGCTAATTTATGGTACAAAAATACAGATCAGACGAGAATGGGATGCATATTTAAGTCCCGGAGGAAGGTAAGTGTACATCTTTGATTTTCATGAGTTAGACAAGTTTTTGATGTTTGTCTCTTAAGAAAAGGTCTTGATTCTCCCTGTACAGCCGAATCCCTGGACATTGGATTCAGCCACCACCACCAGCAAGTGAGATTTGGGCTTCATGTCTTGTTAAAACTCCCAAGCGAGACCTTAGTTAGTCTTGCAGGTATTCTAGGAAACTTGTTTCAGCCACCACCACCAAGATCATGTGTTTTTGTCAATTTTCTCTTTTTTGTCAATTTTCTCTTTTTTGTCAAGTTTCTCTTTTAGTAATTATGTACAAAACAATATTTAAGCAGTATCTTAGATACTCAGTTCCGATTTTGTTGATGAAATAATGTGTTATAGTACAAATCCGTATTGCTGGGCTTACTCATGGATGTGGCGAAATACATCCAAAGTTCACATTTAAAAATATCATTCGCCATTAAAGTTCATCAGTTTTGGAATCAAACTTGAGTATAACAATTGGTCAATTAACATAATCACCTGCCTTAAAATTTGTTTCATAGTCCAGTACTTAATGGTCAAATAACATAGTTGTTGTCCCGTTGAGATTGTTAAGAGGTTCATGGAAGAATTGAATCAAGAGAATATGGGGAAGATAATTGTTGAGCTATTCAACTAACGATGAATCACAACAGCCCATCTGCCCCAAATTTATATCGCAGATAAATCTTTCGTGCAAACTGCATTTCATCGCATTAAGCCAATACACACAATCTCTGCTTTTCGAATTAAAATCACACATGTCAATGGAGTCAAGTTAATATACCACTAATCCATGGACAGTGACATAATCCTTGCCTCATGGATTTAATTAATTTTCAAGATGTTATTAGCCAATTTAGCTTTACCCAAAATCAAGTATAGTTCATTTTGTCAACTATGATCCATAAAAGGAATAAAAAAATGTGGGGAAGATGATTGTTGAGCTATTCAATTGACAATGAATCACAACTGCCCATCTGCCCCAAGTAGATATTGCAGAGAAAACTTTCGTACAAAGTGCATTTGATAGCACTAAGCCGATACACACAATCTCTGCTTTTCTCCAACCAAAAAAATCACATCAGAGACTATACACCAAAAACACAAGACAATCCAAAAAACGACAGATCATCAAAGAGTTCTTGGAGACTCAATCTACGAAGATTAAATTAATTGTTAGAGAAGCCTCATTTCATGAGCATACTCGCTTCCCTGCTGGGTCCTTCGCATATTATTTCACATTTAAATTATCAATATAAATAACTAGAATTTAATCGAAAACTGAATCCATAAGGGATGAAACACCGAAATCCGGAATTGAAACCACGGATCCCGGAAAGATCCACCAATCTCCGATTTGTATATCCGAAGGTAAACTTGGCTTGAATACGCATTGATTAAAGCGTTTCACCCATAGGTCCCTCGTTACCTAAATTTCAAAACACGCAAGCCGAATTCGATGCTCAGCGAATACGAACCATAATATAATCGGACATCATCTCGCGAGACGAGATACGCCTCACGATCTGTTAAAATTCCCGAATATTAACTCTTCATCGCATCACTCGATACAAAACAATAGTCAAACAAATTTAAGACACTGAGCTGGAAAGCTAAATAAACAAAATCGCAGATACGGCGAGGAAGAAGAAAAACTGTAAACCCTAGATGAGCTATAGAAGATGATGCGTCTTTAGATCACTTTATATAGAGCATCATATATTAGGGCTAATGTAATTGTATCGTAGCCGTTGGAGTTGGAATTATATAAATCAATGGATGTGGACTAGGCCCATTAGGATTTAACTAAGGCTGTTGTGAGAGCGAGGATCATTAACATATTGGGCCTTGATTGTAAATCTAAATGACCGATGACCCGACCCGTCCAATTAATTGACCCGCCACTTCTGAAATCATGAAAAATTTCACCATTTCTTAATCGGATCTACCTGCGCGATTCAATCTTACAGAGGAAGAAAATTCTTGTCTCTTTGATAAATTCTCGGAGGAAGAATCTGTGACTCTGTCGGTTTTTGCGCTGTTAACACGAGCTACTCCGTTTGTGATAGAGATATAGAGAGAGAGCTATGTGGAGTTCGATTGCCAATTTGAAGGAGAATTTGAACAAGATCGCGCTCGATGTGCACGACGACGATGAAGAAGAAGAAGATCTCACCGTTTATGGGTCCACCAATGGCGGCGGTGATTTCTTGGATTCTGATCGGAGGAATTCTAATGGCTTTAGGTATTCGAGGTCTCCAATGGCCAATGGGTTCGAATCACCTGTTAATCATGAGGTATTTGTCATCCTTGAATCATCTTCTTCCTCAGTTTATAAATCAGGAATTCAAACGTTAATCACAGGACTGTGGAAGTCTGAGTTAGTGAGAATTGATTTACTTTTTGTGCTCAAATTTGTAGATTGAGAGATATAAAGCAGAGATTAACAAGCTTCAAGAATCAGAAGCAGAAATCAAAGCTCTATCAGTAAATTATGCGGCTCTATTAAAAGAAAAAGAGGTAAAGAATGTCTTTTATTCTTTTATATATTGGTTTCGTGCTCTTTCCTCACTCAGAAGCCACTTGGTTACAGGATCTGATTTCCAGATTGAACAGAGAGAATGGCTCATTGAAACAAAATTTGACTTCAACTAATGCTGCTCTTAAAGCGTCTAGAACCGAACTTTCCAAGGCATCAAACAATAATGCTATCAAGGTAGATATGTAATTGTTCGTTTGGTGTTTTGCTTAAATGGTTTTGTACCTTTGGTAAACTATCTATCAAACATTAGACTAATTTATATTCTTCTGCAGGGAAACAGTGATCATTCACCCAGCCGGTCACAAAAATCCTCCAGAAATTGGAAAAGTCGAAACCCTATGTACAATGGCAATGCCTCGAAACAAAATGGGACAGAGAACGATTCCGACTCAAATAAAAAGGAAAAGGTATCTCTATTGTTTAACTTATCATTTTCTTAAGATAAAATGCTTTGCATGGTTTTGTTTGTTACATACATGTATTGTGATGTATCCGACATTACATATGGTAATGAAAGTGCCATATATTACTCTGGTGTGTTATTTTGGCTGCACGCAGAACTCTAAGAGACAATCTGAATGCCTTTTAGGAGTTTGCAGATACGCTTGAAGAGAGAACCAGGTCAATGGCATCTGCTCAGGCTAGAGAGCTTGAAAAAGAGCGTGAAAAATCAGCAAAGCTGCAGATTTCGCTACAGGGTATATAGCAGCACTAGTTAACTTGGCTCTTTATTTACATCTTTCTTATCTAGTATTCCTCACTCACCTTGCTTTCATCAGAGGAGCGGAAACAAAATGAATCTTTCAAGGAGGAACTCCAGTATCTGAGGTTAGATAAGGAAAAAGTAAGTATTAAACTTTTAAGAACTTAAATTTTGTTTGTTTACGTAGGCATCGCCAATACATTACTGTTTTATAATCTGATCAATGAGAGTTATTTATTCCAACTGCATGCAGACGTTCATGGAGAGTAGCAAAGTACGTAGTGAATTGGATGCAAAATTAGCTGAAATCAAACAACTGCAGATGAAGTTGAATGGTCGGGAGCAGCAGGCTGTTGGAATTTCCATAGAAAATCTTAAGGATGTTAATAAAGCTCTGGAGAAGGAAAATAATGAGCTTAAGGTTTACTGTCGTACAAACTTTTT
Source organism: Cardamine occulta (assembly GCA_028015245.1). Taxonomy (NCBI): domain Eukaryota; kingdom Viridiplantae; phylum Streptophyta; class Magnoliopsida; order Brassicales; family Brassicaceae; genus Cardamine; species Cardamine occulta. The sequence continues at coordinate 23,609,958 of CM051374.1, read as the reverse complement.
ATTTTCTTAACAAGGACTTTTTCATTTCTAGTTTTCCTCTGATTATCGAACTCTGAAACTGATCTACATTTTTCTCTGTTGTGTAGTTGAAACGAAGTGAATTAGAGGCTGCTTTAGAAGCAAGCCAGAGGTCAACAAATAGCAAACTCTTCCCAGAGGGCAAAGTGGCTCTTAGTAGACATCCTACAAGTTTGGACAATGTTCGTTATGCTAACTTTTGATTCAGTTGGTCCTTTAACCAAAATAAACATTATTTCCATAGAAAAATTAAATCTGGACCAAGCATTTATTGTTTCTTCTGCTTTTCCTCATGTATAATTAGGAGAATCCCGGAAGCTTCCCTGGGAAAGAAGATATGGAGAAATCTTTGCAGAGGCTGGAAAAGGATTTGGAGCAAGCACGAAGAGAAAAGGATAAGGCACGGCAAGAACTAAAACGGCTCAAACAACACCTGTTAGAAAAGGTTATTTATCCTTAGCTAATTTCCTATGTCCTATAATTGTAACTTTTAAGATTGTAAGAATTTATGATTCTGAGTCTTTGACAATGTTATCTTGGTATCATTGAACAAAATTCTATAACAGCTTTCTTGGTATATTTTTACAGGAAACTGAGGAGTCTGAGAAAATGGATGAAGATAGTAGGTTAATTGAAGAACTCCGCCAGGCCAATGAGTATCAAAGGTCTCAGATACTAGGTTTAGAAAAAGCTCTTAATCAGGCAATGGCTAATCAAGAGGAAATCAAGTTGAGCAATGATCATGAAATCCGGAAGTCAAAGGGTATAATTGAAGACTTAAATCAAAAGCTTGCAAATTGTTTGAGAACTATAGATTCCAAAAATGTGGAACTTTTAAATCTTCAAACTGCTCTTGGCCAGTACTATGCTGAAATTGAAGCAAAGGTTGGTATTAATTAAGAAATTTGAAGTTTTTCCCGTTTTAGGTGTAACCTTGATTCATTTATGTATTCTTGTTCTTATATGTTGTAGGAGCATTTTGAACGAGAGCTTGCAGTGGCTAAAGAAGAGGCGACAAAGCTCTTAGCTCGTTTGGAAGTAAGATATCTAATCCTTTCCTTTGTCAACTATCTGATATGTCATATGGATTTCGGTTTATGCCATTTTTCTGTTTCTTAAGGATGTTGATGAGCGGTTAGAGTCCTCAAAGAAAGAAAAGGAGGAAGTCGCATCGAAGCTGTTACAGGCTGAAAGAATTGCAGCAGAATGGAAAAACAGAGTAAGCAAAGTTGAAGAAGACAATGCAAAAGTAAGGCGTGTTCTTGAGCAGAGCATGACTAGGCTCAATAGAATGTCAATGGACTCTGATTTTCTCGTTGATAGGTGGGCGAATGACTTTTATTTACATGTTTTTTGATGTTCCTTCAGAAACTGATCCTCTTGTCATATTGTTTCTTCAGGCGTATTGTTATCAAGTTGCTGGTTACATACTTCCAAAGGAATCACAGCAGAGAGGTAAAGATTTATGGAATTAAAATTCAAAAATCTATCTTGTTCTAAGCCCTTAAGCTTATCTTTCTCTCATCTGAATGTCTCTTTGTAGGTTTTGGACCTAATGGTTCGAATGCTGGGATTCTCAGAGGAAGACAAACAGCGAATAGGATTGGCACAACAAGGAGCTGCGGGTAAAGGTGTTGTTAGAGGTGTACTGGGCTTTCCGGGTCGCTTAGTCGGGGGCATCTTAGGCGGTGGTGGTAGTGCTTCACCGGATTCACATCCTAATATGGCTTCAGATAATCAGGTACCGATGGCTTAAACAAAAGTGCTCTCAATTGAATAAGATCATTTGATTGATTTTCTTGTCTCTTTTGTTTGGCTCTCAGTCTTTTGCAGACATGTGGGTCGATTTTCTTCTTAAAGACGCTGAAGAGCGAGAGAGAAGAGAAGCAGAAGATGCAGCAATCAAAGAGCAAGAGAAGGCTACGACTAATAGTATTAGTAGTAGTACGCAGAGACCAATGTATGACCAATCTGATTCAGAGTTTTCAACGGTGCCTCTTACATCATCGGATAGTAATCACAGGCTCTCCAGATTACTCACTTGACGTGGTTTGGTATATATACACGTTTTACAGGAATCTATAATCTGAATCTTTTACTTCACTTGTTGTGATTATCTCTCTCTCTCTCGCCTTCATTCCATTAATTATTTTTCTATGCCATTGGTTTGGAAAAATTGAAAAAAGATTACAAGTCTGAAGCTGTTTTTTCCTGGTGATGTATGTGCATGCTATAATTTTGAGGAAAAATTGTTGCACTGAGAAGACTTCGAGTAGTATAATCTTAGTTACAAAAATGTCTAATTTGTCTACAATCAACTAAGAATGACTGAATGAGTTTAACATAATTGGTATTCTTTGATTCGTATGATATATTTTTGGTGCTTGTAACAATGCAATTTTGCTATTGTTTTCCCACTTTCCAGTTCACACTTGCAAATTTCTTTATTCGGTTCAGTTCGGTCATTTTATACGCAACAAGTTCAAGATAGTTTATGAAGAAAGTCTCCACAAATAGCCGGAAAAAAAAAACCAAATAGATTTTGAAAGAACAAAAACTGTATTCAAATTGTGATAAAGGGACATTTGGGCCATTAGCGGCAAAACTCTGCAAATGACCACCAATTACACATGATTAAAAAATTAAACCAAAAAATCATAGACGTATGTATCTCTTTAACCCAACTTTGCCTTGAGAGAAGCAACAGGAATCTTAGAAAGAACCTTTTCATCAAAAACCACATACTGTTTCTGTAACTTCTTCATCGCTTTCTCTGCCAACGGATCAAACTTGTCTTCGTGTTTCTCATACAGCATTGGCACTGTGTGCAATATCACGAAGCAAATGTACACCAATGTGAGGAAATTGAACCAGTTCCCCACCACCGAGATGATCCATAGACCGAAAACAACCTGACATAACAAATCTCATCATCATATTCAGGAACAATGAGTTACTTGCATGGATCTTATTGGGCAATGGCATGCATCAAGTTCCTCCTAAGACACACGAGATGGAAACAGAGAATCTCTTGTTGCCTTGAAGATACTTAAGATATGAAACTAATTTCACCTATGGACCATTTGTAAATTGTTTAACTAAACTGCAAATGTGTGCAACAAAAATTGAGCATACCATCAGGAATTTTTTCAGGTCCTTTCCCAAAGCAATGCTTCTTAGGATAACGAAAGCTTGGTTTAGTTCGTTTCTCAGAGAAGAAGCAACCAAAAGGAAAGCCTCCTCGGGAACATGGACTTCTGGAATTTTAGGTGAAGTCCTGCGAAATAGAAACAAGTTTTAAGACCATTTATACCAGACAAAGAAAAAACATCTAGGCCTTAACATGATCAAGGTTTTGAATCTTACTTGTTGATAAATGTGTGAGCATTGGACCACAAAAACAGGCCTCCAAGAGCGAATATCGAAATGTGACACAAAAGACTCAACAAATGATACTCAAACAGCTCGAACAGAACCCATATAGCAGTGGCGACACCAAGAACAGCAGCTGAGAGTTTTTTATCTCTCCACAAAAACACATCAGCAGCTGCACATAGTCATTGAGAAAAGATAAATAAGTCAATAAGATAATCAACCAATAAACCCAAATTTACTGCTTTCATATCAATATGGTGTAGCAAAATTCTTCAATTTCTTCACAATGTAGCATAAGAAGAGGCATAAATATCTTAATCTAATCATCCAAGCTTATCATACTCTCTATAACAAAAACATTATCCTTAAAATTCAAGTCTTCTTTTTGATGCCTAAATCACTTGGAACAAATCTTACAGAATCGATTCAAGAAAATGCTGGTGTAACAAAGCATATAAACAGGTTTGACACCGAATAATAAAACGCAATTTGCTTCTTGAAGCTAAATCTATGCATCATATCATCAGAAAGCCAATCTTATAAGAGTAACTAGATCCTCATATTGCAGATCAAGCACCAATGCATGGGGGAAAACACGATCAGGCCAGAGAAAATGTACTAAATCATGAAACTAGAGATTAAAAAGGTTTGAAATCCGTACGTTTTCCACCACCGAGAACTTTGTGAACAGGCTTCTCTCTACCAAACAGACGATAGATCTTCGCTTTCACAGCCGAAGGCGAATCCGGTTTCTCGTACTCGGATTCAGACGATGACGACGAATCGTGATGGTGAATCTTCTCGGCGATCTTCTCCATCAGAGATTCCTCAGCCGCAACAGATTTCTCAATTTCTTCCGCCATTGATTCTTTTCAATTGAATTTCTCCGATTCCGAATTGAAAAGAGAGACTCAAAAATATCCCAACGTGGAGAGGAGGAAAAAGCAAAGGCATATAATAGGTTTACACGAGTCTTTATAACCACGAGCCTGAGCTTCGGGATCCGAGCGTAGTGGTTCGGAGTAAATTTTCAAATAGGTTCGTTAACGGCGTTAGTATTTTAATGAAAACAAAAACAGACGTTAACGTTTCGTTGACGGAGAAGCAGAGCCTCGAACGTGTAGACAACCCAAAAAGATGTAAACGCTGATGGTGCGTTAAGCGTCGTCATACCTTTTCATTAAGTAACCGACACCACGGGTTGATTTTCGACACTTGTCTGATATCATATCACGGAATCAACGGCTCTAGCGTAACGTTCTTTATGATGAAACATTTACGGCCGGCGCGTCAACGGCTAGGTTTAAACGGCACCGTTTATTTACGGGAATCGGAATTACGACTTAACTCTCTCTTTCAGTATGAGACTTAACAAGATTTATAGGGAAGGTGTGGGTCCGAGAGACTTGGCCTTGAATCCTAAAAAGTCTATTAACATTCCCTAGATGACATTCATCTTATGTATCCCGAGCAGTTAGAAAGAGAATAAACAAAAATCAAAATCAAAATCAAAGCAAGGTTAATTACTTAGTTACAAAGACATATACACTAAGCTCCAACAACTATCACCACAAGATAGTGCCAGGGAATAAAAGCGAAATCCTGGACTAGTTAAAGTCAAATACCACATTCACATTTCATTATGAAGAAACAAATATTTCAAATATGTAAATACCATACATACGTTCACACTACACAACCTCCTTATGAGTTATGACTAATATTCTTCGCTATCATCGATGATCGAACGGTTCGAAGTAGAGATGATGCACAATTGCTAGAAGGCAGAGCTTCTAAAATTGTAGGCATGTTTGTGATCGGTGTGTTTGAAACAACAATAATAATAAAAAAATCGCAAATGCTATTAGTTTAGGAAATTGTATCTTTGGAAATGTTGATATCGTTCAGAAAATTTAACATAGACTACGCTTTTCAACCAACATTTGGACCTACGAGTTTACCATGGTAACTTCATCAACTACTAGCGGGAAAAGAAAAAACTATAGTTGAAAAAGAGAGTATACTCTGAGTTATACTCTCTTTTTGTTCCCAACTTTAGAAACATCTATTTCCGACATTCAAAAATCTACATATATACCTAAAGTTAGATTTCGACCCTTGACCAAAAGAAAACATAAAAACTTTTTAAGTTACACTATTCAAACTCAAATCCTTTTATATATGTTACAAAACACAACCGCGTATTTTATTTTGAACCGCTCATATTGTTAAGGAAAAAAAAATAGAGTTCAAATACGTCAACCGAAAGAATAAAATTTGTGAAGTAAATCATTCAAACTGGATTTCCTTTCGATGATATTAATGGCAAAATCCACTTTTGACAGATTTTTTTTAATTACAAATCAGTAAAGTTGTAATGAAACGGAGCAAAAATAATAATAATAATACCCTAATTAGGCAAATGGATCTATGTAAATATCTCATCTTCTGGCTCTCCTCCGATCAGCGGCGTACTGCGAGAGCGGCACAACTTCCGACAAAGGTGTCGACAGTGGCGTAGACGTCGGCGTAGGAAGCGGCGAGTTCCGGCAAACAGGACAAGATCCGTTGAGTTTAAGCCACGCGTCAAGACACCATAAGTGGAAGTAGTGTTTACACTCCGGCATCATCCTAAGCATCTCCGCTTCTTTATACTCACATAAACAGATCGAACACGTCGTATCTCCACCACCACCAAATCCATCGGAGGACGCGGCGGAGGACTGTTTGGAAAAATGGAACTTAGGGTAAGAGTTGATGACGGCTTGATCGAGTCCCACGATGATGTCACCTGCTTCGAGATCTTCATTGTCATCTTCGGCGACGAAGATTATGCGGGGAAGGATCACGCCACGTTCTCCTGTGGATTCCACGGCGGTTGTACGGCGGCGAGAGTCACGGCAACAGATGTAGGAGGATAAAAGGACAGTAGAGAGGAGGACGAGGAAGCCGAGAGCTATGGCTATGGAGTAGCCAAAGCCTAGAGTTGTGAGGTAATTGTGGTTGTTGCCGTGTGGTGGCGACGGTGGAAGAGGAGGGTGGACGAGGAAGACGACGGCGGAGGAGGCGGCTATTGACATTTGAAGGTAAAGATGAAGAAAAATGGGTCCATGTGGGAGAAGAGAGAGAAGGAGGCTGATAGAGATTTTAATTTTTAAATTTTTTTGAATATATTATTTTAATTAATTAGTATGGAGAAGCGAGGAGGTGGGTGGAAATTGCAGCTGATGCATTTAATACAATTGTTTGGAAACTGAAATTTGCATTTATTAATAAGTTAAGTTTTATTAATTAAGTGGCCCAATCCCAAGGAATATCATACTCCTTTCATTTCAAATTAGTTTTCGTTTAAAATTGTTTCATACATATTAAAAAAACATTTAATTTTTCAGTTTTACTCCTAATTAATGTTTATTTGATACTATTTCATTGGTCAAGACATTAAAACAAGAGGGACAAAATTGGAAATCTTATCAAACATATGCATTGAAAACATAAAAAGACAACTAATATAAAACGAGTTTTAAAATCTAGAACGACAACTAATATGAAACGAAGGGAGTATTTATTTTTATGCTTTGTATTTTTGTTTTATTTTATAATATATGTTCGAGCCTTGTAATGTTAAACAAATTTGTCAACTTCATTTTCGATGGGTCCTATTAGAAAATATTTTAGACAAGTTTGTTTTGGTTCGATTTGTGTGATTCAAGACTTCTCACTGCCCTTTACCAAGCGTTCTACCTTTTTGGGTTTGAAAACTTATGATGGTGGATTGGCAAATAAACTCTAATATGAATGAACATGTAACCAATCACGAAGATATGATATGGTTAAGCAAGGCCGATGAATCAGTTCACTACTCACTACGGGTTACTTTATCCGATCAATTTGAAAACATGATGTAAACTCCATTCAAAAAATCTAGCAACTGTAAGGAAAATATAATAAAATAGGAACTCGAAGAAAAGTAAAAGCATACTATAGATATCGTCGTGCTGATCTCATCAAATGACCAAAACTTTGGATAAAACGTTATAATACTATCCTAACGTAAGTTATACGTTTGAAAACTGAGACCTCAAAGATCGATTTTCTTCTTGCACTTGACATCTTGAATAGCCTAGCGCGTGACATTCACAGCCATCGTGCAATTCATTTTAAGCGTAACGTGCTTCTTCACAATTCCCATTATCTTCACTTTACCACTAACCTTAGTGTAACTCCACACGTTCACAAGACCCGACCCGATTAATTCCTGACCCAACCCCGGATCCAACAATAACGGATCCGTCATGATATCAACCGTCATGTTCGTCCTCACCGTACGATGCGCTCTCGCTTTCCCCGGTGGCCCACGCGCTTCTCCCACCACCGTTCCTTTGTAATATATATATGTTGTGGTGTTGGAGTACTTAAACGACGCCGTATTTGGATTCTTGACTAACACGTCAACGACATCGAGATGTTAGTTCCCAAAAATTGGATCTGAGTCCCGGTGGTTGAATCCAGACCGTTGATCGTCACACCGTTCATTGTTATGATCGGGTCTTTGACTCTAAACACCGTGAAGATTAAAGTCAACACGATCGTGACTAGAATTAGAGACTTTGATGTGATGCAGATTGAGCATTTGATTCAGTTTCTCCGACAACGGAGAGTGTTCTTGGTGTTGGAGGCGGATTCGTCGCTCACCGGAGCTAACGGACGAACATGATCTGAATCGCTCATTGTGTTTTTTTTTTGGGCTGAGTAATGAATAACTTCTCTGGTTACGTGATTTATATAAACCAAACTTATAGTGATGGAGAATGTTGACTTTAAAATGTATCCGTTGTAAAAAAAAATGTATTTGTGTTTCCTGTGTCATCAGTTCTAAGAGAAACGGAAAACAAAAAGGGTGAAAAAGAGGTTAATGTAATTGTCCAAACTACTAACAAAATTCAATAATTGCAGTGGAAATTGGGAAAGGGATTAAATTGGGTGGGAGAAAAGTCGAAGTTGCGTATGGGTGGGGATGCCTATTGCACCAATGAGAATTCGCCAGCTCATTACACAAGTTTAACTATTTAGATGTAAATATTCCTCGTAAACTTTTTAGTTTACAATACCTCCTTTATCTATTTAGTATTTACATGTTAAATGTGGTTAATTTGCGGCAATAGGGATTGAATTATATGGACATTATTTGAGGATGATGATTTAGTTTTTGCTGGTCTTCCACAATCATATAATCGGCTGGCAACTAATTCTATAATTTCAAATAATATAGACAGATAATCTGAAATTTTAAACAAAAGCACGTTCTCTTAGTTAGTTTAAGTGAACTAAAATGCAATATGCTCCTAAACTAATTCTTTTAAATTATGGTTAGTAGTCACTTTATATAATTATTTTTTCTTACCAAAATTCATATTAATCCCCTTGAAATGTTAAATAATCCGGCGTTCATTTTATTATGGGAGAACTAGTAAGTTATAAGCTTTTGGGTCCATACTTTTCAAGATTTGATATTCCATTAACTCATGACCTCCAAAGTTTGACTAATATGGTTCAAACCTCACGACATAACATAAACAAAGACATAGAGTTGCTAATTGAAATTATAGGTCACAACATACATAACCAATAAACATCCTTAACAATCCAGTAACAAAATCAACCACAGAAAAAAAACCAGAACTGAAACCTTCGATCCTCTATGATTAAGGATCGTACTTATTGAAAATTAGATTATATTTAAGAAAAATATAGTTGAAATTAGAAGAAGTCGCGAAGGGAAGGGAGCTTGATCTCACCCTGAGTAGAGATAGGAATGGTGATGTCACCAACAACAGGAAGGTCGAAGGTTAGTCCAATGTCAAGTTGATAGTCAATGTCCCAGTCCGAACCAACGTCCTTCATAAGACTAACCGCTATGCCATAAGCCACATTAACCGGTACGTCCAGAACCGTCGTGTTGTTCCCAACCAACGAACCCGGGTCTGGTATTGTGCCTGACGCTATTGTCCTATGGAACCACAAACATTATTAATTAGCACATGATAAACATACGTCACACATACATTAAATCGCTGTTATTGTAATGTTATCGAAGCTGTTAATTAATTCCCCAAAACACAAACCTAAGACGATCTATCGTTTCGGTGCCTTGATAACATGTGTTATAAGTATTATGTAGACGTGTGTAATCTGCAGGGTGCATAAAGATGCTAGAGATAATCAATCCACGTGGATAAACATACTAGTGACACACAATTATCAACCTACGTCCTCGTACCACTTTTTTTTTTTTTTGTTTCGCCTCCTCGTAACATAATACTATGATAAAGAAAATCAGATTTAGCTGAACAGAGGCAGACAAATCACCAACGAAACTAATACATATACATATATTTATTAATCAATATTTAAAAATTTCATTCAATAAGTAGATAGATCGTATTTTTTTACCAAAAAAAAGTAGATAGATCGTATTTACCTAACGAAAAGTACCCAATTTTTTGTTTTACAAACTCAAATTCATTCGTCCGATGATGGGTTAGCGTCAATCGGACGGCACACAAATTATAAATCAAGAAAACGAAAAAAAGGGAGAGAAATGAGAAGAGAACCTTGTGGCACTCTTGAGGATGTAAGAGATCTGGCAAATAGGGATCGATTGAGAGTAAGGGTTCTTGACGGAGACCTTGGCGTGATAGTCGACTCCTTGACGTGTCACACCTTTGAAATCAACGTCATCCACGGTGGCTTCCGGCGTCGGAATATTCGCCAGCTTCTCCGCAAAGAAACCTTTCGCTTTATCCAACAAGCTTGATATCATCGACCCTTTTTCTTCTACCACCTTTTGCTCCTCTGATGCCATTCTCTCTCTCTTTTTTTTTTTGAATCTTCTAATTAATTTCTCTCAAATGATAAGATCTCTCTTTCTCTCAATCTCTAGCTCTGTCGATTATATATTTGTTTTTCTCTTTTTAAGGATAGTCAATACCTTAATTGGCGGAGCGTGACATTAATTATTCTATAGTTGTTGTACATAGGAACAATATAATTGTTTTTTAAATAGTCATAAGGAATAAAATACAAACACCATTATACTCCTAGGGAAAGATCCGTTTGGTTCGGAGTATCAAGGTCATAACGTGCGTTCTTACTTCTTTGCATGTCCGAAAAGAAGGAAAAAAATGGAGAAAAATCTCATAAAAAATATATCAATTAATGTTCTAATCAAATAAATTAGCAATTGCATTACTATTATGACTGATCCTTTAATTATAATAGATTTCAAAAATTTTAAAATTTAAAATTATACCAAATCATAGAACAATGACTCGTTGATATATTATATACACACCATAATTAGGTTAACGTAGAGAGGGTTTGCATTTGGTGAAGAAGAGGAGTTAGGGTTTGCATGAGCTCCTCACAAGGATGGTTATGGACTCCTTCATAAGTTGTCTCCACAAAGCTCGTTTCCTTGGACAGCCTCTGAACTTGCTTCTTCACGTTACACATGTGTTGTGTACATCTATAATAGCTCCTTTTGATTTGACTCGTTTTAAAATTCCGATTTCATAGTAATCATAAGTGTCAGTACTTCGTGTGAAAAATTTAAGAATTTCAAATCTTTTAATGTCAAAATTTTACCTGGGATACAAGCTGTTCTTGACGGATTTCTGACCGTACTTTCTCCATCATCAAGTATATCTTCATCACTCTTCGTGTGAAAAGCAAATCGCGGATTTTTCATCGCCTTCTTGTTACCATGACTGATACCATGAGAAGAATCGTTGTCGTCCATTGAAGAGAAGATGTGATGAATCAACAAATGTGACTTCCTTTGATACGTATTGGAGAGAAGTATAAAAAGTTTGAGCAGCCAACTACATTCAACTACTTTATTCAGATCAACAACAAATAAACATTTTTACACGTCATCTCACACGTGCGTGACTAAAAACTACATACATGGTTTGGTTATTACAGTAACCGATCTAAGTCCTCTACACACCACCATGTTGTAATCTTCAGGAGAACCAGAAACAAAGAGAACAAACGAAAGCTTTATTCTTTTTGTGGAGTGAGTGATTCTCAGGTAATGATCATCTTGTTGAAGAATTCAGCTTGCTCAGGGAAGAATTCCAAAAGCTCATCTTTGGTTACCCACACAAAATCTTGGCAGTTACTTATGTTATATTTCGATGCTGCTACAACACTGCATTTGAAGAAGAACCTCTACACAATAATTAAAAGGAGTAGCGATATAAATAAGAATCCGTCAAGTTCAATAAAATCTAATTAAAAGTCTGTTCTTACCTTGTAAGATGGCAAATCAGGCGTT